>CAKLNU010000922.1:0-61951 GCA_922788865.1 Poeciliopsis turneri
TGTGAGTGGAAGCATCTTGTGCATGGCATAATGCTCAGATAACCGCAAGTTGGTATCTTTCTGATGCCTCCTGAGCTTCATCCCGTGTTGTTTGAAACCAGACACTTCACCTGCAAACCGAGATTCAAATCCATGTTGGGGTGGGCGTCGACACCATACTGTGCTACCATCACTGCATTTTTTTCTAACGTTTGTAGGTCAGTCCAGTAATTTCTGCCAGTTCTTCATCTCATGGAGTAGAGGTAGCGCTGAACACTGAAGCGCTGGACAAAGACATTTATCAATTTGTGTAAGAAAGAATTTCATTAGAAGAGCTACAACAGGAAGGCTGGAGAAGCAGTAGTCTGAGTTGTTATCCTCATTCCGGGTGTGGCCGATGTTGAGTTCTCCGGAAGGAGCTGGAAACACCTTCTATTGCCATCCAGGTTTCTGATGACAGGCTTCCTCATCGCCTCCTTTCAACCTGTGGGCAGCGGTCCACTCTGAGGAACATTTCTTCTCACGGCTGCTGACAGAGCCCAAGAACTAAATGAGAAGGAATAGAATTATTAGTAGTGGTTTAAATGTCTGATGGTACGCTGACCTTCATAATATTACATAGCATATTAACAATGGCCTAGTATAAATAACAATGGAATTTAATAAAAAGTTAAGTTATCTTAAAATAAAGGTTGAATAAGGCCTTAATGTTAGCATGAACATTAATACTGGTAATACCATCACTTATCTATAAACATTAAGTAGTAAGGTCGTCAAATAATTGAAGGCGGTACAATTCAACCTTGCAAATGTCAAAGCTGTAAGAAATACCACAATATCCATCTGTGAATAGTCAGAAACAGCATGTATTTCTCCTCATTCTTTAATAAATAATGGACACAGCTGTTGAATATAGTATTTTGCCAAAGTGGAAAGTGGATGGAAGCAAAGTAAGATTATAAAGTTTAATACACCAGTTAAGAATGAAAGAATAGTAAGAAGAAGTTAATAATAGCTTACAACCGCCATAGTTGTAAAGATGTTTAATGAACGACTGTAAAATTACGCCCTAAATAATATGGCTTCTATTAAAGATAAGGTTATAACAAATCAAATCTTTGATTTTCTTAAATGGCGAAACACCAGAGATTACTTTTGAGTTTCATAATTCTTCTATAAATTCAAACTCATATCAATGCATCACTAACATAAAATCCAAATGTAGATATATAAAAAGTGAAAAAGTTCAAATTTTTTAATGACTAAAACTATTGTCTGCACTTCAAAAGACAAACTGTAGAAAATTAAACACAACACAACTTGTAAATAATACATCGTGTGTCAGAACGCAGCCGCATCACAAAGAACTTTTATTAAAGTAAGGTTCAAACTGAAGTGAGCTAGATAAATGGATTCAAAATACACATAAACGTTGAATATAAAACAAAGAGGGAGAAAAGGAAGTTAAGACAACGAGAGAACAATACACTGCTAAAATCTAGCACATTAGAAAATGAGGCAGAATTTGGAAATTCACTATCTAATGAAACTACTAATCACCAATTAATTGTTTCCATTGTGAACTACAGCCAAAGTACAGGCTCCCCTTTGTTTTCTAAAGTGCAACATGCATGTAATTGGCTTAAGCTAGCACGCTAGTTAGTCAGCGCTTCACCTCTAGTTGCAGAATCATAGGCATTATGGGGAATGGTAAAAGCACATCATGGCACTGCTATGGACCAAGGTGAGAGAACAGAGGTCCACCCTGAACCGACAGCAAAGGTAGTAGGCCAGATTGCAATTAAAAGGCTCACTGATGCTGGGCTGGGAATGTCTGCACATGTTCAATGGCTATCTGATACCAAAGAATAAGAGAAACAAAACAAGCCAGAAGAGTGTTATCTACTTTTGAGACCAGAACAACAGAAGAAACAATGAGGATATAAGCTGTGTCAGACTGCTGTCTCCACAGATCTTCAAGAAACTCACACACCATTGAGAACAGAGTTACACTCTTATGTCTCTTTCAAACCATCTGGGTATGGTCTTCTTCTGCCTGGTTACACCAGTGTAATCAGAGTTAATGATTGTATGCAGATGCCTAGAGCTGAAGGTGGCAATGTGTCTGAAGCCTACTGCTACATGCTGATTAATGGTACTGGGTTCAACCACCAAACTAAAATAAAGTGGTAAATGAAGCTAGTCACCAAGCTAATGCCATTTATATTTTATTTAGCCTAATTCACACACTGTGGTTTTCTGTTTAGTAAAGACTGTGGCATTATACTGATGTCACTAGTCTGCTGTGGCCAAAAGGCTTGAGGCTCTGACGGAACCTGTCAATATTAGCAAGGCAAGATCAACCATTAGAAAGGTTTCTGAATGACTTGGCAATTATTCCACTGTTTGAAGTGTTTTGTTTACAGTTTGTGCTTGCTTTTTTATTATTAATTTGTTTTTTCTTGTTTTGATTATTTTGTTTTCTTTTTGCATGTTTTGTTTGTTCATTTAATTTTTTGGAATGATTTAAGTTCTCATTTCGCAGAACCCCTTTCCCTTCCAGGGACCAAGAAGAATGTTTGAAACCATATTTTAAAGAAGTGTTTTAAAGAAATTGTTTAAGAAAATATTGTATTTTAACTGTGTTCTGGGTGCGTCTGTATAAAAAAAAGAAACCCTGCTCCTCGACCGGGTCACACCATCAAAGTCACTTACAGGTGGGATGTGTGAAGCCATGTTGACAAGACCGGTCTGTGAGTGGAAGCATCCTTGTGCATGGCATAATGCTCAGATAACCAGTTGGCATCTTTCTGATGCCTCCTGAGCTTCATCCTGCGGTTTTGAAACCAGGTCTTCACCTGCAAACCGAGATCACAACCATGTTAAAGTGGGCAAAATGACACCATACTGTGCTAATCATTCACTGCATTTTTTCACCTGTTTGTAGGTCAGTCCAGTAATTTCTGCCAGGTTCTTCATCTCGGCTGGAGTGAGGTAGCGCTGAACACTGAAGCGCTGGACAAGAGCATTTATCTGACTCCCTGAAAAGGTTGAACGCACCTTCGTTTTAGGAATAGCTACAACATTGGTGGAAGGCTTCTTTTGGAGAAGGAAGGGGTGCAGGGTCTGAGTTGTTATCCTCATTCCCGGGTGTGGCTAAGTTGCCGGAGTTCTCCGGGAAGGAGCTGGAAACACCTTCATTGCCATCCAGGTTTCTGATGACAGGCTCCTCATCAGCCTCCTTCTCAACCCAGGCAGCGGGGTCCACCTGAGGAACATTTCCTTCACGGCTGCTGACAGAGCTCCAAGAATCTAAATGAGAAGGAATAGAATTATTAGTAAAATAAATGTCTGATGCAGTACGCTGGACCTTCTGGTACTTATTACATAGCATATTAACAATGGGTTTTGACCAAAATTTTATTTGCTGCATCTGCTGGCTATTACAAGTTCTAGTACATCAATAATATAATGTAGAATTGATTATGCAGCAGTGCAACAGATACTTGCAGTGAATATTCCCAAACCCATTGGGGGAAAAAAAATAGGTCTATTCAGATGTTTTTGCACCAAGTCTGAAGTCGGTTTTTGTCTTGACAGTGGATGGAAGAAATGATGCCTTGTAGATTTAAGGTTTTTGCTAATTGTTGGTGAAGGGGAGCAATATTGTAATTGTATTCTATGGTCACCATCAACTTTGGTTCTGATGTAAATACTTTTTTCAATAAAGTGCTTTTTAATACAACAATGTAAGCAAAGATTTCTGTGGTTTTCTTGTAGATTATACTTGTCTGGTGAATGCTTTAAGGTTGCAATTTTCTTCCATTTTAACACATTTCAGATTTCAATATCTAATTTGAAAAAAAAAAAAAAAAATCAGATATCTGTTATGTTTCAAAACTTTATTCTGCTTTTCCAATACAGACTTGAATATGGCACAATTCAACCTTGCAAATGTAGCCTAAAGCTGCATAGTAAAGCCTCATCATTTAAATATCCGTCTGTGGAATAGTCAGGTCAAAAAGGCTACTTCCCTCTCATTCCCTTGCATTTTACAAGCCAATGTAATACTTAGCTTGTTGGACAGAGTATTTTGCCAAAATGCAGAAAGTGATGGAAGCAGTTAAACATTATAAAAGTCACAATATCACTCAGGTTATATAATATGCAAGAATAGTAAGAAGAAAAAAAAAAAAAAGTTTAACATTAGCTTACAACTGCCATAGTTGTAAAGATGTTCAATGGAATCGCACTTAAAATTAGCCCTGGGCAATATGGCTTCATTAAAGATGTTTAGATATCAAATCAAATCTTTGATTTTCTTAAATGAGTGAAACCACCAGAGACTTACTTTTAGCTTCATAATTCCTTCTGGAGTGAATTCAAACTCCATATCAATGCATCACTTTGAACTACAAAATCCAAACAGTATATATATATATATAAAAAAAAAAAAAGGAAAAAAAAAAAAGTTCAAATCTTTAATGATCAAAATCTATTTGTCTCCAGCACTTCCTAAAAAGGATTTAAACTGTAGAAAATTAAAAAACACAACACAACTTGTAAAATGCATTTACATAATTGTGTATGTCAAGAACGTTACTTCGCATCACAGTGAACCTTTTGCTTAAAGTGCGTCCCAAACTGGGCGCAGCTGGTGTGACAATGCATTCAAAACACACATAAAACGGTTGAATATAAAAAATAAAGAGGGGGAAAAAAAAACAGACACAGAAACAAAAGAAGGTACATTGAAATCAGATACAGAACAATACTGTCTGCTTAAAAATCACACTTCACTAGAAAATGAGGCAAGAAACTTTGAAAATCACCATCTCAATGAAATCACTAATCACCAATTACTGGTTTCCATTGTGAACTACAGCCGTTTACAGGCTCCCCCTCTTTGTTTTCAAAGTGTGCAACATGCATGTAATTATTTGGGTTAAACACGTTGGGGTTGTAATCAAAGGGCCCACCCCCTTGTGTTGCAGACCACATAGCATTATGGGGGCTGGTGTGCCACAGTGGCCTGCGGCGCGTTAGTGGACCAAGGTGGATAACCAGGAGGTCCACCTGAACCGCCGACAGCAGCAAGGTAGTAGGCCAGATTTGGTGGGGTCTTAAAAGCTGCGTCCATCGGATGCTGGCTGTAATGTTCCATGAACTGGGGCTGGCCATCTCCTTGATACTGCAAAAAGTGACAAATTAGCTATCTGACTTTACAACCGGCATGTACCAAAAACGTTTGGGTGGTTTAGTGTTGCATCTCGCCTTTGAGACCGTAACCACAACTGTAGTTAGGCCTCCATTATGGATGCGTTTTTCTGTGTCTGGATCGCTATTCCTCTGTTATCTCTTAACAGAAAACTCGTACTGGACACCTAATAGAAACAGAGTTACACTCTTCTTGTAAACCATCTGTGGTGGGATGGTTTCCGCCCTTCTCGCTCCACACACCAGGTGCAACGAGAGGCGCACTGATTGGTGGGCGGGGCAGATGCCTTTATAGCTGGACAGGCCGCTGCAAGGTGCGTGTGTCTTTGTTTCCACTGCTACATGCTGGCTGGCTGGGTGGCCTTTGGGTTCGATCCGCTTACCGAAAATCGTAAGTGCCATTTGTACCATCTGGTTGGGATTGTGGTTTGGCTCTGGGGCTATACCTGCCGTGCGTTTCTGCAGCGTTTTGCTGGTGTGGCATTGGCGGTTGCGGCTGGAGATTGTTGTGGCGTGTGGCTTCCACCTAGTCCTCACTTGTTGGTCCGCTCCCTCTCCGGGTAGCTGTGTTTCCACTCCTGGGTAAGCTACCTGCCATTTATATTTTTCTTTATTTTACTTTAATTCACAGTTAATATGTTTTCTGTTTTTAGGCACATGATCGCTGTGGGCATTGCAGCACTTTGGATGCTCTGCTGTCTTGTCGTGTCAGTGTTGGTTTGAGTAGTTCTGAATGGAACCTGTCACTGATTGAAAGGCGGGGCATGACTCGGTCCCATTGAAAGGCCTCTGAAATCGGACTTTGGCAATTATTCCACTGTTTGAAGTGTTTTGTTTACAGTTTGTGCTTGCTTTATTATTAATTTGTTTTTCTTTGTTTTGATTATTTTGTTTTCTTTTGCATGTTTTGTTTGTTCATTTAATTTTTGGAATGATTTAAGTTCTCATTTCGCAGAACCCCTTTCCCTTCCAGGGACCAAGAAGAATGTTTGAAACCATATTTTTAAAAAGAAGTGTTTTAAAGAAATTGTTTAATAAAATATTGTATTTTAATCCGTGTTCTGGTGCGTTCTGTATAAAAAAAAGAAACCCTGCCCCTCGACCGGGTCACATTTGGCGCTGTGAGCAGGATGCACAATTGAACACGGTTGCAATTTCTTTTGTTTTCATGTTTCGGGTCTTAACTGCTTGAGTGTTTTTATTCATGGTGTTGTAAGATGGGACAAGACAGCAGTAGCTATCTAAAGGAAGACTTAGGATTTATTTTTGTACTTTTCTTTTTTTTAGATTTTTCTTAGTCTTCCCCCTACAGGTATGGACGGGGTGGTGCAGCGGCCGGGGGATGGAGTGGATCAGCAGAATGTGACGGCTGGGGGTTCGTCGGGCGCTGCTCCTTCCCTGGCTGTGGCTGGTGGTGCCATGCCTGCTGGTGCTGTAGTTGCTGAGCGGTTTGTGGTTGTGCCCAGGGACCGACGGTGTCCCATGTTCAGTGGGAGGACTGGTATTGCGATTGGCGAGTGGATTGAAGAGGCCCAATCGTGCATTCGGGCCCGCCATTTGGCAGCGGCAGACCAGGCTTTCTTCCTTTTTGATCATTTAGAGGGGGAAGCGAGGGAGGAAATAAAGTACCGCACCAGTGCAGAGAGGAATGACCCTGCTAAGATCTTGGCTATTCTGAAGGAGTTGTATGGGTGCACTGATTCGTATATAACTCTTCAGCATGCGTTTTTTTCTAGGAAGCAACGAGAGGAGGAAACGGTGTTGCAGTTTTCCCTAGCTTTGATGGCCCTTATGGAACCAGTAAAACAGAATGCTCCAGATGGGTTGCTGAATGCTGATATTCTGCTGCGTGATCAGTTTGTGGAACATGTGTTAGATAGTGCTCTCCGCCGGGAACTTAAACAGTATGTCCGGGGTCATCCTGCTGCCACCTTGCTGGAGGTGCGTGGGGAAGCAATTCGGTGGGAGAGGCAGGGGTTTCCAGGTGGTGCCAGGGAGCGTAGTCATTCCCTCCCATCCACCTATGGGCTACAGTATGGAGTGCATGGTAGCTCTCGGCTAGCTCCACCTACTGATGCCCGTTCTGAGTTTAGAGAACTAAGGGATCTTTTAAAACAGCAACAAGAACAGATTAATCAACTTACACGGTGCCTTGCTTCTCTGCAAACTTCTTTACCACAGGTGCGGTCTGCTCGTTCGGGTTCGGTGGTCTGCCACAGGTGCCAACAGCCGGGTCACTTTGCCAGAGAGTGCGATGGTGAGCGGGTTTGTGCTCGGGTTAAGTCTGCGGCGAGGCCAGCTGATAATCAGGTGGAAAACTAGCACCCACTGAGTTGTCGAGCCACAACTCAGGTGGGGGAATAGTAGGCTCTCAAACAGCAGCTGCGTCAAAATTGTTGGCCTCTTGCCCAGTCATTGATGTTGTTATGGGTGGTGTTCCTGTTACTTGCTTAGTGGATACAGGTTCTATGGTGTCTACCATTACTGAGAGTTGTTTTCAGGAACATTTTGCATCCTTAGGGCATGATCACCTTCAGTCGTGTCATTGGCTGCAGCTCCGAGCAGCCAATGGTCTTTCTATTCCATACATTGGCTATTTAGAATTGGATGTCAATCTTTGTGACAAGGTGCTTCACGCTGTGGGATTCTGGTTGTAAAAGATACTATTAATGCTGGTTCTTCTGTTCCTGGCATTTTGGGGATGAACATAATTAATCGTGTTTACCAAGAACTTTTTGGGGTACATGGTAGCTCTTTTCTTGACTTGCCTTCAGCAATGCAGTCTCCTGGTCCGGTTGTGGAGGCTTTGCAGCAATGTCACCAAGCAGCAACCAAGTCTCCTGTACGATTGACTGGTGCTGTTAGGGTTCGGGGTCCTCAAGCAGTAAGGATAACTGGTGGGGTTATGCAATTTGTAGCCGCAACCTGCCCTGAACAACTTGCCGGTCATGTTTTATTGTTTGAGCCTTCGGAGTCCGGCTTACCCGCTGGCTTATTAGCCTCTCCATGTCTTGTTCAGGCCGTGCGCGGTACTGCTTATGTTCCTGTTCTGAATTTTGGCACCACTGATATTGTACTCTATCCCCGAACTCACCTTGGTGTGTTGAGTCGGACTGAAGTGGTTAGCCTGCACCCTGATGTGACAGAAGTAAGGCCTTGTGCTACTGTTGCTTCTCAGGTTGCTTTGGGTCCAGAGCAGAGCATGATTGAACCTGCTGATTTGGCTGCATTGACTGAAACTGAACAACGGCAGGTTCAGTCTCTTTTACAGAAGTATAACTCTGTTTTTTCAGCTCATGAAGGTGACTTGGGGTGTACTAATCTGGTTTCCCACGACATTCCTCTGCTGGATGAGGTTCCGATTCGGCAAAGGTACAGGCGCATTCCTCCCTCAGAGTACGAGGCTGTCAAGTCGCATATCAACCAGCTCCTACAGAACCAGGTAATAAGGGAAAGTAGTAGTCCGTATGCCTCTCCCATTGTTCTTGTTAGGAAGAAAGACGGCAGCCTGCGTATGTGTGTGGATTACCGTCAGCTTAATAGCAAGACGAGAAAAGATGCTTTCCCATTGCCTCGTATTGAGGAAAGCTTGGACCATCTTTCAGGGGCCCAGTGGTTTTCCACACTAGATTTAGCCAGTGGGTACAATCGGGTTCCTGTATCGGAACAGGATAAGATAAAAACTGCTTTTTGTACCCCATTTGGACTCTTCGAGTGGAACAGAATGCCCTTTGGGCTGTGTAATGCGCCAAGTACCTTTCAGCGTCTCATGCAGAGGATGTTTGGGGACCAGCAGTACCAGTCCCTTCTCTTGTATTTAGATGATATCATTGTGTTTTCAGGTTCAGTCTCCCAGCATATTGAGCGTCTGGAAGCAGTTCTTGCTCGGCTTCAGAGAGAAGGTCTGAAAGTAAAACTTGAAAAATGTTCCTTTTTCAAGCGACAGGTTAAGTACTTGGGGCACCTTATCTCCGATAAGGGTGTAGCTACCGATCCAGCCAAGACTGAAGTAGTGGCTAAATGGCCACGTCCTACACAAATTTCAGAGCTTCGTTCATTCTTGGGCTTCGCAAGTTATTATAGGCGCTTTGTGGAGGGTTTTGCCAGGCTAGCAGGTCCTCTCCATAGGTTGGTGGCACAACAAGTGGGCACAAAGTCCAGGAAGGGATCTGGCCAGGCTTTTCAATCTGCCTGGACATCAGAGTGTGAGGAGAGTTTCGAGGCTTTAAAAGCTAAATTAACATCTGCACCAGTGTTGGCATATGCTGATTTTTCTCGTCCGTTCATTCTAGAGACAGATGCCAGTCATAGCGGACTTGGGGCAGTGTTGTCTCAGGAAACAGAGGATGGAGTGAGGCCCATTGCATATGCTAGTCGAGGTCTTAAACTTTCAGAGCGTAATATGGCTAATTACAGCTCTATGAAGCTGGAGTTTCTGGCATTAAAATGGGCAATGACCGAGAAGTTTAGGGAATATCTCTTGGGCCACCGGTGCATGGTCTACACAGATAACAACCCCCTTAAGTTATCTTCAGTCAGCTAAGCTTGGTGCCATGGAGCACCGTTGGGCTGCCCAACTTGCTGCTTTTGATTTTGAGATAAAGTATCGCTCTGGACGTAGCAATAGTAATGCTGATGCTCTCTCTCGTCAGCCAGCCTTGGGTACTAGCTTGGCACACTCGTTGTGTACCTCTGTTCCAGAGACTCTTCAGTGTGCCCCATGCCTTGTTCCGGTAACTCAATCTGTTGTGACTGTTTTACCATCTCATTCTGTGTCTGACCTTTGTGCTTTGCAGGAAGTTGACCCCCTCTTGAAGGACATTTTGGGTTTTTGGAAGAGGCAGGTTTATCCTACTCCTGAAGAAAGGCAGCAGTTTCCCAAACCATCTTTGGCTCTTTTAAAACAGTGGGGTCGTCTTGTGGAGAGAGATGGTGTGGTGTACCGTCAAGTCCATCGGTCAGATGGTGGTGAGGAGATTTTGCAGCTTGTTTTGCCATCAGTTCTGAAGTGGGATGTTTTGACCCAATTACATCAGGAGCATGGACATCAGGGTGTTGAGCGCACCACCGAGTTGGTGAGGCAGCGCTGCTACTGGCCGGGTATGTCTAATGATATTAAACGGTGGATACAAGAGTGTCAACGGTGCCAAGTTGCTAAAAATGTAACTTCTAGATCTGGCACTTTTATGAGCCATCTGTTGGCTTCTCAACCCAATGAGATCATTGCCATGGATTTTACCATGTTAGAACCTTCACAAAATGGGTTGGAGAATGTTCTTGTAATTACTGATGTATTTAGCAAATACACCATTGCTGTCCCGACTCGAGATCAGAAAGCAGCTACTGTCGCTCAGGTTTTGCTGACTGAATGGTTTTTTAGATTTGGAGTTCCAAGCCGCATTCATTCAGACCAGGGTCGGAGTTTTGAGAGTGCGTTAATTCAGCAGCTCTGTAACCTGTATGGGGTTAAAAAGTCACGCACAACCCCTTACCACCCAGCCGGAAATGGACAGTGTGAGCGCTTTAATAGAACACTTCATAATTTGCTGCGCACTCTACCTGTGTCTAGGAAGAGGGGTTGGGCTTCTTGTCTTCCACAAGTGCTCTTTTGCTACAATACTACCCCTCATCAAAGCACTGGCGCGTCTCCTTTTTTTCTTATGTTTGGCCGTGAACCTCAGCTGCCGGTGGATTTCTTGTTGGGTCGTGTTCAGGACCCTGCACCAGGTCAGGTGGAGGATTGGGTGGCTGAGCATAAGACCAGGTTAACTATGGCTTTTCATCATGCTCAGGCTCATTTGCTGGCAGCTGCAGAGCGTAGAAAAGAGTGTCATGATCAGGGCATAAGGGAGTCGTCATTACAGGAGGGACAGTTGGTCTATCTGCGTGATCATAGTGTTAGAGGTCGCCATAAAATCCAGGACCTTTTTAACCCGGTTATTCATCAGGTTGTGAGAGCTCCAACAGCTGGAGGGCCAATCTATACTGTGGCTCCTGTAAATGATTTACAGAAAACTCGAAATGTGCATCGTGACATGTTGAAGGCTCGGATTGGGCCAGAGCTCGCACCTGTACCCGTGCAGTTAAAACTTGCCCTGCCTACAGGGGGGTTAGATGACTCTTTGGAGGAGGATTTGTTTTTGTTGGTCCCTGATGCTTCCTTACCATCCACCTCTGCAGCTCTGGGGTTGCCACCACAGGTCACTTCAGGTCACCCTGTTGAAACTTCTGAGAGAGCTAATCTACCCTTGCGTCGCACTGTCCGTTCAACAGCTGGACAGCATTCAAACGTTCATCACCTTCCTCGACCTGTGGGTCAGGCCGCGGGATCCGGTCAGCCAGTCTCCAATGCACAGTTTGCCGTTTTTCGTCCGTGGTGCTGAAGTGTGCAGCCCATCGTCGGGGCGACGATGCAACACTAGGGGGTGGAATGTGGTGGGATGGTTTCCGCCCTTCTCGCTCCACACACCAGGTGCAACGAGAGGCGCACTGATTGGTGGGCGGGGCAGATGCCTTTATAGCTGGACAGGCCGCTGCAAGGTGCGTGTGTCTTTGTTTCCACTGCTACATGCTGGCTGGCTGGGTGGCCTTTGGGTTCGATCCGCTTACCGAAAATCGTAAGTGCCATTTGTACCATCTGGTTGGGATTGTGGTTTGGCTCTGGGGCTATACCTGCCGTGCGTTTCTGCAGCGTTTTGCTGGTGTGGCATTGGCGGTTGCGGCTGGAGATTGTTGTGGCGTGTGGCTTCCACCTAGTCCTCACTTGTTGGTCCGCTCCCTCTCCGGGTAGCTGTGTTTCCACTCCTGGGTAAGCTACCTGCCATTTATATTTTTCTTTATTTTACTTTAATTCACAGTTAATGTGTTTTCTGTTTTTAGGCACATGATCGCTGTGGGCATTGCAGCACTTTGGATGCTCTGCTGTCTTGTTGTGTCAGTGTTGGTTTGAGTAGTTCTGAATGGAACCTGTCACTGATTGAAAGGCGGGGCATGACTCGGTCCCATTGAAAGGCCTCTGAAATCGGACTTTGGCAATTATTCCACTGTTTGAAGTGTTTTGTTTACAGTTTGTGCTTGCTTTATTATTAATTTGTTTTTCTTTGTTTTGATTATTTTGTTTTCTTTTGCATGTTTTGTTTGTTCATTTAATTTTTGGAATGATTTAAGTTCTCATTTCGCAGAACCCCTTTCCCTTCCAGGGACCAAGAAGAATGTTTGAAACCATATTTTAAAAGAAGTGTTTTAAAGAAATTGTTTAATGAAATATTGTATTTTAATCCGTGTTCTGGTGCGTTCTGTATTAAAAAAAAGAAACCCTGCCCCTCGACCGGGTCACACCATCAAAGTCACTTACAGGTGGGATGTGTGAAGCCATGTTGGACAAGACCGGTCTGTGAGTGGAAGCATCCTTGTGCATGGCATAATGCTCAGATAACCAGTTGGCATCTTTCTGATGCCTCCTGAGCTTCATCCTGCGGTTTTGAAACCAGGTCTTCACCTGCAAACCGAGATCACAACCATGTTAAAGTGGGCAAAATGACACCATACTGTGCTAATCATTCACTGCATTTTTCACCTGTTTGTAGGTCAGTCCAGTAATTTCTGCCAGGTTCTTCATCTCGGCTGGAGTGAGGTAGCGCTGAACACTGAAGCGCTGGACAAGAGCATTCATCTGACTCCCTGAAAAGGTTGAACGCACCTTCGTTTTAGGAATAGCTACAACATTGGTGGAAGGCTTCTTTGGAGAAGGAAGGGGTGCAGGGTCTGAGTTGTTATCCTCATTCCCGGGTGTGGCCAAGTTGCCGGAGTTCTCCGGGAAGGAGCTGGAAACACCTTCATTGCCATCCAGGTTTCTGATGACAGGCTCCTCATCAGCCTCCTTCTCAACCCAGGCAGCGGGGTCCACCTGAGGAACATTTCCTTCACGGCTGCTGACAGAGCTCCAAGAATCTAAATGAGAAGGAATAGAATTATTAGTAAAATAAATGTCTGATGCAGTACGCTGGACCTTCTGGTACTTATTACATAGCATATTAACAATGGGTTTTGACCAAAATTTTATTTGCTGCATCTGCTGGCTATTACAAGTTCTAGTACATCAATAATATAATGTAGAATTGATTATGCAGCAGTGCAACAGATACTTGCAGTGAATATTCCCAAACCCATTGGGGGAAAAAAATAGGTCTATTCAGATGTTTTGCACCAAGTCTGAAGTCGTTTTTGTCTTGACAGTGGATGGAAGAAATGATGCCTTGTAGATTTAAGGTTTTTGCTAATTGTTGGTGAAGGGGAGCAATATTGTAATTGTATTCTATGGTCACCATCAACTTTGGTTCTGATGTAAATACTTTTTTCAATAAAGTGCTTTTTAATACAACAATGTAAGCAAAGATTTCTGTGGTTTTCTTGTAGATTATACTTGTCTGGTGAATGCTTTAAGGTTGCAATTTTCTTCCATTTTAACACATTTCAGATTTCAATATCTAATTTGAAAAAAAAATAAAAAATCAGATATCTGTTATGTTTCAAAACTTTATTCTGCTTTTCCAATACAGACTTGAATATGGCACAATTCAACCTTGCAAATGTAGCCTAAAGCTGCATAGTAAAGCCTCATCATTTAAATATCCGTCTGTGGAATAGTCAGGTCAAAAAGGCTACTTCCCTCTCATTCCCTTGCATTTTACAAGCCAATGTAATACTTAGCTTGTTGGACAGAGTATTTAGCCAAAATGCAGAAAGTGATGGAAGCAGTTAAACATTATAAAAGTCACAATATCACTCAGGTTATATAATATGCAAGAATAGTAAAAAAAGTTTAACATTAGCTTACAACTGCCATAGTTGTAAAGATGTTCAATGGAATCGCACTTAAAATTAGCCCTGGGCAATATGGCTTCATTAAAGATGTTTAGATATCAAATCAAATCTTTGATTTTCTTAAATGAGTGAAACCACCAGAGACTTACTTTTAGCTTCATAATTCCTTCTGGAGTGAATTCAAACTCCATATCAATGCATCACTTTGAACTACAAAATCCAAACAGTATATATATATATATATAAAAAAAAAAAAAAGGAAAAAAAAAAAAATTCAAATTTAAAAAAATATTTGTTCCAAAAACACAACTTGTAAAATGCATTTACATAATTGTGTATGTCAAGAACGTTACTTCGCATCACAGTGAACCTTTTGCTTAAAGTGCGTCCAAACTGGGCGCAGCTGGTGTGACAATGCATTCAAAACACACATAAAACGGTTGAATATAAAAATAAAGAGGGGAAAAAAAAGAAGGTACATTGAAATCAGATACAGAACAATACTGTCTGCTTAAAAATCACACTTCACTAGAAAATGAGGCAAGAAACTTTGAAAATCACCATCTCAATGAAATCACTAATCACCAATTACTGGTTTCCATTGTGAACTACAGCCGTTTACAGGCTCCCCCTCTTTGTTTTCAAAGTGTGCAACATGCATGTAATTATTTGGGTTAAACACGTTGGGGTTGTAATCAAAGGGCCCACCCCCTTGTGTTGCAGACCACATAGCATTATGGGGCTGGTGTGCCACAGTGGCCTGCGGCGCGTTAGTGGACCAAGGTGGATAACCAGGAGGTCCACCTGAACCGCCGACAGCAGCAAGGTAGTAGGCCAGATTTGGTGGGGTCTTAAAAGCTGCGTCCATCGGATGCTGGCTGTAATGTTCCATGAACTGGGGCTGGCCATCTCCTTGATACTGCAAAAAAAAAAAAAAAAAAAAGTGACAAATTAGCTATCTGACTTTACAACCGGCATGTACCAAAAACGTTTGGGTGGTTTAGTGTTGCATCTCGCCTTTGAGACCGTAACCACAACTGTAGTTAGGCCTCCATTATGGATGCGTTTTTCTGTGTCTGGATCGCTATTCCTCTGTTATCTCTTAACAGAAAACTCGTACTGGACACCTAATAGAAACAGAGTTACACTCTTCTTGTAAACCATCTGTGGTGGGATGGTTTCCGCCCTTCTCGCTCCACACACCAGGTGCAACGAGAGGCGCACTGATTGGTGGGCGGGGCAGATGCCTTTATAGCTGGACAGGCCGCTGCAAGGTGCGTGTGTCTTTGTTTCCACTGCTACATGCTGGCTGGCTGGGTGGCCTTTGGGTTCGATCCGCTTACCGAAAATCGTAAGTGCCATTTGTACCATCTGGTTGGGATTGTGGTTTGGCTCTGGGGCTATACCTGCCGTGCGTTTCTGCAGCGTTTTGCTGGTGTGGCATTGGCGGTTGCGGCTGGAGATTGTTGTGGCGTGTGGCTTCCACCTAGTCCTCACTTGTTGGTCCGCTCCCTCTCCGGGTAGCTGTGTTTCCACTCCTGGGTAAGCTACCTGCCATTTATATTTTTCTTTATTTTACTTTAATTCACAGTTAATATGTTTTCTGTTTTTAGGCACATGATCGCTGTGGGCATTGCAGCACTTTGGATGCTCTGCTGTCTTGTCGTGTCAGTGTTGGTTTGAGTAGTTCTGAATGGAACCTGTCACTGATTGAAAGGCGGGGCATGACTCGGTCCCATTGAAAGGCCTCTGAAATCGGACTTTGGCAATTATTCCACTGTTTGAAGTGTTTTGTTTACAGTTTGTGCTTGCTTTATTATTAATTTGTTTTTTCTTTGTTTTGATTATTTTGTTTTCTTTTGCATGTTTTGTTTGTTCATTTAATTTTTTGGAATGATTTAAGTTCTCATTTCGCAGAACCCCCTTTCCCTTCCAGGGACCAAGAAGAATGTTTGAAACCATATTTTTAAAAAGAAGTGTTTTAAAGAAATTGTTTAATAAAATATTGTATTTTAATCCGTGTTCTGGTGCGTTCTGTATAAAAAAAAGAAACCCTGCCCCTCGACCGGGTCACATTTGGCGCTGTGAGCAGGATGCACAATTGAACACGGTTGCAATTTCTTTTGTTTTCATGTTTCGGGTCTTAACTGCTTGAGTGTTTTTATTCATGGTGTTGTAAGATGGGACAAGACAGCAGTAGCTATCTAAAGGAAGACTTAGGATTTATTTTTGTACTTTTCTTTTTTTTAGATTTTTCTTAGTCTTCCCCCTACAGGTATGGACGGGGTGGTGCAGCGGCCGGGGGATGGAGTGGATCAGCAGAATGTGACGGCTGGGGGTTCGTCGGGCGCTGCTCCTTCCCTGGCTGTGGCTGGTGGTGCCATGCCTGCTGGTGCTGTAGTTGCTGAGCGGTTTGTGGTTGTGCCCAGGGACCGACGGTGTCCCATGTTCAGTGGGAGGACTGGTATTGCGATTGGCGAGTGGATTGAAGAGGCCCAATCGTGCATTCGGGCCCGCCATTTGGCAGCGGCAGACCAGGCTTTCTTCCTTTTTGATCATTTAGAGGGGGAAGCGAGGGAGGAAATAAAGTACCGCACCAGTGCAGAGAGGAATGACCCTGCTAAGACCTTGGCTATTCTGAAGGAGTTGTATGGGTGCACTGATTCGTATATAACTCTTCAGCATGCGTTTTTTTCTAGGAAGCAACGAGAGGAGGAAACGGTGTTGCAGTTTTCCCTAGCTTTGATGGCCCTTATGGAACCAGTAAAACAGAATGCTCCAGATGGGTTGCTGAATGCTGATATTCTGCTGCGTGATCAGTTTGTGGAACATGTGTTAGATAGTGCTCTCCGCCGGGAACTTAAACAGTATGTCCGGGGTCATCCTGCTGCCACCTTGCTGGAGGTGCGTGGGGAAGCAATTCGGTGGGAGAGGCAGGGGTTTCCAGGTGGTGCCAGGGAGCGTAGTCATTCCCTCCCATCCACCTATGGGCTACAGTATGGAGTGCATGGTAGCTCTCGGCTAGCTCCACCTACTGATGCCCGTTCTGAGTTTAGAGAACTAAGGGATCTTTTAAAACAGCAACAAGAACAGATTAATCAACTTACACGGTGCCTTGCTTCTCTGCAAACTTCTTTACCACAGGTGCGGTCTGCTCGTTCGGGTTCGGTGGTCTGCCACAGGTGCCAACAGCCGGGTCACTTTGCCAGAGAGTGCGATGGTGAGCGGGTTTGTGCTCGGGTTAAGTCTGCGGCGAGGCCAGCTGATAATCAGGTGGAAAACTAGCACCCACTGAGTTGTCGAGCCACAACTCAGGTGGGGGAATAGTAGGCTCTCAAACAGCAGCTGCGGCAAAATTGTTGGCCTCTTGCCCAGTCATTGATGTTGTTATGGGTGGTGTTCCTGTTACTTGCTTAGTGGATACAGGTTCTATGGTGTCTACCATTACTGAGAGTTGTTTTCAGGAACATTTTGCATCCTTAGGGCATGATCACCTTCAGTCGTGTCATTGGCTGCAGCTCCGAGCAGCCAATGGTCTTTCTATTCCATACATTGGCTATTTAGAATTGGATGTCAATCTTTGTGACAAGGTGCTTCCACGCTGTGGGATTCTGGTTGTAAAAGATACTATTAATGCTGGTTCTTCTGTTCCTGGCATTTTGGGGATGAACATAATTAATCGTGTTTACCAAGAACTTTTTGGGGTACATGGTAGCTCTTTTCTTGACTTGCCTTCAGCAATGCAGTCTCCTGGTCCGGTTGTGGAGGCTTTGCAGCAATGTCACCAAGCAGCAACCAAGTCTCCTGTACGATTGACTGGTGCTGTTAGGGTTCGGGGTCCTCAAGCAGTAAGGATAACTGGTGGGGTTATGCAATTTGTAGCCGCAACCTGCCCTGAACAACTTGCCGGTCATGTTTTATTGTTTGAGCCTTCGGAGTCCGGCTTACCCGCTGGCTTATTAGCCTCTCCATGTCTTGTTCAGGCCGTGCGCGGTACTGCTTATGTTCCTGTTCTGAATTTTGGCACCACTGATATTGTACTCTATCCCCGAACTCACCTTGGTGTGTTGAGTCGGACTGAAGTGGTTAGCCTGCACCCTGATGTGACAGAAGTAAGGCCTTGTGCTACTGTTGCTTCTCAGGTTGCTTTGGGTCCAGAGCAGAGCATGATTGAACCTGCTGATTTGGCTGCATTGACTGAAACTGAACAACGGCAGGTTCAGTCTCTTTTACAGAAGTATAACTCTGTTTTTTCAGCTCATGAAGGTGACTTGGGGTGTACTAATCTGGTTTCCCACGACATTCCTCTGCTGGATGAGGTTCCGATTCGGCAAAGGTACAGGCGCATTCCTCCCTCAGAGTACGAGGCTGTCAAGTCGCATATCAACCAGCTCCTACAGAACCAGGTAATAAGGGAAAGTAGTAGTCCGTATGCCTCTCCCATTGTTCTTGTTAGGAAGAAAGACGGCAGCCTGCGTATGTGTGTGGATTACCGTCAGCTTAATAGCAAGACGAGAAAAGATGCTTTCCCATTGCCTCGTATTGAGGAAAGCTTGGACCATCTTTCAGGGGCCCAGTGGTTTTCCACACTAGATTTAGCCAGTGGGTACAATCGGGTTCCTGTATCGGAACAGGATAAGATAAAAACTGCTTTTTGTACCCCCATTTGGACTCTTCGAGTGGAACAGAATGCCCTTTGGGCTGTGTAATGCGCCAAGTACCTTTCAGCGTCTCATGCAGAGGATGTTTGGGGACCAGCAGTACCAGTCCCTTCTCTTGTATTTAGATGATATCATTGTGTTTTCAGGTTCAGTCTCCCAGCATATTGAGCGTCTGGAAGCAGTTCTTGCTCGGCTTCAGAGAGAAGGTCTGAAAGTAAAACTTGAAAAATGTTCCTTTTTCAAGCGACAGGTTAAGTACTTGGGGCACCTTATCTCCGATAAGGGTGTAGCTACCGATCCAGCCAAGACTGAAGTAGTGGCTAAATGGCCACGTCCTACACAAATTTCAGAGCTTCGTTCATTCTTGGGCTTCGCAAGTTATTATAGGCGCTTTGTGGAGGGTTTTGCCAGGCTAGCAGGTCCTCTCCATAGGTTGGTGGCACAACAAGTGGGCACAAAGTCCAGGAAGGGATCTGGCCAGGCTTTTCAATCTGCCTGGACATCAGAGTGTGAGGAGAGTTTCGAGGCTTTAAAAGCTAAATTAACATCTGCACCAGTGTTGGCATATGCTGATTTTTCTCGTCCGTTCATTCTAGAGACAGATGCCAGTCATAGCGGACTTGGGGCAGTGTTGTCTCAGGAAACAGAGGATGGAGTGAGGCCCATTGCATATGCTAGTCGAGGTCTTAAACTTTCAGAGCGTAATATGGCTAATTACAGCTCTATGAAGCTGGAGTTTCTGGCATTAAAATGGGCAATGACCGAGAAGTTTAGGGAATATCTCTTGGGCCACCGGTGCATGGTCTACACAGATAACAACCCCTTAAGTTATCTTCAGTCAGCTAAGCTTGGTGCCATGGAGCACCGTTGGGCTGCCCAACTTGCTGCTTTTGATTTTGAGATAAAGTATCGCTCTGGACGTAGCAATAGTAATGCTGATGCTCTCTCTCGTCAGCCAGCCTTGGGTACCTCTGTTCCAGAGACTCTTCAGTGTGCCCCATGCCTTGTTCCGGTAACTCAATCTGTTGTGACTGTTTTACCATCTCATTCTGTGTCTGACCTTTGTGCTTTGCAGGAAGTTGACCCCCTCTTGAAGGACATTTTGGGTTTTTGGAAGAGGCAGGTTTATCCTACTCCTGAAGAAAGGCAGCAGTTTCCCAAACCATCTTTGGCTCTTTTAAAACAGTGGGGTCGTCTTGTGGAGAGAGATGGTGTGGTGTACCGTCAAGTCCATCGGTCAGATGGTGGTGAGGAGATTTTGCAGCTTGTTTTGCCATCAGTTCTGAAGTGGGATGTTTTGACCCAATTACATCAGGAGCATGGACATCAGGGTGTTGAGCGCACCACCGAGTTGGTGAGGCAGCGCTGCTACTGGCCGGGTATGTCTAATGATATTAAACGGTGGATACAAGAGTGTCAACGGTGCCAAGTTGCTAAAAATGTAACTTCTAGATCTGGCACTTTTATGAGCCATCTGTTGGCTTCTCAACCCAATGAGATCATTGCCATGGATTTTACCATGTTAGAACCTTCACAAAATGGGTTGGAGAATGTTCTTGTAATTACTGATGTATTTAGCAAATACACCATTGCTGTCCCGACTCGAGATCAGAAAGCAGCTACTGTCGCTCAGGTTTTGCTGACTGAATGGTTTTTTAGATTTGGAGTTCCAAGCCGCATTCATTCAGACCAGGGTCGGAGTTTTGAGAGTGCGTTAATTCAGCAGCTCTGTAACCTGTATGGGGTTAAAAAGTCACGCACAACCCCTTACCACCCAGCCGGAAATGGACAGTGTGAGCGCTTTAATAGAACACTTCATAATTTGCTGCGCACTCTACCTGTGTCTAGGAAGAGGGGTTGGGCTTCTTGTCTTCCACAAGTGCTCTTTTGCTACAATACTACCCCTCATCAAAGCACTGGCGCGTCTCCTTTTTTTCTTATGTTTGGCCGTGAACCTCAGCTGCCGGTGGATTTCTTGTTGGGTCGTGTTCAGGACCCTGCACCAGGTCAGGTGGAGGATTGGGTGGCTGAGCATAAGACCAGGTTAACTATGGCTTTTCATCATGCTCAGGCTCATTTGCTGGCAGCTGCAGAGCGTAGAAAAGAGTGTCATGATCAGGGCATAAGGGAGTCGTCATTACAGGAGGGACAGTTGGTCTATCTGCGTGATCATAGTGTTAGAGGTCGCCATAAAATCCAGGACCTTTTTAACCCGGTTATTCATCAGGTTGTGAGAGCTCCAACAGCTGGAGGGCCAATCTATACTGTGGCTCCTGTAAATGATTTACAGAAAACTCGAAATGTGCATCGTGACATGTTGAAGGCTCGGATTGGGCCAGAGCTCGCACCTGTACCCGTGCAGTTAAAACTTGCCCTGCCTACAGGGGGGTTAGATGACTCTTTGGAGGAGGATTTGTTTTTGTTGGTCCCTGATGCTTCCTTACCATCCACCTCTGCAGCTCTGGGGTTGCCACCACAGGTCACTTCAGGTCACCCTGTTGAAACTTCTGAGAGAGCTAATCTACCCTTGCGTCGCACTGTCCGTTCAACAGCTGGACAGCATTCAAACGTTCATCACCTTCCTCGACCTGTGGGTCAGGCCGCGGGATCCGGTCAGCCAGTCTCCAATGCACAGTTTGCCGTTTTTTCGTCCGTGGTGCTGAAGTGTGCAGCCCATCGTCGGGCGACGATGCAACACTAGGGGGTGGAATGTGGTGGGATGGTTTCCGCCCTTCTCGCTCCACACACCAGGTGCAACGAGAGGCGCACTGATTGGTGGGCGGGGCAGATGCCTTTATAGCTGGACAGGCCGCTGCAAGGTGCGTGTGTCTTTGTTTCCACTGCTACATGCTGGCTGGCTGGGTGGCCTTTGGGTTCGATCCGCTTACCGAAAATCGTAAGTGCCATTTGTACCATCTGGTTGGGATTGTGGTTTGGCTCTGGGGCTATACCTGCCGTGCGTTTCTGCAGCGTTTTGCTGGTGTGGCATTGGCGGTTGCGGCTGGAGATTGTTGTGGCGTGTGGCTTCCACCTAGTCCTCACTTGTTGGTCCGCTCCCTCTCCGGGTAGCTGTGTTTCCACTCCTGGGTAAGCTACCTGCCATTTATATTTTTCTTTATTTTACTTTAATTCACAGTTAATGTGTTTTCTGTTTTTAGGCACATGATCGCTGTGGGCATTGCAGCACTTTGGATGCTCTGCTGTCTTGTTGTGTCAGTGTTGGTTTGAGTAGTTCTGAATGGAACCTGTCACTGATTGAAAGGCGGGGCATGACTCGGTCCCATTGAAAGGCCTCTGAAATCGGACTTTGGCAATTATTCCACTGTTTGAAGTGTTTTGTTTACAGTTTGTGCTTGCTTTATTATTAATTTGTTTTTCTTTGTTTTGATTATTTTGTTTTCTTTTGCATGTTTTGTTTGTTCATTTAATTTTTGGAATGATTTAAGTTCTCATTTCGCAGAACCCCTTTCCCTTCCAGGGACCAAGAAGAATGTTTGAAACCATATTTTAAAAGAAGTGTTTTAAAGAAATTGTTTAATAAAATATTGTATTTTAATCCGTGTTCTGGTGCGTTCTGTATAAAAAAAAGAAACCCTGCCCCTCGACCGGGTCACACCATCAAAGTCACTTACAGGTGGGATGTGTGAAGCCATGTTGGACAAGACCGGTCTGTGAGTGGAAGCATCCTTGTGCATGGCATAATGCTCAGATAACCAGTTGGCATCTTTCTGATGCCTCCTGAGCTTCATCCTGCGGTTTTGAAACCAGGTCTTCACCTGCAAACCGAGATCACAACCATGTTAAAGTGGGCAAAATGACACCATACTGTGCTAATCATTCACTGCATTTTTCACCTGTTTGTAGGTCAGTCCAGTAATTTCTGCCAGGTTCTTCATCTCGGCTGGAGTGAGGTAGCGCTGAACACTGAAGCGCTGGACAAGAGCATTCATCTGACTCCCTGAAAAGGTTGAACGCACCTTCGTTTTAGGAATAGCTACAACATTGGTGGAAGGCTTCTTTGGAGAAGGAAGGGGTGCAGGGTCTGAGTTGTTATCCTCATTCCCGGGTGTGGCCAAGTTGCCGGAGTTCTCCGGGAAGGAGCTGGAAACACCTTCATTGCCATCCAGGTTTCTGATGACAGGCTCCTCATCAGCCTCCTTCTCAACCCAGGCAGCGGGGTCCACCTGAGGAACATTTCCTTCACGGCTGCTGACAGAGCTCCAAGAATCTAAATGAGAAGGAATAGAATTATTAGTAAAATAAATGTCTGATGCAGTACGCTGGACCTTCTGGTACTTATTACATAGCATATTAACAATGGGTTTTGACCAAAATTTTATTTGCTGCATCTGCTGGCTATTACAAGTTCTAGTACATCAATAATATAATGTAGAATTGATTATGCAGCAGTGCAACAGATACTTGCAGTGAATATTCCCAAACCCATTGGGGAAAAAAAATAGGTCTATTCAGATGTTTTGCACCAAGTCTGAAGTCGTTTTTGTCTTGACAGTGGATGGAAGAAATGATGCCTTGTAGATTTAAGGTTTTTGCTAATTGTTGGTGAAGGGGAGCAATATTGTAATTGTATTCTATGGTCACCATCAACTTTGGTTCTGATGTAAATACTTTTTTCAATAAAGTGCTTTTTAATACAACAATGTAAGCAAAGATTTCTGTGGTTTTCTTGTAGATTATACTTGTCTGGTGAATGCTTTAAGGTTGCAATTTTCTTCCATTTTAACACATTTCAGATTTCAATATCTAATTTGAAAAAAAAAATAAAAAAATCAGATATCTGTTATGTTTCAAAACTTTATTCTGCTTTTCCAATACAGACTTGAATATGGCACAATTCAACCTTGCAAATGTAGCCTAAAGCTGCATAGTAAAGCCTCATCATTTAAATATCCGTCTGTGGAATAGTCAGGTCAAAAAGGCTACTTCCCTCTCATTCCCTTGCATTTTACAAGCCAATGTAATACTTAGCTTGTTGGACAGAGTATTTTAGCCAAAATGCAGAAAGTGATGGAAGCAGTTAAACATTATAAAAGTCACAATATCACTCAGGTTATATAATATGCAAGAATAGTAAGAAGAAGTTTAACATTAGCTTACAACTGCCATAGTTGTAAAGATGTTCAATGGAATCGCACTTAAAATTAGCCCTGGGCAATATGGCTTCATTAAAGATGTTTAGATATCAAATCAAATCTTTGATTTTCTTAAATGAGTGAAACCACCAGAGACTTACTTTTAGCTTCATAATTCCTTCTGGAGTGAATTCAAACTCCATATCAATGCATCACTTTGAACTACAAAATCCAAACAGTATATATATATATATATATAGGAAAAAAAAAGTTCAAATCTTTAATGATCAAAATCTATTTGTCTCCAGCACTTCCTAAAAGGATTTAAACTGTAGAAAATTAAAAAACACAACACAACTTGTAAAATGCATTTACATAATTGTGTATGTCAAGAACGTTACTTCGCATCACAGTGAACCTTTTGCTTAAAGTGCGTCCCAAACTGGGCGCAGCTGGTGTGACAATGCATTCAAAACACACATAAAACGGTTGAATATAAAAAATAAAGAGGGGGAAAAAAAAAGAAGGTACATTGAAATCAGATACAGAACAATACTGTCTGCTTAAAAATCACACTTCACTAGAAAATGAGGCAAGAAACTTTGAAAATCACCATCTCAATGAAATCACTAATCACCAATTACTGGTTTCCATTGTGAACTACAGCCGTTTACAGGCTCCCCCTCTTTGTTTTCAAAGTGTGCAACATGCATGTAATTATTTGGGTTAAACACGTTGGGGTTGTAATCAAAGGGCCCACCCCCTTGTGTTGCAGACCACATAGCATTATGGGGGCTGGTGTGCCACAGTGGCCTGCGGCGCGTTAGTGGACCAAGGTGGATAACCAGGAGGTCCACCTGAACCGCCGACAGCAGCAAGGTAGTAGGCCAGATTTGGTGGGGTCTTAAAAGCTGCGTCCATCGGATGCTGGCTGTAATGTTCCATGAACTGGGGCTGGCCATCTCCTTGATACTGCAAAAAAAAAAAAAAAAAAAGTGACAAATTAGCTATCTGACTTTACAACCGGCATGTACCAAAAACGTTTGGGTGGTTTAGTGTTGCATCTCGCCTTTGAGACCGTAACCACAACTGTAGTTAGGCCTCCATTATGGATGCGTTTTTCTGTGTCTGGATCGCTATTCCTCTGTTATCTCTTAACAGAAAACTCGTACTGGACACCTAATAGAAACAGAGTTACACTCTTCTTGTAAACCATCTGTGGTGGGATGGTTTCCGCCCTTCTCGCTCCACACACCAGGTGCAACGAGAGGCGCACTGATTGGTGGGCGGGGCAGATGCCTTTATAGCTGGACAGGCCGCTGCAAGGTGCGTGTGTCTTTGTTTCCACTGCTACATGCTGGCTGGCTGGGTGGCCTTTGGGTTCGATCCGCTACCGAAAATCGTAAGCTGCCGTTTCTGCAGCGTTTTGCTGGTTGGGCTTTTGGCGGTTGCGGCTGGAGATTGTTGTGGCGTGTGGCTTCCACCTAGTCCTCACTTGTTGGTCCGCTCCCTCTCCGGGTAGCTGTGTTTCCACTCCTGGGTAAGCTACCTGCCATTTATATTTTTCTTTATTTTACTTTAATTCACAGTTAATATGTTTTCTGTTTTTAGGCACATGATCGCTGTGGGCATTGCAGCACTTTGGATGCTCTGCTGTCTTGTCGTGTCAGTGTTGGTTTGAGTAGTTCTGAATGGAACCTGTCACTGATTGAAAGGCGGGGCATGACTCGGTCCCATTGAAAGGCCTCTGAAATCGGACTTTGGCAATTATTCCACTGTTTGAAGTGTTTTGTTTACAGTTTGTGCTTGCTTTATTATTAATTTGTTTTTCTTTGTTTTGATTATTTTGTTTTCTTTTGCATGTTTTGTTTGTTCATTTAATTTTTGGAATGATTTAAGTTCTCATTTCGCAGAACCCCTTTCCCTTCCAGGGACCAAGAAGAATGTTTGAAACCATATTTTAAAAGAAGTGTTTTAAAGAAATTGTTTAATAAAATATTGTATTTTAATCCGTGTTCTGGTGCGTTCTGTATAAAAAAAAGAAACCCTGCCCCTCGACCGGGTCACATTTGGCGCTGTGAGCAGGATGCACAATTGAACACGGTTGCAATTTCTTTTGTTTTCATGTTTCGGGTCTTAACTGCTTGAGTGTTTTTATTCATGGTGTTGTAAGATGGGACAAGACAGCAGTAGCTATCTAAAGGAAGACTTAGGATTTATTTTTGTACTTTTCTTTTTTTTAGATTTTTCTTAGTCTTCCCCCTACAGGTATGGACGGGGTGGTGCAGCGGCCGGGGGATGGAGTGGATCAGCAGAATGTGACGGCTGGGGGTTCGTCGGGCGCTGCTCCTTCCCTGGCTGTGGCTGGTGGTGCCATGCCTGCTGGTGCTGTAGTTGCTGAGCGGTTTGTGGTTGTGCCCAGGGACCGACGGTGTCCCATGTTCAGTGGGAGGACTGGTATTGCGATTGGCGAGTGGATTGAAGAAGAGGCCCAATCGTGCATTCGGGCCCGCCATTTGGCAGCGGCAGACCAGGCTTTCTTCCTTTTTGATCATTTAGAGGGGGAAGCGAGGGAGGAAATAAAGTACCGCACCAGTGCAGAGAGGAATGACCCTGCTAAGATCTTGGCTATTCTGAAGGAGTTGTATGGGTGCACTGATTCGTATATAACTCTTCAGCATGCGTTTTTTTCTAGGAAGCAACGAGAGGAGGAAACGGTGTTGCAGTTTTCCCTAGCTTTGATGGCCCTTATGGAACCAGTAAAACAGAATGCTCCAGATGGGTTGCTGAATGCTGATATTCTGCTGCGTGATCAGTTTGTGGAACATGTGTTAGATAGTGCTCTCCGCCGGGAACTTAAACAGTATGTCCGGGGTCATCCTGCTGCCACCTTGCTGGAGGTGCGTGGGGAAGCAATTCGGTGGGAGAGGCAGGGGGTTTCCAGGTGGTGCCAGGGAGCGTAGTCATTCCCTCCCATCCACCTATGGGCTACAGTATGGAGTGCATGGTAGCTCTCGGCTAGCTCCACCTACTGATGCCCGTTCTGAGTTTAGAGAACTAAGGGATCTTTTTAAAACAGCAACAAGAACAGATTAATCAACTTACACGGTGCCTTGCTTCTCTGCAAACTTCTTTACCACAGGTGCGGTCTGCTCGTTCGGGTTCGGTGGTCTGCCACAGGTGCCAACAGCCGGGTCACTTTGCCAGAGAGTGCGATGGTGAGCGGGTTTGTGCTCGGGTTAAGTCTGCGGCGAGGCCAGCTGATAATCAGGTGGAAAACTAGCACCCACTGAGTTGTCGAGCCACAACTCAGGTGGGGGAATAGTAGGCTCTCAAACAGCAGCTGCGTCAAAATTGTTGGCCTCTTGCCCAGTCATTGATGTTGTTATGGGTGGTGTTCCTGTTACTTGCTTAGTGGATACAGGTTCTATGGTGTCTACCATTACTGAGAGTTGTTTTTCAGGAACATTTTGCATCCTTAGGGCATGATCACCTTCAGTCGTGTCATTGGCTGCAGCTCCGAGCAGCCAATGGTCTTTCTATTCCATACATTGGCTATTTAGAATTGGATGTCAATCTTTGTGACAAGGTGCTTCCACGCTGTGGGATTCTGGTTGTAAAAGATACTATTAATGCTGGTTCTTCTGTTCCTGGCATTTTGGGGATGAACATAATTAATCGTGTTTACCAAGAACTTTTTGGGGTACATGGTAGCTCTTTTCTTGACTTGCCTTCAGCAATGCAGTCTCCTGGTCCGGTTGTGGAGGCTTTGCAGCAATGTCACCAAGCAGCAACCAAGTCTCCTGTACGATTGACTGGTGCTGTTAGGGTTCGGGGTCCTCAAGCAGTAAGGATAACTGGTGGGGTTATGCAATTTGTAGCCGCAACCTGCCCTGAACAACTTGCCGGTCATGTTTTATTGTTTGAGCCTTCGGAGTCCGGCTTACCCGCTGGCTTATTAGCCTCTCCATGTCTTGTTCAGGCCGTGCGCGGTACTGCTTATGTTCCTGTTCTGAATTTTGGCACCACTGATATTGTACTCTATCCCCGAACTCACCTTGGTGTGTTGAGTCGGACTGAAGTGGTTAGCCTGCACCCTGATGTGACAGAAGTAAGGCCTTGTGCTACTGTTGCTTCTCAGGTTGCTTTGGGTCCAGAGCAGAGCATGATTGAACCTGCTGATTTGGCTGCATTGACTGAAACTGAACAACGGCAGGTTCAGTCTCTTTTACAGAAGTATAACTCTGTTTTTTCAGCTCATGAAGGTGACTTGGGGTGTACTAATCTGGTTTCCCACGACATTCCTCTGCTGGATGAGGTTCCGATTCGGCAAAGGTACAGGCGCATTCCTCCCTCAGAGTACGAGGCTGTCAAGTCGCATATCAACCAGCTCCTACAGAACCAGGTAATAAGGGAAAGTAGTAGTCCGTATGCCTCTCCCATTGTTCTTGTTAGGAAGAAAGACGGCAGCCTGCGTATGTGTGTGGATTACCGTCAGCTTAATAGCAAGACGAGAAAAGATGCTTTCCCATTGCCTCGTATTGAGGAAAGCTTGGACCATCTTTCAGGGGCCCAGTGGTTTTCCACACTAGATTTAGCCAGTGGGTACAATCGGGTTCCTGTATCGGAACAGGATAAGATAAAAACTGCTTTTTGTACCCCCATTTGGACTCTTCGAGTGGAACAGAATGCCCTTTGGGCTGTGTAATGCGCCAAGTACCTTTCAGCGTCTCATGCAGAGGATGTTTGGGGACCAGCAGTACCAGTCCCTTCTCTTGTATTTAGATGATATCATTGTGTTTTCAGGTTCAGTCTCCCAGCATATTGAGCGTCTGGAAGCAGTTCTTGCTCGGCTTCAGAGAGAAGGTCTGAAAGTAAAACTTGAAAAATGTTCCTTTTTCAAGCGACAGGTTAAGTATTTTGGGGCACCTTATCTCCGATAAGGGTGTAGCTACCGATCCAGCCAAGACTGAAGTAGTGGCTAAATGGCCACGTCCTACACAAATTTCAGAGCTTCGTTCATTCTTGGGCTTCGCAAGTTATTATAGGCGCTTTGTGGAGGGTTTTGCCAGGCTAGCAGGTCCTCTCCATAGGTTGGTGGCACAACAAGTGGGCACAAAGTCCAGGAAGGGATCTGGCCAGGCTTTTCAATCTGCCTGGACATCAGAGTGTGAGGAGAGTTTCGAGGCTTTAAAAGCTAAATTAACATCTGCACCAGTGTTGGCATATGCTGATTTTTCTCGTCCGTTCATTCTAGAGACAGATGCCAGTCATAGCGGACTTGGGGCAGTGTTGTCTCAGGAAACAGAGGATGGAGTGAGGCCCATTGCATATGCTAGTCGAGGTCTTAAACTTTCAGAGCGTAATATGGCTAATTACAGCTCTATGAAGCTGGAGTTTCTGGCATTAAAATGGGCAATGACCGAGAAGTTTAGGGAATATCTCTTGGGCCACCGGTGCATGGTCTACACAGATAACAACCCCTTAAGTTATCTTCAGTCAGCTAAGCTTGGTGCCATGGAGCACCGTTGGGCTGCCCAACTTGCTGCTTTTGATTTTGAGATAAAGTATCGCTCTGGACGTAGCAATAGTAATGCTGATGCTCTCTCTCGTCAGCCAGCCTTGGGTACTAGCTTGGCACACTCGTTGTGTACCTCTGTTCCAGAGACTCTTCAGTGTGCCCCATGCCTTGTTCCGGTAACTCAATCTGTTGTGACTGTTTTACCATCTCATTCTGTGTCTGACCTTTGTGCTTTGCAGGAAGTTGACCCCCTCTTGAAGGACATTTTGGGTTTTTGGAAGAGGCAGGTTTATCCTACTCCTGAAGAAAGGCAGCAGTTTCCCAAACCATCTTTGGCTCTTTTAAAACAGTGGGGTCGTCTTGTGGAGAGAGATGGTGTGGTGTACCGTCAAGTCCATCGGTCAGATGGTGGTGAGGAGATTTTGCAGCTTGTTTTGCCATCAGTTCTGAAGTGGGATGTTTTGACCCAATTACATCAGGAGCATGGACATCAGGGTGTTGAGCGCACCACCGAGTTGGTGAGGCAGCGCTGCTACTGGCCGGGTATGTCTAATGATATTAAACAGTGGATACAAGAGTGTCAACGGTGCCAAGTTGCTAAAAATGTAACTTCTAGATCTGGCACTTTTATGAGCCATCTGTTGGCTTCTCAACCCAATGAGATCATTGCCATGGATTTTACCATGTTAGAACCTTCACAAAATGGGTTGGAGAATGTTCTTGTAATTACTGATGTATTTAGCAAATACACCATTGCTGTCCCGACTCGAGATCAGAAAGCAGCTACTGTCGCTCAGGTTTTGCTGACTGAATGGTTTTTTAGATTTGGAGTTCCAAGCCGCATTCATTCAGACCAGGGTCGGAGTTTTGAGAGTGCGTTAATTCAGCAGCTCTGTAACCTGTATGGGGTTAAAAAGTCACGCACAACCCCCTTACCACCCAGCCGGAAATGGACAGTGTGAGCGCTTTAATAGAACACTTCATAATTTGCTGCGCACTCTACCTGTGTCTAGGAAGAGGGGTTGGGCTTCTTGTCTTCCACAAGTGCTCTTTTGCTACAATACTACCCCTCATCAAAGCACTGGCGCGTCTCCTTTTTTTTCTTATGTTTGGCCGTGAACCTCAGCTGCCGGTGGATTTCTTGTTGGGTCGTGTTCAGGACCCTGCACCAGGTCAGGTGGAGGATTGGGTGGCTGAGCATAAGACCAGGTTAACTATGGCTTTTCATCATGCTCAGGCTCATTTGCTGGCAGCTGCAGAGCGTAGAAAAGAGTGTCATGATCAGGGCATAAGGGAGTCGTCATTACAGGAGGGACAGTTGGTCTATCTGCGTGATCATAGTGTTAGAGGTCGCCATAAAATCCAGGACCTTTTTAACCCGGTTATTCATCAGGTTGTGAGAGCTCCAACAGCTGGAGGGCCAATCTATACTGTGGCTCCTGTAAATGATTTACAGAAAACTCCAAATGTGCATCGTGACATGTTGAAGGCTCGGATTGGGCCAGAGCTCGCACCTGTACCCGTGCAGTTAAAACTTGCCCTGCCTACAGGGGGGTTAGATGACTCTTTGGAGGAGGATTTGTTTTTGTTGGTCCCTGATGCTTCCTTACCATCCACCTCTGCAGCTCTGGGGGTTGCCACCACAGGTCACTTCAGGTCACCCTGTTGAAACTTCTGAGAGAGCTAATCTACCCTTGCGTCGCACTGTCCGTTCAACAGCTGGACAGCATTCAAACGTTCATCACCTTCCTCGACCTGTGGGTCAGGCCGCGGGATCCGGTCAGCCAGTCTCCAATGCACAGTTTGCCGTTTTTTCGTCCGTGGTGCTGAAGTGTGCAGCCCATCGTCGGGGCGACGATGCAACACTAGGGGGTGGAATGTGGTGGGATGGTTTCCGCCCTTCTCGCTCCACACACCAGGTGCAACGAGAGGCGCACTGATTGGTGGGCGGGGCAGATGCCTTTATAGCTGGACAGGCCGCTGCAAGGTGCGTGTGTCTTTGTTTCCACTGCTACATGCTGGCTGGCTGGGTGGCCTTTGGGTTCGATCCGCTTACCGAAAATCGTAAGTGCCATTTGTACCATCTGGTTGGGATTGTGGTTTGGCTCTGGGGCTATACCTGCCGTGCGTTTCTGCAGCGTTTTGCTGGTGTGGCATTGGCGGTTGCGGCTGGAGATTGTTGTGGCGTGTGGCTTCCACCTAGTCCTCACTTGTTGGTCCGCTCCCTCTCCGGGTAGCTGTGTTTCCACTCCTGGGTAAGCTACCTGCCATTTATATTTTTCTTTATTTTACTTTAATTCACAGTTAATGTGTTTTCTGTTTTTAGGCACATGATCGCTGTGGGCATTGCAGCACTTTGGATGCTCTGCTGTCTTGTTGTGTCAGTGTTGGTTTGAGTAGTTCTGAATGGAACCTGTCACTGATTGAAAGGCGGGGCATGACTCGGTCCCATTGAAAGGCCTCTGAAATCGGACTTTGGCAATTATCCCACTGTTTGAAGTGTTTTGTTTACAGTTTGTGCTTGCTTTATTATTAATTTGTTTTTCTTTGTTTTGATCATTTTGTTTTCTTTTGCATGTTTTGTTTGTTCATTTAATTTTTGGAATGATTTAAGTTCTCATTTCGCAGAACCCCTTTCCCTTCCAGGGACCAAGAAGAATGTTTGAAACCATATTTTAAAAGAAGTGTTTTAAAGAAATTGTTTAATAAAATTGTAAGGTATTTTCCTCGAACCTACAAGAATAAAAACCACAGACAACGTATATGAATTATATGGTCAAGCTTTTGCAAAAGGAGAAGTCTCCTTGAACAACTTCTTTAAGTCGTTCACAGAGAGTTCTGATCTGCTTTCACGTGAGCTCCTTCTTTTATTGTCAAAGAAAGACAGTCAGGGGGGCAGTCAGGAAAACAACAGAGGTCGTAAAACATTTAACCTAAACAAACCAGCAACTCAGTTCCAGGTGTGATATCTGATCTACAATCTGAGCCCAATTCAGCTCTAGGTCAAACTATCAACTAAAGAATGGGTAATAAACATCAGAAGAATTTACGATCTAAGAACCACATGGCTTGACTATCTCACATGAAAATAAACAGACAGCAGTAACCTCCAGGTCAGTTTATACACACATAAGGAAGAGAACACTTTAAACTAAAAATCACAATAATACTGATTAACATTAGACTGAATATGAACTAAAGTAATAACAAAATGATAATACATAAAAATATCTAACATTCCCCCCTGTTTATCATTTTACTAGGCGTGTAAACTGTCATGCAAAAGCTAAGCAAAGAAAAGAAAAGAACTAATCTAAACAACATAATGAAAGAAATGAAAGAGAAAACAAAAGAAGAAGAAGAAACAGCAAAAATCAAATGCAGTTTTCTCATCCCAAACACCACTTGTTTCCACATTTTCGGTGTAGGAGTCATTCAGCAAATGAATTCAACTGTTTATTGATTACAGAAATTCATCATTGTTCAGAAAATCGTCAGAAACTTGGAACAAATCATCTTCAGTTGTATCATAAGATGCCTTTGTCAACTGATAATTGATAACAGTTGTGTTAATTGTTTTAAGAATCATATTTCGTAGACAAGGAATAATGCAACCTGTAAAAAGACAGAACAGTACTAACACAATCAGAACAGGTGTCACGAGCTTTAATAGCAAGGACCACCATGATCCAGAAGTAAGCCATGAAAGCAAATCAAAAGAGGGTGAGCCGCGTGTTCCACTCTCCACATACTGTTTTAAATCCTGAATTCCCATGGAACTCCAGTATGTGTTGTTAGGCCTCCCCATCTTTTAACCTCTGGCATAGCTGTTCGCTTGGAGCGGGTGTGTAGATCATTTTGTGCTTTCCTCCGTCTTATGCGTGATGTTGAAACTCCTCTCCTGTAGCAGGTTGTCACAGTCTGGGTTGTCCTTCCAGAGTTTGCAGTGTGGAGTCGCCTTTTGACCCCTGCAGGCTGTGCAGTTGATGAAATCCTGTGTCGGTTCGCAGTAGGTGTAAACTCTGTTACACAAGTTCCAGGGCAACGTCCCTGGTCGAAGACCTGAGTTGTGTATGGAAACCGGCATCTGCGCACACACGTAGCAGTTCACAGCATGTCCTTCATAAGCAGTTCTGTTCATCAGTTTCCACCAGAGATTGGTACTGTAGTCATGTGGGTGGAACTCAAGCTCGCTTCCCTCTCCAAACCTCAAACATACAGCAGTCACAGCGCAGTAGAAAATCCATCTGGCATATGGAGTCCCCATCGCTGCTCGGCATACAGAGATGTCAGAACCCCCAAACTAAAGGAGTGAGAATCTTAGCGTTTCTTCACCGGGTTTGAGACGAACTACCACTAATAAGTAGCACCCCTTTGTACCCCGGAAGCTCTCAAAAGAGCTCTCCTTCCTCTCTACTCCGACTTTAGGGGTTTAACACTCTCTGCAGCTTACAGTGACTGAGATGTATCCAGCTGGGTCTTTCAGCAATCTTTACAGCTGTTGGTGTGGTCATCAGCACTTGGAACGGTCCTTCCCACCGTGGACTTGCCCAATTCTTTCGTTTGATGACCTTTATGTAGACCCAGTCACCTGGCTCTATCGGAGCGGCCTCCTGTGCAGGAAGAGAATTGAAAGGCAGTAAATTTGCACTGGACACCTCCTTCAGTTTAAGAGTCCTGATCATATAATCTGCTAATGTCTGTTCTTCATCAGCTTTTTGTAAGTCTGGAGCAAACAGAGGCAATCTGTAAGCTTTCCCATGAATTATTTCAAAAGGTGTTAGACCATCAGCTGTCGGGGTGATCCTCATATAGAGCTTCACCAAATCTAAACAGTCTGGCCAGGGCCGGCTAGTGTCTGCCATGCATTTTCTTAATCTGCTTTTCACAGTTTGCGGGATGCCATGTGTTGGGATAATAGTTTTACAAATAGCCTTAGCTACTGTCAAAGCATCTGCATGCTTTGCTGGAACTATTTCAACCCATTTAGAAAAAGCATCAATCATCACTAGACAATATTTATATGGCCCACTTTGTGAAAGTTCAATAAAATCCATATGCATGGTTTGAAATGGATAAGATGGTTTTGGGAACCTGCCTCGTTTTGGCCTTATGTTTCCCTGAGAATTGTATTTCACACAGACTGGACATTTAGTACAAAAATTTTTTAAGTAAGAATTTAAACCATATGTTGTGAAATGTTGTTGTATTATGGTTTCCATCCCCCCTGTTGACACATGTCAGCACCCATGTGTCACAATTGCTACTGCTTTAAATAAAGCTTTAGGAAGGACTGGTTTGTTATTAACTTCATAAATGTTCTCATCATGTATTTTCGCACCCTTAGTTATCCACATCCTTTTTTCAACCTGCGGTGCATTGTCCTGCATGTCTTTTAGCACTGCTTTGTCTATGATGTGTTGTTCTCCTCCAGTCTGTGCTGAGAAAGTTCCTTTCCCATACTTCCCTGCTGCAGCTTCTTTTGCAATTCTATCAGCTAGTCTGTTCCCTTTTGAAACTTCATCTCGTCCTTTTGTGTGAGCTGCACATTTACATACAGCTAGTTTAACTGGGAGCTGTATTGCTTGTAAAAGATTTTTAAGCAAAGATGCATGAGTTACTGGTTTCCCAGTAGATGTTGTCATTCCTCTACGCTCCCATTGTTTAGCAAAATAAAACAGCGTAGAGAAAACATACTGGCTATCTGTGTACACTGTCAAGTGCTTGTCCTCAGCCAGTTCACATGCCCTAGTCAAAGCAATCAATTCAGCTGCTTGTGCAGAATGAGTACTGGAAATTCTTTCTGCTTCTATTATTTCATTTGGCAAAGCAACAACAGAATAACCTGTCTGGTTTTTACCCATAGGGTCCTTTGAACATGACCCATCAACAAACCAGACCTCCCCCATTACTAATGGGGGTGTCCTGTATATCTGGCCTAGGAAGCTGCAAGTGCTCTGTAGCTTCTAGGCAGCTGTGTGGTATTCCATCACAAGGTAATGGAAACAAAGTAGCTGGATTCAGAATTGTACATCGTTTTATTACAATATGTGGTTGTGACAAAAGTATTGCCGTGTACGAAAAGTGTCGTGCTGGTGAGAGCAAATTCATTTTGCTCTGCAAAAGTAGAACATCTACAGCATGTGGAACTAACAGCTCCATTTTGTGAAACAAAACTATGTCAGCGGACATGTTTACTGCTAATGCTGCTGCACAGACTGCCTACACACAGTCTGGTAAAGACTGTGCTACTGGATCTAACCTTTTTGAATAAAAAGCTAACAGTTTTAGCTTATCACCATGATTTTGTAGTAACACAGAGGTCATAAATCCATTCCTGCAGTCTACAGTTTGAACAAAAGTTTTTTTTTATAGTTTGGAAGAATCAAAGTTGTTGCCTGCATTAGTGCTTGTTTTAATTCAGTAAAACTTTTTTCAGCTTCTGGATTCCAAGTTATTTTATCAGTCATGGCCATTGGGGTGCCATGAATCAAATCCTGTAAAGCCTGAGTTTTTTCAGCATAATGTGGAATCCAGGCTCTGCAGTAATTGCAAAGTCCGAGAAATGACATCATTTGCTTTTTAGTTTCTGGTTTAGGTGCTTCAGAAATTGTCTCTTTTCTCACTTTTTGTATCTGCTTTCCCTCAGCAGAAAGTGTATGTCCCAACCAGTGTATGTCACTTCTCCTCTCACCCACTGCAGCTTATCTTTGTTTACTTTGTTCCCCGTCTGACAGAGATGGTGCAGCAGAGCGAGTGAGTCTGCTCTGCATGCTTCCTCACTTTCAGATGCTATTAACAGGTCATCAACATAAATCAAAAGTTGACTTTTTTTTTCTGATATTTGAAAATCAGACAAACAAAGCATAATTGCCTCGCAAAATGTGCTTGGGCTTTCCGTAAAACCCTGGGGTAATCTGGTATAAGTATACCCCTGACCTTTGTAGGTAAATGCGAACCAGAACTGCGAATCTGGGTGAATGGGTACAGAGAAGAAAGCGTTGCTGAGGTCAATTACTGTGAAGAATTTATTGCTTGGTTTTAGTGAGTTTAACAGCGTGTGTGGGTCTGGCACATTTGGTGCTCTCGTTTGAACTGCTTCATTGACTGAACGTAAATCTTGAATCATGCGCCAGTCTTTTTTGTTTGCCTTGTGAACAGGAAAAATAGGTGTGTTACAAGGAGAATCTGAACATTTTTTTTTATGATTCCTCCTTTTAACAAACCCTTGATTACTGGTTCAATCCCATTCAGTGCTTCTGGTTTTAAAGGATATTGTTTTACCCTGGGCCTCCAGCTAGATTTTGCTTTAATTTGCACTGGGGGAATTGAACTAAGTAATCCAACATCAGAAGAACCTTTTTGTCCACAAGTTATCTGGAAGCTCAGCTAATTCAGCTTCCTCTTTTTCTGTAAGAAATATGTTCATGTGTCACTCAAATGCATGAACTTGAGCTGTGCCTGTAACAACTTCACAAAGTGATTGTTTCCATACATCACAGCTGGGGCTGTAGCTCCAACCATCTTTACCTTCTTTGAAATCTGTAGCTTCTGAAGCCATTTTAGTTCTGTTACCTACATCTGCCCATGTAATGTTATGCGGCTTAAAAAGCGAGATGTGTGGGTTTGTAGGTAACTTATACAGCTCTTTTTGACTAGTTGGAAGGAGCACAGTCACAGCTGCATAAGACCTTCGGTCTGTAAACATTTCAGTCACAGCCAGTGTCACAGGATTTGTTTCTAAAAACTTTTGCACATAATCATCCTGTGGATCATTTAGGATGTTCATTATTACATGCAACTGATTGTAATTCCTTTCTGTTTCAGGTGTGTCCAGCTGTCCTCGAGCTTCTCTAAGAAGCTTTCCTGGGACATAAGGATTGTCAGCTGGCTTTAGATCATATGAACAATAGATTTTTTCATCCTTGTGAATTGTGTACAGATCAGAGTTTTTCAGTCTGACTACCCTCATGCCACCTTGTACAGGGACTACTGCTATCCCTAATTTTGTCATTAGGTCTCTACCTAACAGATTTGTTGGACATTTAGGTGACATCACAATAGAAGCTTTTACTTTAATACCTGTTTCAGGATCTTCAAAAGATGTACCTTGTGACATATTTTCTCTATGCGTTTGTCCATCGGCAGATTTCACCCAAATGGACTCGTTTGTGGGGTTTACACCTTCTATTTTATTTTTTAGAACTGTTTTGCATGCGCCGGTGTCACATAAAAATTCAACTTCTTCCCCACAAACAATCAGTGTGATATAAGGTTTTTCTTTTAATGCATTTAACATATGTTAATACTAAGATAGGAGCAGACGGAGCTGCTGCAGCGGTTCAGGGAGGAACAGTCGGCCGTACCTGCTCCCCTGTTCCGCCGAAGCATTCCGTCTGTTTGACACCTTTTCATTTTCTTCTGACCTTACTAATAAGTTATTTGATTCTACAAGCTTTTTATCTTTAACCTTTTTAATTTGTTCTTTCCTGTCTATGGCTGCTTTTAACCATAATTTAGCACACCTTAATTCATCCTCTTTTTTAGCCTTTTTTTTTTTTCTTGCTACACTACTCTCCAAAATCCCTACAATTATTTGCCATTGATCAATTTTTAGCTTTCCATCTATTTTATATTTTTTTCTTCCATTTTTTCATGTGTACAATGCTACCAGGAAATCTGGACAGCATGTATTTCTCATCCCCATCGGGGCCCTCAACGAGTGAGGAATTACAAGAATTTGCATTTCCCATTATTTAAATCACTTGCAATTTTAGCTTCAAAATGTTTTATTTATTTAAATTTAGTCCAGGTTCGTTGACTCCTAGGGAGTCCTAAGAACTGGAGATCTTTTCAGTAGGCCAGCAATTAAAAATACCTTGTTGTGGTATTCTCCACTTCAACTCTTTCGAGTGGGAGAATCTTGCCTTTGCATCCACAAGAGGTTTGCTGCTTACAACCCTACTGCTTTATATGAGGTAAAATACAGAGCAGTATTTAAACCTCCAATCAATCTCTCACGCACACACACACACATCAACAAAGCAGCAAACAAACTAGCAATGACAAATAGTATTGACAAGACAGCAAACATCAAACATCCTATCTACATGAGGATTTACCCTTATGGGGTTTCCTCGAAAAGAGAAAGGTTCTGGTAACACCTGTCCTTTCCTGAGTACAGATTTTTAGTTAAAACGCTGTTTAACAAGGATTTTCAAAACCTCAGAGTTTTAGTCAAAACGCTGTTTAACAAGGGCACTCACACCTCTAATATAACCATTTAAAAATTCACCTACGTTTCTGTAGTTATCTGGTTGTCCAGTCGGATCTCGTCATTCCGCCGTTGGCAGACAAAGTCGGACATGTGTCGCTGGCCCAGCGAAGAATTCACTTCCTGGGTCTTTCTTTCCAGGTCCCTAATTGACTCTGGCCGTGCACGGATTCAGCGCGTCTTCCTCTGCCTGACAGCGGGGGGGTTGAGAGATCCCGGGTTTCGGCACCAAAAATGTAAGGTATTTTCCTCGAACCTACAAGAATAAAAACCACAGACAACGTATATGAATTATATGGTCAAGCTTTTGCAAAAGGAGAAGTCTCCTTGAACAACTTCTTTAAGTCGTTCACAGAGAGTTCTGATCTGCTTTCACGTGAGCTCCTTCTTTTATTGTCAAAGAAAGACAGTCAGGGGGGCAGTCAGGAAAACAACAGAGGTCGTAAAACATTTAACCTAAACAAACCAGCAACTCAGTTCCAGGTGTGATATCTGATCTACAATCTGAGCCCAATTCAGCTCTAGGTCAAACTATCAACTAAAGAATGGGTAATAAACATCAGAAGAATTTACGATCTAAGAACCACATGGCTTGACTATCTCACATGAAAATAAACAGACAGCAGTAACCTCCAGGTCAGTTTATACACACATAAGGAAGAGAACACTTTAAACTAAAAATCACAATAATACTGATTAACATTAGACTGAATATGAACTAAAGTAATAACAAAATGATAATACATAAAAATATCTAACAAAAATATTGTATTTTAATCCGTGTTCTGGTGCGTTCTGTATAAAAAAAATAAACCCTGCCCCTCGACCGGGTCACACCATCAAAGTCACTTACAGGTGGGATGTGTGAAGCCATGTTGGACAAGACCGGTCTGTGAGTGGAAGCATCCTTGTGCATGGCATAATGCTCAGATAACCAGTTGGCATCTTTCTGATGCCTCCTGAGCTTCATCCTGCGGTTTTGAAACCAGGTCTTCACCTGCAAACCGAGATCACAACCATGTTAAAGTGGGCAAAATGACACCATACTGTGCTAATCATTCACTGCATTTTTCACCTGTTTGTAGGTCAGTCCAGTAATTTCTGCCAGGTTCTTCATCTCTGCTTTTCCAATACAGACTTGAATATGGCACAATTCAACCTTGCAAATTTAGCCTAAAGCTGCATAGTAAAGCCTCATCATTTAAATATCCGTCTGTGGAATAGTCAGGTCAAAAAGGCTACTTCCCTCTCATTCCCTTGCATTTTACAAGCCAATGTAATACTTAGCTTGTTGGACAGAGTATTTAGCCAAAATGCAGAAAGTGATGGAAGCAGTTAAACATTATAAAAGTCACAATATCACTCAGGTTATATAATATGCAAGAATAGTAAGAAGAAAAAAAAAAAAAAGTTTAACATTAGCTTACAACTGCCATAGTTGTAAAGATGTTCAATGGAATCGCACTTAAAATTAGCCCTGGGCAATATGGCTTCATTAAAGATGTTTAGATATCAAATCAAATCTTTGATTTTCTTAAATGAGTGAAACCACCAGAGACTTACTTTTAGCTTCATAATTCCTTCTGGAGTGAATTCAAACTCCATATCAATGCATCACTTTGAACTACAAAATCCAAACAGTATATATATACATATATTAAAAAAAAGGAAAAAAAAAAAAGTTCAAATCTTTAATGATCAAAATCTATTTGTCTCCAGCACTTCCTAAAAAGATTTAAACTGTAGAAAATTAAAAACACAACACAACTTGTAAAATGCATTTACATAATTGTGTATGTCAAGAACGTTACTTCGCATCACAGTGAACCTTTTGCTTAAAGTGCGTCCAAACTGGGCGCAGCTGGTGTGACAATGCATTCAAAACACACATAAAACGGTTGAATATAAAAAATAAAGAGGGAGAAAAAAAAAGAAGGTACATTGAAATCAGATACAGAACAATACTGTCTGCTTAAAAATCACACTTCACTAGAAAATGAGGCAAGAAACTTTGAAAATCACCATCTCAATGAAATCACTAATCACCAATTACTGGTTTCCATTGTGAACTACAGCCGTTTACAGGCTCCCCCTCTTTGTTTTCAAAGTGTGCAACATGCATGTAATTATTTGGGTTAAACACGTTGGGGTTGTAATCAAAGGGCCCACCCCCTTGTGTTGCAGACCACATAGCATTATGGGGCTGGTGTGCCACAGTGGCCTGCGGCGCGTTAGTGGACCAAGGTGGATAACCAGGAGGTCCACCTGAACCGCCGACAGCAGCAAGGTAGTAGGCCAGATTTGGTGGGGTCTTAAAAGCTGCGTCCATCGGATGCTGGCTGTAATGTTCCATGAACTGGGGCTGGCCATCTCCTTGATACTGCAAAAAGTGACAAATTAGCTATCTGACTTTACAACCGGCATGTACCAAAAACGTTTGGGTGGTTTAGTGTTGCATCTCGCCTTTGAGACCGTAACCACAACTGTAGTTAGGCCTCCATTATGGATGCGTTTTTCTGTGTCTGGATCGCTATTCCTCTGTTATCTCTTAACAGAAAACTCGTACTGGACACCTAATAGAAACAGAGTTACACTCTTCTTGTAAACCATCAAAGTCACTTACAGGTGGGATGTGTGAAGCCATGTTGGACAAGACCGGTCTGTGAGTGGAAGCATCCTTGTGCATGGCATAATGCTCAGATAACCAGTTGGCATCTTTCTGATGCCTCCTGAGCTTCATCCTGCGGTTTTGAAACCAGGTCTTCACCTGCAAACCGAGATCACAACCATGTTAAAGTGGGCAAAATGACACCATACTGTGCTAATCATTCACTGCATTTTTCACCTGTTTGTAGGTCAGTCCAGTAATTTCTGCCAGGTTCTTCATCTCGGCTGGAGTGAGGTAGCGCTGAACACTGAAGCGCTGGACAAGAGCATTTCATCTGACTCCCTGAAAAGGCTGAACGCACCTTCGTTTTAGGAATAGCTACAACATTGGTGGAAGGCTTCTTTGGAGAAGGAAGGGGTGCAGGGTCTGAGTTGTTATCCTCATTCCCGGGTGTGGCCAAGTTGCCGGAGTTCTCCGGGAAGGAGCTGGAAACACCTTCATTGCCATCCAGGTTTCTGATGACAGGCTCCTCATCAGCCTCCTTCTCAACCCAGGCAGCGGGGTCCACCTGAGGAACATTTCCTTCACGGCTGCTGACAGAGCTCCAAGAATCTAAATGAGAAGGAATAGAATTATTAGTAAAATAAATGTCTGATGCAGTACGCTGGACCTTCTGGTACTTATTACATAGCATATTAACAATGGGTTTTGACCAAAATTTTATTTGCTGCATCTGCTGGCTATTACAAGTTCTAGTACATCAATAATATAATGTAGAATTGATTATGCAGCAGTGCAACAGATACTTGCAGTGAATATTCCCAAACCCATTGGGGGAAAAAAAATAGGTCTATTCAGATGTTTTGCACCAAGTCTGAAGTCGTTTTTGTCTTGACAGTGGATGGAAGAAATGATGCCTTGTAGATTTAAGGTTTTTGCTAATTGTTGGTGAAGGGGAGCAATATTGTAATTGTATTCTATGGTCACCATCAACTTTGGTTCTGATGTAAATACTTTTTTCAATAAAGTGCTTTTTAATACAACAATGTAAGCAAAGATTTCTGTGGTTTTCTTGTAGATTATACTTGTCTGGTGAATGCTTTAAGGTTGCAATTTTCTTCCATTTTAACACATTTCAGATTTCAATATCTAATTTGAAAAAAAAAAAAAAAAAATCAGATATCTGTTATGTTTCAAAACTTTATTCTGCTTTTCCAATACAGACTTGAATATGGCACAATTCAACCTTGCAAATGTAGCCTAAAGCTGCATAGTAAAGCCTCATCATTTAAATATCCGTCTGTGGAATAGTCAGGTCAAAAAGGCTACTTCCCTCTCATTCCCTTGCATTTTACAAGCCAATGTAATACTTAGCTTGTTGGACAGAGTATTTTAGCCAAAATGCAGAAAGTGATGGAAGCAGTTAAACATTATAAAAGTCACAATATCACTCAGGTTATATAATATGCAAGAATAGTAAGAAGAGTTTAACATTAGCTTACAACTGCCATAGTTGTAAAGATGTTCAATGGAATCGCACTTAAAAATTAGCCCTGGGCAATATGGCTTCATTAAAGATGTTTAGATATCAAATCAAATCTTTGATTTTCTTAAATGAGTGAAACCACCAGAGACTTACTTTTAGCTTCATAATTCCTTCTGGAGTGAATTCAAACTCCATATCAATGCATCACTTTGAACTACAAAATCCAAACAGTATATATATATATATAAAAAAAAAAAAGGAAAAAAAAAAAAGTTCAAATCTTTAATGATCAAAATCTATTTGTCTCCAGCACTTCCTAAAAGGATTTAAACTGTAGAAAATTAAAAACACAACACAACTTGTAAAATGCATTTACATAATTGTGTATGTCAAGAACGTTACTTCGCATCACAGTGAACCTTTTGCTTAAAGTGCGTCCAAACTGGGCGCAGCTGGTGTGACAATGCATTCAAAACACACATAAAACGGTTGAATATAAAAATAAAGAGGGGAAAAAAAAGAAGGTACATTGAAATCAGATACAGAACAATACTGTCTGCTTAAAAATCACACTTCACTAGAAAATGAGGCAAGAAACTTTGAAAATCACCATCTCAATGAAATCACTAATCACCAATTACTGGTTTCCATTGTGAACTACAGCCGTTTACAGGCTCCCCCTCTTTGTTTTCAAAGTGTGCAACATGCATGTAATTATTTGGGTTAAACACGTTGGGGTTGTAATCAAAGGGCCCACCCCCTTGTGTTGCAGACCACATAGCATTATGGGGCTGGTGTGCCACAGTGGCCTGCGGCGCGTTAGTGGACCAAGGTGGATAACCAGGAGGTCCACCTGAACCGCCGACAGCAGCAAGGTAGTAGGCCAGATTTGGTGGGGTCTTAAAAGCTGCGTCCATCGGATGCTGGCTGTAATGTTCCATGAACTGGGGCTGGCCATCTCCTTGATACTGCAAAAAAAAAAAAAAAAAAAGTGACAAATTAGCTATCTGACTTTACAACCGGCATGTACCAAAAACGTTTGGGTGGTTTAGTGTTGCATCTCGCCTTTGAGACCGTAACCACAACTGTAGTTAGGCCTCCATTATGGATGCGTTTTTCTGTGTCTGGATCGCTATTCCTCTGTTATCTCTTAACAGAAAACTCGTACTGGACACCTAACAGAAACAGAGTTACACTCTTCTTGTAAACCATCAAAGTCACTTACAGGTGGGATGTGTGAAGCCATGTTGGACAAGACCGGTCTGTGAGTGGAAGCATCCTTGTGCATGGCATAATGCTCAGATAACCAGTTGGCATCTTTCTGATGCCTCCTGAGCTTCATCCTGCGGTTTTGAAACCAGGTCTTCACCTGCAAACCGAGATCACAACCATGTTAAAGTGGGCAAAATGACACCATACTGTGCTAATCATTCACTGCATTTTTCACCTGTTTGTAGGTCAGTCCAGTAATTTCTGCCAGGTTCTTCATCTCGGCTGGAGTGAGGTAGCGCTGAACACTGAAGCGCTGGACAAGAGCATTTATCTGACTCCCTGAAAAGGCTGAACGCACCTTCGTTTTAGGAATAGCTACAACATTGGTGGAAGGCTTCTTTGGAGAAGGAAGGGGTGCAGGGTCTGAGTTGTTATCCTCATTCCCGGGTGTGGCCAAGTTGCCGGAGTTCTCCGGGAAGGAGCTGGAAACACCTTCATTGCCATCCAGGTTTCTGATGACAGGCTCCTCATCAGCCTCCTTCTCAACCCAGGCAGCGGGGTCCACCTGAGGAACATTTCCTTCACGGCTGCTGACAGAGCTCCAAGAATCTAAATGAGAAGGAATAGAATTATTAGTAAAATAAATGTCTGATGCAGTACGCTGGACCTTCTGGTACTTATTACATAGCATATTAACAATGGGTTTTGACCAAAATTTTATTTGCTGCATCTGCTGGCTATTACAAGTTCTAGTACATCAATAATATAATGTAGAATTGATTATGCAGCAGTGCAACAGATACTTGCAGTGAATATTCCCAAACCCATTGGGGGAAAAAAAATAGGTCTATTCAGATGTTTTGCACCAAGTCTGAAGTCGTTTTTGTCTTGACAGTGGATGGAAGAAATGATGCCTTGTAGATTTAAGGTTTTTGCTAATTGTTGGTGAAGGGGAGCAATATTGTAATTGTATTCTATGGTCACCATCAACTTTGGTTCTGATGTAAATACTTTTTTCAATAAAGTGCTTTTTAATACAACAATGTAAGCAAAGATTTCTGTGGTTTTCTTGTAGATTATACTTGTCTGGTGAATGCTTTAAGGTTGCAATTTTCTTCCATTTTAACACATTTCAGATTTCAATATCTAATTTGAAAAAAAAAAAAAAAAAATCAGATATCTGTTATGTTTCAAAACTTTATTCTGCTTTTCCAATACAGACTTGAATATGGCACAATTCAACCTTGCAAATGTAGCCTAAAGCTGCATAGTAAAGCCTCATCATTTAAATATCCGTCTGTGGAATAGTCAGGTCAAAAAGGCTACTTCCCTCTCATTCCCTTGCATTTTACAAGCCAATGTAATACTTAGCTTGTTGGACAGAGTATTTTGCCAAAATGCAGAAAGTGATGGAAGCAGTTAAACATTATAAAAGTCACAATATCACTCAGGTTATATAATATGCAAGAATAGTAAGAAGAAAAAAAAAAAAAGTTTAACATTAGCTTACAACTGCCATAGTTGTAAAGATGTTCAATGGAATAAAATAAATGTTAATACACCTCTTGAGTTAATAATTTAGTGCACCAACAACTAACTTCCCTCACCAAATAAACATCTAGATGATAATCCTTTATTAACAATGTTAGACTCACTCAGACTGATTGGTGAGGTTGATTTATTTTCATTTATATTTAGGTTAAAAAAATTTTAAAAATTTTTTTTTTTTTTATTTAACTATACATAGAAAATTATAGACGTTTACATTATTTTTTTTACTAAAATAGTCAATTTATTCATTGAATATTGGGCGTTCCGGCGCTAAATAGACTCGGTCTTCTACACAGACCAAGTGGCGCCACTTAGTCTTCCACACAGGCGGCGCCATGTTTGTGGACCTTGTTTCCAAGATGTAAACAAACTTCTCCTCATCGTTAAAACTCGAGAAAGAAATTTACACGTTTGTTGCAGGAAGCGTAAGTATTTTAACTGAAAGCTGACTTAAACACAGACTCACAAAAAAAATAAAAAAAGTGCAACTTACCAGGTGAAGTGTGCGCTTCGTTGACCGAGTCTCTCCGGGTGCGCTTCACCGCACCCCCTCCGTCTCCGTAGGCCTCCAGGTGCTTCGCCTGGGTGCCAGCGAGGCACATGATTCCGGCGTCCTGGTAACAACTTTCCGTCACGGTCTGGGGGCTGCATGGGAGGGTCTCTTTCTTGTCCATGGTGGGCAGAGGAGCGACGGCGTCACAAAGGTCCTGCGACGCTCCCTCGCTGTAGTCCCGGGCTTCGTTGTCGCCCCAGGCAGGTAGGTTTCCTTGGTTCTGCTCGGGTACGGGCTGGTACACGAGACTGTAGGCGTAGGTATGATAAGACGGGTTGTAGTTGTAAGTTACCTGCGTCTTCCATTCTGCCATTTTCCTTTGGAAAAATCGTGGGTCACAACTGAAAAGTCGCGAGAAAAAGCAGGAGACCGTACGACGTGCGAAACGAGCTCGAACTACGAGGTCAGCTCGAACTACGAGGTCCTTGTAGTTCGAGCCCGATCTTTGAGCCCCGCCCCTCACGCAAAAATGACGCTAAAGGGGTGGAGTTTTCACGGGCTCGTGAATGGAGGGTGCTTGGTTCGCATTTTAGCGCGTAATTGTAGTTCATAGGTTTGAAATCTTTTATCTCAAGGTATCGAAGGCGGGCCGCAAACCAGCGACCAATGGGGCCTCGCCGGTCCTCTGCCACTTTGAGAAGCCGCTAGCAGAAGCGCAGAATCTACGTCGGGATTTTTGAGTCGTGGATATTTTTTATTATTTGTTTTATTGTTTCGTTTCACCTTTATATACTTTTTACTGATTCTTTTATATAGTTTATAATATATATCAGGTTAAATTAAGTTCAGAGTGTAAGATACATATGTAAATAAATCAAAGTCACAATATGTACCTACATAGTAATATGAACTTATGAGAACTTAAGCCTTCTGACACCTCAGTGTAACTCCACTGTTAGGCTGCCCTTTGACCTTTCAAAGACTAGCCTGAGATCCCACAGGAGTCAAAGTTCAAGCGATGAGCAGCACCTTACCTGAGCCCCTGCTGTTCAGAAAACGTTGCATACTCCAGATCAAAATAACTAAAAAGCAGCACAACAAACTTATTCTGTGAACAGGATTTATTCATAGAAGAACACACTTCCACAATCAGACAGGGAAATCAATGGTATCTTGTACTATAAATTGGAGAAAAAAAGAAGTACAATAAAAAAATACACAAGTATAATCAAAAAGTACAAAACATTTATTTACATTTTTACAGAATGAACAACCACCTATGGGGGTAGGGGTAGTGTAGGTTGTGGAGTTTGTGGAGGTTGTGGAGTTTGTGCAGGTTGTGGAGTTTGTGCAGGTTGTGGTGGTTGTGGAGTTTGTGGAGGTTGTGGTGGTTGTGGAGGTTGTGGTGGCCTTTGCTGGCGCTGCTCTGCCAGCCAGGCCTCCAAAGACTGCTGTCATTGAAGGCGTATATAGTAGGAATAATTGTAAAGCCTTGTTTGGCATTTACATACCTGGAGGAAGTTGCTCCTCAACTTGTGAGGCCAGAATGACCATTTCCTGGTCATCTTCCTCCTGAAAGAAAACCCCAGCAGGAGCAGGAGCTGCAGCAGCAGCAGCAGGAGCAGGAGCTGCAGCAGCAGCAGGAGCAGGAGCAGGAGCTGCAGCAGCAGCAGGAGCAGGAGCTGCAGCAGCAGCAGCAGGAGCAAGAGCAGCATCTATAAGATAAAACACAATTAAGCACACATCATCAACACATCTGTGTGTCCTGATTTGTTCATTTTAAATTGGACCCAAATGCAGAAACAGAGGCTCCAAGTAGCTGACGAAACACAAACAAACAAGAAATATTAATCTAACAATAACAAATAATAGCTGGACATAATAACATACTGAAGGGCTGAAGTAAAGTAAAACAAGAACAAGCCAGGACCTGACACTATCTGCATGACGCGATACTCACCGTGGGTAAAGAGCCGTCTCCGGGCAGCGGACTCAGACAGAGGTGGGCAACGAGGGACTGCAGCTGTTAAAAAAGATATTTTTTAACCTCATACAGGGCATGCACTGTATGAGGAAGTATGAGGATCATTTAGTACTTACAGGTTTTGGATGGAGATATTATTTTGTGTGCCAGCTGTGAAGGAGACAAATGCTTCCCGTGAGCCAACAGGGCCTTTACAGCGCCAGCCGTCAGGGGCCTGTTCTGAGTGGCAGCAGGTGGAGGAGGAGCAGGAGGAGAAGTGGCCGTGGAGGAGGAGGATGCAGTGACGGTGTGCAGGTGGGCAGGAGTCGGAGCTTGTCTCTTCTGCACATACTCTTTGAAAAGGGCCATGTTAGTGTTTGGCCGGGCGTTGGCCTTCTTCAGGTAGCTGATGAGAGCCTGGGCCTCCCTGCTGGGGTCCTCATACACCTCCTTCATGGACCTGCCTTTAAAGTCTCCAAACTCCACCATCAGACACCCAGAGTCACCGCTCTTCTGGGCCTCCAGGAGCATGGCCTTCTTCTTGTGGAACACCTCCACAGCTTCCCCCCCACCTCCCTGATCTGGGAGGTGTACTTCAGGAACAGGTGCTTATTGGCTGACAGCGGGTTGTCCTTCTCCTCTTCTCTCCTCATGCTGCTGCACAAATATCCTGAGAAATGTACTTTTATCATATTGATTTATTTATGCATGTGCATTTTAACTAATTTTATTATTTTTGTGTGAGAATATTATTTGAAATACAAAATGCCACGCCAAACACAGTTCTGTGTGGCATTCAGTTGCAACAATTACATTCTTCTCTGTGCAGTCTCTGTGGAAAAGAGGCACAAAAACAAAATCATTACTGAAAGTAAAGCAAAAAAAAAAAAAAAAAAAGAAGTTATACTTAAGGTTTGAACTAAGCCATGCCGCTACCCAGATCCACCAACGTGGAGAGACAGTATCTGGTGACATGAGACCATAAGTAAACTGTTTTGCTAGCATGCAAAATGCTATACAGACAATAAAGCCAACACACTGTCCCTGCAATAAAACATGGCGATGGCTGCATCAAACATCTTCAACAGAGATGGTCGATTATGATTTGACCTGAAACTCAAATCAGGAAGTTTCATGTCAAACTTCCAAGAGTTTGACATGAAACTCTTGGAAGAAACCCTTTTGGAGGGAGCAAAAGGCCTGGAAACCTGGGCTGGGGTACATCTTTTTAGAAGAACATGGACCCTAAACATACATTTAAATTGCTGTGTTGGCACAATAAGTGCTGGTTTATCACCTAAATCCCAATTAAATGCTCTTGGATAGGATGTGACAAAAAATATAAAAATGGACATGAATGCTTTTGGAAAAGCACTATAAATGAAGGCAAGCGAATTGCAGGTTTTGTCCTCAAACTAAAGCCGAGATGGACGCCTAAGATGGGTGAAGGGAAGGCAGACACTGAACTGTAGCTGCAGTCCTGGACTTGTTTTTGCAACATCCTGTCTCTTCGTCTACGAGTCCATTCACAAAGATGATTCGAATAGGGTTGGCATTACCTTCTAACTGTTGTTTTCCATCTGCCCCAGTTTCTATGTTGACATGGTAATGATTTGATGAGTTGCTGAATTGAGTGAGAAGAGTGGACCCAATGGGGGACATTAGCATTTCTAAATGATCTCTGGTGGGGAAGGGCTCACTTGTCTGATGTTGGAAGAGCCAAGCCCTTACAGAAGTGTCAGCTGACATCTGACGTGTGTGGGGGACGAGCGGCAAGTGGGCACAACAAAAGGAGTGGCTGGGTTTTTGATGACTGGAAAAACCGGTTTTGAGTTTGAGAGGAGATGTTCCAGGCAGTGTTGCACTGAAGTTGGTAGATACTTACAGATGCACTGTTCTGTTGGAATTCATTCATTTTGTCTCTGTGCTCCACTAGATCCGATCACTAGTTTTAGAACCCGACCAGAACCCCTAAGTGTGAATTACCTTGAGAAATAATGAGATTTGGTTATATATAAACAGGTTTTAATGCCAAAAAAATTATCAAATGTTACAAGCCATACATGTCGTACAAATGGAACAGATACAGAGTTGCATTCACAGGCCAGCGCTGGGGCCACAGTTAGCAAACCTCATGGATGAAACCAAGCGAGGCAAAGATTGTAGCTCGAGTTTATCTTTTTTTCTTCTCTCCCTCCTCCCTAAACGGTAATCTAATCAGTTTCAGGCCGACCATCACCACCTTATATGTGAGCTGCAGCATGCGCATATAAGCAGTTAGAAGACACTGAAAGAGTTGGAGGAAAAGACAGAACCTCCAACAGTTTCATCTGCAGAGCACGCATGCATTTATTTGTCTCTTCTTAAAATGATTATGTTGTTTAAGCGTCTAGAAAAATCTGAATTGTTGCATATTGTTCAACTTAGTTTTGGATTTTATGCCTTTTAACCCAAGGAGAAGAGAGAGCCATAGTCTGTGCCAGGAAACCAAACACAAGCTGCAGTCGTTCTAAAAAAAAAAAGGGGTCGTACAGCCAACCACAATTGTACCACATGCTAATTAATGTTGAAAGGAAATTAGGTGATTTAAATTCAAATGACTAAAAGAAATGTTAATCCTGATTTATGTATATGTTTGTGCCTGCATTTGTAATTTTGACCCCTTTTGGATTAAAGAACGCCAGAGCTGCACAATACTGGGATGGATGTATATTAATTTCAACTCACCCATGATTTAATCAGTCTTTCATCTTTTTTTTTTTTGCCCCTTAACTGGTGGGGCCATCCCACCAGTCAAATATTACTGGTTTCCATTGTGAACTACAGCCGTTCACAGGCTCCCCCTCTTTGTTTTCAAAGTGTGCAACATGCATGTAATTATTTGGGTTTAACACGTTGGGGTTGTAATCAAAGGGCCCACCCCCTTGTGTTGCAGACCACATAGCATTATGGGGCTGGTGTGCCACAGTGGCCTGCGGCGCGTTAGTGGACCAAGGTGGATAACCAGGAGGTCCACCTGAACCGCCGACAGCAGCAGGGTAGTAGGCCAGATTTGGTGGGGTCTTAAAAGCTGCGTCCATCGGATGCTGGCTGTAATGTTCCATGAACTGGGGCTGGCCATCTCCTTGATACTGCAAAAAGTGACAAATTAGCTATCTGACTTTACAACCGGCATGTACCAAAAACGTTTGGGTGGTTTAGTGTTGCATCTCGCCTTTGAGACCGTAACCACAACTGTAGTTAGGCCTCCATTATGGATGCGTTTTTCTGTGTCTGGATCGCTATTCCTCTGTTATCTCTTAACAGAAAACTCGTACTGGACACCTAACAGAAACAGAGTTACACTCTTCTTGTAAACCATCAAAGTCACTTACAGGTGGGATGTGTGAAGCCATGTTGGACAAGACCGGTCTGTGAGTGGAAGCATCCTTGTGCATGGCATAATGCTCAGATAACCAGTTGGCATCTTTCTGATGCCTCCTGAGCTTCATCCTGCGGTTTTGAAACCAGGTCTTCACCTGCAAACCGAGATCACAACCATGTTAAAGTGGGCAAAATGACACCATACTGTGCTAATCATTCACTGCATTTTTCACCTGTTTGTAGGTCAGTCCAGTAATTTCTGCCAGGTTCTTCATCTCGGCTGGAGTGAGGTAGCGCTGAACACTGAAGCGCTGGACAAGAGCATTTATCTGACTCCCTGAAAAGGCTGAACGCACCTTCGTTTTAGGAATAGCTACAACATTGGTGGAAGGAAGGGGTGCAGGGTCTGAGTTGTTATCCTCATTCCCGGGTGTGGCCAAGTTGCCGGAGTTCTCCGGGAAGGAGCTGGAAACACCTTCATTGCCATCCAGGTTTCTGATGACAGGCTCCTCATCAGCCTCCTTCTCAACCCAGGCAGCGGGGTCCACCTGAGGAACATTTCCTTCACGGCTGCTGACAGAGCTCCAAGAATCTAAATGAGAAGGAATAGAATTATTAGTAAAATAAATGTCTGATGCAGTACGCTGGACCTTCTGGTACTTATTACATAGCATATTAACAATGGGTTTTGACCAAAATTTTATTTGCTGCATCTGCTGGCTATTACAAGTTCTAGTACATCAATAATATAATGTAGAATTGATTATGCAGCAGTGCAACAGATACTTGCAGTGAATATTCCCAAACCCATTGGGGGAAAAAAAATAGGTCTATTCAGATGTTTTTGCACCAAGTCTGAAGTCGTTTTTGTCTTGACAGTGGATGGAAGAAATGATGCCTTGTAGATTTAAGGTTTTTGCTAATTGTTGGTGAAGGGGAGCAATATTGTAATTGTATTCTATGGTCACCATCAACTTTGGTTCTGATGTAAATACTTTTTTCAATAAAGTGCTTTTTAATACAACAATGTAAGCAAAGATTTCTGTGGTTTTCTTGTAGATTATACTTGTCTGGTGAATGCTTTAAGGTTGCAATTTTCTTCCATTTTAACACATTTCAGATTTCAATATCTAATTTGAAAAAAAAAAAAAAAAAATCAGATATCTGTTATGTTTCAAAACTTTATTCTGCTTTTCCAATACAGACTTGAATATGGCACAATTCAACCTTGCAAATGTAGCCTAAAGCTGCATAGTAAAGCCTCATCATTTAAATATCCGTCTGTGGAATAGTCAGGTCAAAAAGGCTACTTCCCTCTCATTCCCTTGCATTTTACAAGCCAATGTAATACTTAGCTTGTTGGACAGAGTATTTAGCCAAAATGCAGAAAGTGATGGAAGCAGTTAAACATTATAAAAGTCACAATATCACTCAGGTTATATAATATGCAAGAATAGTAAGAAAAAAAAAAGAAAAAAAAAGTTTAACATTAGCTTACAACTGCCATAGTTGTAAAGATGTTCAATGGAATAAAATAAATGTTAATACACCTCTGAGTTAATAATTTAGTGCACCAACAACTAACTTCCCTCACCAAATAAACATCTAGATGATAATCCTTTATTAACAATGTTAGACTCACTCAGACTGATTGGTGAGGTTGAATAATAAAACAAATTTTGAAAAATACATATATTACACATTTTTTCTTTTTTTTTTTAATTAATCACTATTAAATCATTTAACTATACATAGAAAATTATAGACGTTTACATTATTTTTTTTACTAAAATAGTCAATTTATTCATTGAATATTGGGCGTTTCCGGCGCTAAATAGACTCGGTCTTCTACACAGACCAAGTGGCGCCACTTAGTCTTCCACACAGGCGGCGCCATGTTTGTGGACCTTGTTTCCAAGATGTAAACAAACTTCTCCTCATCGTTAAAACTCGAGAAAGAAATTTACACGTTTGTTGCAGGAAGCGTAAGTATTTTTAACTGAAAGCTGACTTAAACACAGACTCACAAAAAAAATAAAAAAAAGTGCAACTTACCAGGTGAAGTGTGCGCTTCGTTGACCGAGTCTCTCCGGGTGCGCTTCACCGCACCCCCTCCGTCTCCGTAGGCCTCCAGGTGCTTCGCCTGGGTGCCAGCGAGGCACATGATTCCGGCGTCCTGGTAACAACTTTCCGTCACGGTCTGGGGGCTGCATGGGAGGGTCTCTTTCTTGTCCATGGTGGGCAGAGGAGCGACGGCGTCACAAAGGTCCTGCGACGCTCCCTCGCTGTAGTCCCGGGCTTCGTTGTCGCCCCAGGCAGGTAGGTTTCCTTGGTTCTGCTCGGGTACGGGCTGGTACACGAGACTGTAGGCGTAGGTATGATAAGACGGGTTGTAGTTGTAAGTTACCTGCTTCTTCCATTCTGCCATTTTCCTTTGGAAAAATCGTGGGTCACAACTGAAAAGTCGCGAGAAAAAGCAGGAGACCGTACGACGTGCGAAACGAGCTCGAACTACGAGGTCAGCTCGAACTACGAGGTCCTTGTAGTTCGAGCCCGATCTTTGAGCCCCGCCCCTCACGCAAAAATGACGCTAAAGGGGTGGAGTTTTCACGGGCTCGTGAATGGAGGGTGCTTGGTTCGCATTTTAGGGCGTAATTGTAGTTCATAGGTTTGAAATCTTTTATCTCAAGGTATCGAAGGCGGGCCGCAAACCAGCGACCAATGGGGCCTCGCCGGTCCTCTGCCACTTTGAGAAGCCGCTAGCAGAAGCGCAGAATCTACGTCGGGATTTTGAGTCGTGGATATTTTTATTATTTGTTTTATTGTTTCGTTTCACCTTTATATACTTTTTACTGATTCTTTTATATAGTTTATAATATATATCAGGTTAAATTAAGTTCAGAGTGTAAGATACATATGTAAATAAATCAAAGTCACAATATGTACCTACATAGTAATATGAACTTATGAGAACTTAAGCCTTCTGACACCTCAGTGTAACTCCACTGTTAGGCTGCCCTTTGACCTTTCAAAGACTAGCCTGAGATCCCACAGGAGTCAAAGTTCAAGCGATGAGCAGCACCTTACCTGAGCCCCTGCTGTTCAGAAAACGTTGCATACTCCAGATCAAAATAACTAAAAGCAGCACAACAAACTTATTCTGTGAACAGGATTTATTCATAGAAGAACACACTTCCACAATCAGACAGGGAAATCAATGGTATCTTGTACTATAAATTGGAGAAAAAAAGAAGTACAATAAAAAAATACACAAGTATAATCAAAAAGTACAAAACATTTATTTACATTTTTTACAGAATGAACAACCACCTATGGGGGGTAGGGGTAGTGTAGGTTGTGGAGTTTGTGCAGGTTGTGGTGGTTGTGGAGTTTGTGCAGGTTGTGGAGTTTGTGCAGGTTGTGGTGGTTGTGGAGGTTGTGGAGGTTGTGGAGGTTGTGGAGGCCTTTGCTGGCGCTGCTCTGCCAGCCAGGCCTCCAAAGACTGCTGTCATTGAAGGCGTATATAGTAGGAATAATTGTAAAGCCTTGTTTGGCATTTACATACCTGGAGGAAGTTGCTCCTCAACTTGTGAGGCCAGAATGACCATTTCCTGGTCATCTTCCTCCTGAAAGAAAACCCCAGCAGGAGCAGGAGCTGCAGCAGCAGCAGCAGGAGCAGGAGCTGCAGCAGCAGCAGCAGGAGCAGGAGCTGCAGCAGCAGCAGGAGCAGGAGCTGCAGCAGCAGCAGCAGGAGCAAGAGCAGCATCTATAAGATAAAACACAATTAAGCACACATCATCAACACATCTGTGTGTCCTGATTTGTTCATTTTAAATTTGTCCCAAATGCAGAAACAGAGGCTCCAAGTAGCTGACGAAACACAAACAAACAAGAAATATTAATCTAACAATAACAAATAATAGCTGGACATAATAACATACTGAAGGGCTGAAGTAAAGTAAAACAAGAACAAGCCAGGACCTGACACTATCTGCATGACGCGATACTCACCGTGGGTAAAGAGCCGTCTCCGGGCAGCGGACTCAGACAGAGGTGGGCAACGAGGGACTGCAGCTGTTAAAAAAGATATTTTTTAACCTCATACAGGGCATGCACTGTATGAGGAAGTATGAGGATCATTTAGTACTTACAGGTTTTGGATGGAGATATTATTTTGTGTGCCAGCTGTGAAGGAGACAAATGCTTCCCGTGAGCCAACAGGGCCTTTACAGCGCCAGCCGTCAGGGGCCTGTTCTGAGTGGCAGCAGGTGGAGGAGGAGCAGGAGGAGAAGTGGCCGTGGAGGAGGAGGATGCAGTGACGGTGTGCAGGTGGGCAGGAGTCGGAGCTTGTCTCTTCTGCACATACTCTTTGAAAAGGGCCATGTTAGTGTTTGGCCGGGCGTTGGCCTTCTTCAGGTAGCTGATGAGAGCCTGGGCCTCCCTGCTGGGGGTCCTCATACACCTCCTTCATGGACCTGCCTTTAAAGTCTCCAAACTCCACCATCAGACATCCCAGAGTCACCGCTCTTCTGGGCCTCCAGGAGCATGGCCTTCTTCTTGTGGAACACCTCCACAGCTTCCCCCACCTCCCTGATCTGGGAGGTGTACTTCAGGAACAGGTGCTTATTGGCCGACAGCGGGTTGTCCTTCTCCTCTTCTCTCCTCATGCTGCTGCACAAATATCCTGAGAAATGTACTTTTATCATATTGATTTATTTATGCATGTGCATTTTAACTAATTTGTATTATTTTTTGTGTGAGAATATTATTTGAAATACAAAATGCCACGCCAAACACAGTTCTGTGTGGCATTCAGTTGCAACAATTACATTCTTCTCTGTGCAGTCTCTGTGGAAAAGAGGCACAAAAACAAAATCATTACTGAAGTAAAGCAAAAAAAAAAAAAAAAAGAAGTTATACTTAAGGTTTGAACTAAGCCATGCCGCTACCCAGATCCACCAACGTGGAGAGACAGTATCTGGTGACATGAGACCATAAGTAAACTGTTTTGCTAGCATGCAAAATGCTATACAGACAATAAAGCCAACACACTGTCCCTGCAATAAAACATGGCGATGGCTGCATCAAACATCTTCAACAGAGATGGTCGATTATGATTTGACCTGAAACTCAAATCAGGAAGTTTCATGTCAAACTTCCAAGAGTTTGACATGAAACTCTTGGAAGAAACCCTTTTGGAGGGAGCAAAAGGCCTGGAAACCTGGGCTGGGGTACATCTTTTTAGAAGAACATGGACCCTAAACATACATTTAAATTGCTGTGTTGGCACAATAAGTGCTGGTTTTATCACCTAAATCCCTTCTAACTGTTGTTTTCCATCTGCCCCAGTTTCTATGTTGACATGGTAATGATTTGATGAGTTGCTGAATTGAGTGAGAAGAGTGGACCCAATGGGGGACATTAGCATTTCTAAATGATCTCTGGTGGGGAAGGGCTCACTTGTCTGATGTTGGAAGAGCCAAGCCCTTACAGAAGTGTCAGCTGACACCTGACGTGTGTGGGGGACGAGCGGCAAGTGGGCACAACAAAAGGAGTGGCTGGGTTTTTGATGACTGGAAAAACCGGTTTTGAGTTTGAGAGGAGATGTTCCAGGCAGTGTTGCACTGAAGTTGGTAGATACTTACAGATGTACTGTTCTGTTGGAATTCATTCATTTTGTCTCTGTGCTCCACTAGATCCGATCACTAGTTTTAGAACCCGACCAGAACCCCTAAGTGTGAATTACCTTGAGAAATAATGAGATTTGGTTATATATAAACAGGTTTTAATGCCAAAAAAATTATCAAATGTTACAAGCCATACATGTCGTACAAATGGAACAGATACAGAGTTGCATTCACAGGCCAGCGCTGGGGCCACAGTTAGCAAACCTCATGGATGAAACCAAGCGAGGCAAAGATTGTAGCTCGAGTTTATCTTTTTTTTCTTCTCTCCCTCCTCCCTAAACGGTAATCTAATCAGTTTCAGGCCGACCATCACCACCTTATATGTGAGCTGCAGCATGCGCATATAAGCAGTTAGAAGACACTGAAAGAGTTGGAGGAAAAGACAGAACCTCCAACAGTTTCATCTGCAGAGCACGCATGCATTTATTTGTCTCTTCTTAAAATGATTATGTTGTTTAAGCGTCTAGAAAAATCTGAATTGTTGCATATTGTTCAACTTAGTTTTGGATTTTATGCCTTTTAACCCAAGGAGAAGAGAGAGCCATAGTCTGTGCCAGGAAACCAAACACAAGCTGCAGTCGTTCTAAAAAAAAAAAAGGGGTCGTACAGCCAACCACAATTGTACCGCATGCTAATTAATGTTGAAAGGAAATTAGGTGATTTAAATTCAAATGACTAAAAGAAATGTTAATCCTGATTTATGTATATGTTTGTGCCTGCATTTGTAATTTTGACCCCTTTTGGATTAAAGAACGCCAGAGCTGCACAATACTGGGATGGATGTATATTAATTTCAACTCACCCATGATTTAATCAGTCTTTCATCTTTTTTTTTTTTTGCCCCTTAACTGGTGGGGCCATCCCACCAGTCAAATATATCATTGTAATTTATGATGGAATGCCATGCAGTAGAAATATAAAACCTTTCCAAAAGCCACGTCCAAGCAGTTCTGTGCATTTTCACTGTTGAAGACCCTAATATTAGGATGATACCTGCAATTCAATATTTAGCATCATAGCATGAGTCTCTTTATTTAGATGTTGAAAGTTTGTATACATGCGACTGGAACCTCATCTCCTATAAATTACTTTCAACTAAAATTACTGCAAAGCAAGCAAAGTATGGAAAGCAACTATGTTGCTTTCTGTACTTCAGACTGTACGCGACGTTTAGAAACATGTTTGTGGGACTTTTGACCATTATTTTGAACATGTAGGCCTACTTGTGTTTTTTTCAAAGTATACCACTTGTTGCGGAAAGTGCCTCCACTGTATGTGAAAATAGCTCAGTGAGTGACGAGTGGGGGCCGTCCGCCGGTCAGCCGGAGGGGGCGCTGTGTGCTAAAAAGGACCTGCATGTAGTTGGGAGGAGCGAGGAAGAGACAAAAAAAGCGGGGAGGCGACGACCGGAGCAGCGGCTAGCAAACAAACTCTGTGCAGCTTTCAATTGTGAACTGGCGCTATTAAAGTTGACTTCTAAGCACCCCTGTGCCACCGTGTGATTCATGTTCGAGGCGTATGAGGGAGTTAACCCCGAAGTAACTTCGCTTCGGCCCTGGAGGAAAATCTCCCCTGTGTCTTCCGACTACGGTCAGCAGTCTGAGCAGGAACGGTTAACACACTGCAGTCACTCAGCTGGATGCGTCTATTGTTCTGCGCTCTGGTGTAACTCAGCATTTCATACCACGTGGTGGAGGTAAAACACCAATAGGTTATTTACCGACCCCCCACACAAACACACACACGCAGGCACACACAGTTTGCTCGAAAATGCGCTGGAAACTTGCGCAGTTGCACTTGATTCTTTTCGCTGTGCGTGAAAGAAAACAAATCATTTTATTTCTATTTTTGTAGCCATTACGCTGAACATTTAGCTTTTTGTCTGTAGTGAGAACGTGTTTGAAATCAGGTAACATTTCACCAAATGAAGTGAAGTAATAAAAAGACCCGATACCGCTCTCACTCCCCTGGGCGGGAGAAACCCCCCCCACAAAGGGGATCAGCTGCGCTAAACGCTCCGAAGCTTCTGGTCCACTAAACCGTCCAGATGAGAGATGAAACTCTGATAGATAATGTTTTCATAACAATCGACAGCGAGCTCCGCCATGTTCTCTGTGCGTAAAGTTATGCACCAATTGTTCTGCTGCACGCCATTGTAACCTGGGTGAATTTATCTTCTGTTATAATTACTCAAAATGTCTTTCTTTGGTTATTTGTATGGGTTCCTACCTGACTGGAAATCTCCGTTTTTGTTTTGACTGTGTTACTTTAAGAACGGAAGTCCCTCCCTTTTTGTTTCTTCTTCTGTGGTATTGTCTTTAAAATGTTTGCGTCCCTTAGACCCTCCCCTTTTGTCATGTTGTCCTGTGGGAGCGGGCTTGGAGCGGGCAGCCTGTAATGCAGTTATTTCTTTCTGTTATTCTTGTCAGAATAAATCACCCTTTTAAAAGCACAACGCAGATTGGATCCGGTTACACTTGGTGCCGTTTGACCCGTTGTAACGTCGAATCTCCGCTGCTGAAGCCGCTGCTACGCTGCGCCTTTTCCCGCCCTTGAGATCTGGCTCCTGATTCGCTGCGCCGTGCGCCTTTGCCCTGCGCTTTGACTGGCAGGCGCTGGTGCGCTGTATCCTGGCAACGTAGTCACTTTTTCTGTTGGCCTGTTTTGTGTACAGCGTTTTATGCAAGGGAAGGAAGGAAATAAGTGGAAACCAAAATATTTTCAATTTTGTAAAAGTTTCTTATTTTGGAAAAATAAAAATAATTTTTGAAACGGTACATAATAGTACAAAATAAAATAAAATAAAATAAAATAAAAAAATAAAAGACAAGAAACCAGTCTGTTCATTATCCTTTGTCTGTGACTAAGACTGGTTGTTTATTTGTTTTTTTTCTGACTGAGGTATGTGAGCTCTTGTGACAACTTTGTCTTTAGGCTGTTTGGGAATCTTCAGTCTCACTTTATTTTTCATTGTTCTTTTTCATCCTGTTTATCTGTTATTGTTTGATGAAATGTCTGACACTGAAGTACCTTCTAAGGGTGACGAAGTGGACCGGAAGGTCACTTTTAGTTTGGGCAGGGGCCAACATTACATGTCATTTGGTAGGGGTAGACCTATGCCCTTCAGTGCATATGAATGTTCTGTTGATCAGTCTGAGATGAACCCCTCATCTGTCCCTGCTGCTACTTCTACACCCATTGGCAAAGCACGGTCTGACCTTGGCCAACTTGTCTCTACTGAGGCTCTCAGTGGGGTAATTGCTGATCTGGCTAAGCAGATTGGGGATGCCATTACGACAAACCTCAGTGGACTACACCCACCAAGCCGGTCACAGTCCCAGGTTGCTGACAGCCAACCCAGCGACCAGACCGATCAGTCACAAATGAGGTTTGTTGTTCAGTCTGATATCAGAGCACCACCATATTTCAAAGGCGACCACACTGACACCTTCTCCATCCAGGAATGGGAGGGTTTGATGAAATGTTATCTGTCGAGAATAAGATGTGTGGATCCTGTAGAAATGTGTGAGATCATCACATCCAGACTTATTGGAAAAGCCAGAGATGTGGTTCAGGTGTCGCTTCGCTGCCAGCATCAGTCATGTAATGACAAGTTGGTTTCTACAGTTTTTGATATTTTGAGACGCAACTTTGGTGAGCTGATCTTCTCCAGTTCCGGCAGCTCCGCTCTTCTTCACTTGGAGCGTAGTGAACTCGGTCCACTGGTGGAGCGGCTCCACGCAGGCTCTGCCGGCCACCACCGTGCTCCTGCTGCTGGGCGCCTGGGTGCTGGTGGGCTTCCCCCTCACCGTCATCGGCGGCATCGTGGGGAAGAACCGAGCCGGCAGCTTCCAGGCACCGTGCCGCACCCGCAACATCCCCCGGCAGATCCCGCCGCAGCCCTGGTACAAACACACCATCGTGCACATGGCCATTGGTGGCTTCCTGCCTTTCAGGTGAGCTCTGGGTTTGCGACATTTATTTTTTGTAGTGTCTTTGTATGGCTGTGGCTAACAATTATTCTCCTTATTGATTTTCCTATCAATGATTGTGATGAGTAATTGTTTAATCGAATTAAAAGCAGTGCATTGTGCAGAATTTTCATTTAACCATTTATGCTCATATCCAATTTTAGAAATGCATTAAAATAAATAATAAACAAATAATTCAAAAATATTATTTTCCTGCCCAAAATCCTTTGGAGAACTTTTGATCATCTGTAGCAAAAGAAATGTGAAAAATTGAACCCTTGAAGGCAACACGTGTGTTTTACCAAAATGTAAGAAGGCTTAAACTTTGAAAGATTGTTTAATAATTTCCTGAAACTGTTCCCCTCAGTGCCATCTCAGTTGAACTCTACTACATCTTCGCCACCGTTTGGGGCAGAGAACATTACACCCTGTACGGCATCCTGCTCTGCGTCTTCGCCATCTTGCTCTCAGTGGGCGCCTGCATCTCTGTCGCTCTGACCTACTTCCTGCTGTCGGGAGAGGACTACAGGTGGTGGTGGCGGAGCGTGCTGAGCACCGGATCCACGGGCCTCTTCATCTTCGTCTACTCCGTCTTCTACTACCGCAACCGCTCCTCCATGAGCGGCCTGGTGCAAAGCTCCGAGTTCTTCGGATACTCGCTGCTGACGGCGCTGGTGTTCACGCTGATGCTGGGCAGCGTGTCGTTCTGGACCTCTCTGGCGTTCATTCGCTACATCTACCGCAGCCTGAAGATGGATTAAATTCGAGACGGCCCCAAGACAAACCTTTTAAGCAAACATATTGACAGTGTGTTTTCTGTGACTCCACGTCTCCTGTTGTGTTAATGGGAGAAGAAATAGGGGCCTTGAACTTCCCATGAAGGGTTAGTAATGAACTCAAATCGCATTTTTTTTCAGCTGAACAAGGGAAACTTGGTGCATCAGTGGGCAAATGAAGGGACACGTTGAGGTGTGGGTTTTAGAAAGAAAGCAAGTTATTTCACTTTAAGGGGAAGATTGCTCTCAGTTTACATTACGAATACAACGTGT
>CAKLNU010000923.1:600000-1021963 GCA_922788865.1 Poeciliopsis turneri
TGTTTAAAATGGAATTAACTGGAGCCAGTTTTTGTTAAACAATAACTGAATAACATTTTAGAAAATCGTATCGTCTGTTGAGTGTTCATTGACCAATTGATGTAAACATAATCACTTTGACATCTATACATTCTGCACTTAAATATGAACCAAAGTATGAAAAAATTAAAACTACTACTGCAACTAAACAATGCTTAACAATTAATAAAAACTAACAAACACACTCTAAAATCAACAAACTAACTAAATTAGATAAAAGCAAAATAAAACTAAAATATAATGAGAAATCCAAAAGCTAATATAATCCTGACCGGCACCACGTCCAGAGAAATGACCAGAATCTGCTGTTCTCCACCGTGGCAGCCTGGCCTCTTCTGGAAATGGGCCAGTGCTCAGAAGGTTGCAGCCATTTTCCAGGTTCTGTATCAGCTCAGATGTTGGGTTTGACAGTAACTCCTGTTCTCCGGCGTGGCAGCCTGGAGGCACGGCGGAGACGGGCAGGGCTGCGGTGCTCCAGCGTCTGGCTCAGAGACCTCCTGTCTGGGTCTCACTTCCACTGCAGACCCCCTCTCCTCCCACCCTTCTTCTTCTTCTACTTTTTCGGGGTTTCACCCTCACCTAAATGCACACATACATACCGAACTCTTCCCTTGCAGCTGTGGGCCCCAAATGACACACATGGACCCCAGAGCTTGTTAGAGTTCAGCCTGCCAGAGCCAGAGTCAATCTGGACCAACTTCTCCATGTTGCTTCATGTCGTTTGAATTAAAGCTTCTGCTTCATTTTACATTTATCCTCCTGTAAAGGTCGGCCATTTTGCTCCCAGGTAATAAATCGATAAGCTAAAGATGAAGATAAACACATGAGTAATAGCCATAGATAATAAATCTTAACGTTTTTAGCTAAAGTAGGTTGGTGGAACCAACCTACTCTCAATCTTTGGTTACCTAGCAACTCACTCATTCTTGGGTTACCTAGCAACGACCTGCTGAGTAACCGCCGCAGCAGCAGTTTGTTCGTTAAACCACTGTGCCTGTAAACAACAACATGGAGTGAAAACTCTGGATAAAATAAAAAAGGTACAAAAACATAATAATTATTGATATTGATTGATATGAAATGTCGCAACACGTTTACGATATAAACAGCAGGTCAAAAAAAAAAAAGGGTTTACAGCTGCAAATGTTGAGACATTTAAAGATGAAAACAAGTTATGAATTTAGATTAATATCTACTTTTGGAAATGTGAGGTCAATTTAAAAAAAACAACATTTTTCTATTTTGCAAAGAGGATGGATTTTTCTTTTTCTGTGGGATTGAAAATAAAGTACATTTAAGAAAAGCAAATAGTCTCCAACCTAATGACAAGAAAAACATATCTAAGAGCCTACTAATAGTATTTTTAGTGGAAGTTAAATGAAGGAAACCTTAGAAACGGTTAAAAATCTGCTTTTGTTATTATATCTATATTTAAAACCTGGGCTGGTTCTTTTTATTTTGTCAGCCAAAGTTATTAAGAGCCATTCTGGAAGGTCCAAAGAGTGACTTGTGGCTCCGGAGCCACAGGTTGCAAACCTCCCAGTCAATTGAGCGTGATTTCTAAAAGGTCTGCGAGAAAATATGATCCCAATTATCTGAAGAAAATACACCTCACACCAAAGTGTAACTGAATCCAATTGTTGGCTGCATGTCCTTCCAGTTTCTTGGACTAAATTATGCACTTGAAGCCCAAAATAGTGATTTGTTTTGCCAAAATGTCAAAATAAAACTAGTGTAACTAAATTCAAATACAATTTGTTTTCCTTCTTCTGGGGATTTTTGACATTTTTTAAACTAATACATCAGCATTTTATCTTCAGAATCCCTAACATTTTGTGACGTCGCATCAGTAAATATGTGTTTTAGCCTCTTTTACTAATATATCTTTAAAATAAAGTGTACTTCCCTGCAGAAGTCACTTGATGAGTAAACAGAGTCCAACTGTGTAATTTAATGTCAATAAATCCAAATGTTCTGTGAAGTCCTTAGAGGTTTATTAGTGAACAAACATTTTCATGAGGAGTGATTAGCACAGCAGACAGATCAGGGAGGCAGCAGGGGGAAGTTTGGCTCCCAAACGGCTCTTAATTTATTATCATCCGTTGCCTCATATTTTAGTTTATCTTGGCAAATATTATTTTTTCATATTAATAAATCCTTTTACACTTAGAGTTTTTATGAGAAGCCCTGTGCTTGTCTGCTTGTTCCGTTGCAGAAGCAGGCATTCGTACTGTTGTTTAATATTTTAATCAAACTTTTACAAAAACAAATGGACAAAATCTACTGAAAAGATAATATAATAATTTATAATTATATGTTGCATTATATCTTTGTGGTTCCTCTCCTCGCCACTGTGAGGGGTCAGACATGCTGGGCTCCTTCTCTTTATCCGTGTAATTGTATGATCCCAAATCCTCACTTGTGATTGGCCGCTCGGGCGCCAGGCAGCCAATCAAAGCAAAGTTCTGTCGTGAGCAGCAGGGAGCCACTGAGAGCAAGTGCAGAGCGGCTAACAGAAAGAAAGTGTGGATTTGCTCTTCTGATTCTCTATAAACACGACGCGCCGTTACGCATCAGGCCAGTAAACATCCGCAGATGCTAGTTTGAACAGCTAACAGAGCTGCGTTCAATCAGCAGATTGTTCTACGGCCGGGTCTCCAGCTGTAGCCAGAGACCCGCCGGGTCTCTGACTGATCAGGAAACATTTGGTGATGGGTTTGTGCCGATCACTTTATTAGCAGCAGGACATTTTCAGGCGTTTCTAAAAAATATCAGTGTATTGGACTGATTGCTGCGATAAATGTCCTTTTTGGAAAACCCTGTGAATTTATATGACAGATACATTTGCACAAAGTAGGAAATGTAAAAATAAAGTGTAGATATGCAAATATGTATTTCTGTTTAGTGTTGGAACAGAAAAAATATATAAATTACATTCAGGGTAGACATTTTATGATACCTCGATTAATCAAATAACAAAATAAAACAAACTCAATAATTTTCTTTTCCATGATTTATTGTTTCTCTTTTCTCTCTTTCTACCAAAAACAGGATGATAAAAATCTTCAGTCTGCTACTTTGGCCTCCGTTTTTCTTGAAGGACAATTTTGCTTATTGAATCTCATAATTCACTTCATTTATTGTTTGTTTTGTTTATTTGTATTTGTACGATGTTTTCCGGCTTCGGTGTTAAATGTTCATCAGAATTTATTAAGGTTTGAGAATGTATCCTCGAATTATTCCACCACTGCCATTATGTAACTTGAGAATCTGACTTTCCGTTTCTCAACAGGAGGTCCTTGAACGCCTCAGCAGGAAACAGCCACTACATGCATGGAGGTTCTTCGTGGTCGCTGACAGGTGACTTTTTATTCCCTTTGCAAAAGACTTTCATATGTGATTGTTAGCACATCATTTAGAAAGAAAATACATCGTGGCTGACATTAAATGCACCTGCAGATGAAGAGGAGTAATGATACATTTATGAATAAATAGATATCTGTTTTACAAGAAAGCTTTTTCACTCTTACCTGAGTCTGAAAGTCAAGTCTGATGTTAAGGTTCACTGATGTCTCAGTTCAAGTTTGCTTTGTAATTTTTAAAAGTTAATGTAAAAATGTTGTAATTCTCATCTATTTTATTTTTCAAATTTAAGACCAAAAATTACATTTGCATTTAAAGTATTTGTTTTCCTATTTGAATTAAAAAAAAAAAAAATCTGAATAGTTTTTTTTTTTTTAAAGCATTCTCTCTTTTTCATATTTTTTTGCTAGCTAAAGTAGCTGCTCTGGGACATTTTTTTAAATTAATCCTCAGAATAATTTATTTATTAATTACTAAACAATAGTTTACGACTATTAGACATTAAAACTTTACGCATTAGTCACTATGAAGCAGTTCTGTAACGTACTGATCCATGACGGCTGATTATAAAAGCACGCCACACTTTTCAGACATTAATCCATAAACAATAACCTTGGAAACTGTTCGACTTTCCAATTACACACCATAAATATGGTTAGGCACTGCATTACTTTTGACATTTATAAGACTTGTATTGTGTTTTTAATACAAAGAGGAAAGTTTACGTGATTTTTTTTCCACCTCCAGCCATAAAAACTCAGATAATCCGGAGCTTTAATGCGTTGCTGCCTGACTGTAATCGCAAGTCGCTGCCCGATGTTTACATTTCACATGAAGCGCTTTTGTTGTGTTTTTCTTTACGATGCATACATGCTGGCCTGTACCATATCGTAACTGGGTATAAATATACTGTAACTGCTGCCATAAAATATCAGTTAGCATGCAGCGCAGTGTTGATCTGCTTTTAAATGCACTATAAAACATTAAATACTCAAACACTCACACATACTTAATGATAAATCAGTCTTTTAAACACTACACTGTTTTATAGGAGGTACGATGTATGCGTGTGTGTGTGTGTTTTGACACAGTAGCTGCCTTGTCCTTGCACTGTAATGTTTACAACTCCGCTATAATCACAGAGAATTATGTTAATTACACACCATTAAGCTCATAAAGTAACACAACAAACACACAGGCTCTCTCTACTTGTGCAGCAGCGGAAAAAAAAAAGTCTGGAGAGCCTAAAAACTGTTTAACGCAGCCAAATGAGAAGCCTGTATATGTATTTATTTGGAAATATTTGGACTTGGGGTGGGTGGCGAGCTCTGCAGGTCCAACACCTGGAGCTGCAGGTCACCTTTGTTCAGGTTTCGTCCACAAGAGGGCGCTGGACACCATTCTAGGATGGAAAAACTCTAGTGACTGACAGCAGTAGAGAAAACATGTATTTAAAAACTGGCAAAATAAACATGGAATCTGAATTGGAGAGTTTCAAGTCAATCCAACTTTAATCCAACGCAACTTTTACCATGTATTCAATATTTAAATCCAGTTCAGTTACAATGTAATTCATTCTAATTAAAGATGACATCAATTCAATTATTAGCAGAACAATTCTGTCAAATTTATTCCAATGTTTTACAGACCAAACTTTCCGTTTTGATAAAGGAAAAGTTGTAACTGCATCACTGAATCATGTTGAGGTGCCAAACTGTAACAGTGATGACTTCTAGCTGTTAAACTCAATCTAATCTGTATGTAGATATAACACATCTAGATGGGTCTCGTACTCAGAGGTACCGATCCAAGCTAGCTGGACGAAATTAATTTCATTTGATCAAATTATCATAATTTGATCAAAGTACCAACTTTGCCTGAGTTTTCAGCACATGATCAATACCACTGCCATAAATGGTGTTTCCTTTTAGACAAAACTCTAGATGCTAATTTTTTTTATTTTTTTTTTCATGTTGGAGCATTTTCTCCATGGCTACTAATGGTGAGTTGCTCCCATAATGGAAATTTTGATTTCATCTTACTAAATAAATCATAAAATGATGAGTTTGGCCATCATTTTGACCATTCATTCCCATTTAGCCACAGTCCTGTGTCCGTTGGCTTGGCCCACTTTAGTGGAATCATTCAAAATGTGAGGGCTGGTGCTTCACATGGGATTTAGTTTCACTTTGGGTGTTTTCATGCCTGATCGTTGGGTAGACTCGAACATTTGCAACATTTGTTACATTTTCAGCTGGTTTGGTTTGCTTTCACACTGCACTGTGTCAAACGAACCAAACTAAATGAAAACTCTGTGAACTGTGGCGGCGCTGCAGCAAGAACCAACAACACTAAACCTCTGAAGACGACATTAGTGCAACGTCTTTCTTCATTAAGAGTAAGCAAAAGAGGAGTGGCGTCAGATTTTAGTTGTAGGATTTCTCTTTAGTCTTTTTAAAAAACTTTGTAGTCTTTGGACTTGATGAAACAAGTACAGATGTGGTTAAGAAGACCTTAAAAATTATTGTTGTTCCATCATAAATTAAATTTTTTGAATAAAATGTGACTTGAACTTGGGGGAAAATGTGACAAACTTTCACATCCCTTTTATTTATCAATGATTCTCCAACAGGACGAGGTTTTCTGTCTGATTCAAACATGAACAACAAATGTAGTGGACTGCATTTGTTGCTTATTTGTAAAAATGTTCAAATATTTTTAGAACTTCCAAAATGAATGTAGGCCTTGAGGCATGCATAGTTTGACCTTATATCTTTGCCCTCCTCTATCTGCTGTTAAAATCTGCAATGGCAAGATACCCCACATGAGTGTTTTAACCCAAAAGAAACAAATTCACAGGTTAAACGTCTTCCATCTGTCAGTTTTCAGCAGTGGTAAATAGAGACGGTCAGACCTGGGGGACAGGAGCCTGAGCTGCAGAGGAGCCAGCGTTACAGGATTACAGCCTGATAAGGTCTACAGAGAGCCAGAATGTAATGACGGGGCATTACACTCTGCAGATAGCATTGACAAGTGTGAACAGAGACGAGGAGGAGGAGGAGGGAAGGAGCGGCTGAAATATAAGAGGACAAGGAAGGGTCATTCACTGGTGAACTGGGGAGAACGTGCAGATGGTCAGAAAGCTTTTGTCGAATGGGTTCAAGTGAGTCAAATCTGACAGGAATAGTCTATAAACATTTACACATATTTCTTGGTTTGGCTTTTGAACTTTACAGTTAAACCTGAAGTAGATTTAAACTTTTACAACTCAAAATTTTACCGATATGTTTCTTCTGACTGGAAGCGATAATAATATTTGGATGGATGCACTCCAATCGCAACAATTTTAAAAAAACACCAGTGGAAACTGAATAAATCAATAATATATGGCGACAGACAGGTGATCAATATCAGTATGTCTGATTGAATATTCAATATATTTTCACTGCAAGGTGATCCAGAACCTCTCAAGGCTAGCTAAGCTAAGTTGGTGGATTAAACTGACTCAGCAGGTTACCTAGCAACCCATTCATTCTTTGGTTACCTAGCAACGACCTGTTGACACAGTTGAAGTTTAAGGTTCTGCCACTTTGCTGCTCAAATATAAAAAAAAAACAGTTGTGTGGAGAGAAAACAGGAAATGTCACCAATTTTACATCATTTCTGATATTTAGAATAAAAATACAAACTGATCAATAACTATTGACATCAACTGATATGAAGCCGTCACATGGTTTCACCAGCCCTAAGAGCAAGTAAATGCGTGTTTTCAAAGCAATTTTTGTTCTCATCTGTTCTCATGTTGTGAAAAACTAACATGTTTTATTTAATTTCTGTTTCATTGGTTAAAAACGTCAAAGCTTGACTGTTCCAAAAATGTTAAACTGAAAGAGGTAGCTAATGCTACAGCTAAATAATGTTTAATGGTAAAATATTTGAATTAATATCAGATTCATAAATCTGTAATTTTTTTTATTTTTCACACTATTTGTTCTGTTTCTATTTTGCAATGGCATAAAGAAATAACACAAACACAATTCCATGCTAGTGCTAATTGTACCCAAATAGTTAAAGCTCCCTACATTAGCTAAGCATAATTAGTGCAAATTATACAACTGTTCTTGGAGCAGTCTCCAGTCTGCTTGGCATTCACATTTACATTTGAACTGCGCCAGACTTCACTTTAATGGAATCGAGAGGCTTTTAGGCGGACCAGAGTTTGATTGTGTGTTCACACCTCCCCAAAACAAACCAGACTTTCTAGACAAACTAGAGTTTGATGAAACAAGGTTGGTGCAAATGCAACCTCATTTTTACTGACACTCATCCTCTACTTTCTCCTGGAGAAAACACAAACAACCCTCTTGTCTCCTTATCTGAGAAAGTTCAACCTCCCTGGAGACAAACACGGTGAATGAACCAAGAGAAAAAGGATGAGACAAATGAAGCTGTATCATTCCTTCACTTCTCTCTTCTTCAACAATGCGTATATTTTTGAAAATTAATGTTTACGCTCACATCAGTGTTTGTAGGTATGCAGTTATAGTCTTTCTGTCCATTGATTTATACTCAACACATACGTTCAAACAAACCAGATCCGTGTTTTAGAGGGACGGAGAGGCCCGGTCCGCAGCCTGGCGTGTCCCTGGAGAGCTGCTCTGACCGGGGCAAGGCAGCACAGGAACAGAGCTCTGTGTGTTGGGGGGTGCAGGTTAACTTGGAGTTTCCCACTCCTCAGAAAGAAAGGGAGAGGAAGGTGAAGAAGAGGACAGCGTTGTAAAGGAGATCCTTATTTACAGCTACAACAACACCTTTGTTTGATTTATTATCAAATCAACAAGTAGAAACCTCAGTTGTACCTTTGGATTATTCCAAATATTCTAACAGTTTGTCTGACTTTTTGAGTTCATGTTTACGTTCTGGTCGGTTCTAATTATTTATTCGCTTTCATCTGGTAATCTATTTATTGTTGTATAGCAGTTTGATCACCAGTTAGACAAGGTTCCCCAGATTACTTTCATGCTTGTATGTTGTGCATTTTGCACAACTATTATGACAAATGCCTTCTCTGTGCAAATGTAGGTCAACTCACATCAGAATGCTAAATGCTTGAAAGTTCAATCAAGTTGACGGCATGACTTTCAGATTAATTTGACTGATAATTATCTAACGAAATGGCAAAATTCAAGGCCTTCCTATGAAATTACATTCGATTCTCATCTCCCTTCACTGCTCCATCGAGGATTTATCTCATGTGGCTGGAATTTCAACTAGGCCAATCAGAGGCATTGATAATCTGCTGTGTTTTACAATTGTGGTCTGCCTGTAGTTGTAGGTTGGCAATGGCAGCGTAGGAAGTGGACATTTTGTCATTTGTCCAATTAAAAAAGGAAGAAGAGGAGTTTTAAGACATTTTATTGGCAAAGATGTCGTTCAGTTCGGCACATGTCTCTTTGCAGTGGGGGATGGTTGTTTATGGCGTTATACTTCATAGGAACCGGCCGGAGCATTACATTTATCACAGCATAACATTTTACCAAACAGCATCAAAGCTCTGGTAAAATAACTTGTAAGTAAGGATAAATAACACAATGAAAGTAACGTTTGCATTTTGTAAAGTAACACATAAAACCTGGGAGATTAACCTGTAAATTTGGTCAAGGAAACAGGAAAAATTACTTGTAAATTCAGTAAATAATATGTAAGATCTGGGAAAGGAAAGATGAATTTCCTCCAGTTAACATATAGATTCAGGCAAATGGCATATAATATCTGGTAAAAGAACCTCTAAGTTTGGTCAAATAATCTGCAGCTTCAGGAAACCTGAAGATTGTAAGATCTGTGAACAGAACCAGCAAACACCATGTAGGTTCAGATAAAGTTGTCCACAGGTTTCTACTAATGAATCCTGTAAGTCTGGTTAAATAACATTTTGGTTTTAGGAAAGTGACCTGAACGTTTGGGTCCGAAAGACAGAGAACATAAGTTATTAAGATCTAGTAAAGTCCACAAAAGTATCGTATGAACTGCATAAAAACCCTCCAAGATTCATTGTTCATAGCCATTGATCATGAAACTTTCATACAGGCGTTTAAAACCAAAATTTTAAGGTTTGTTTTAACAGCTTAAGGTGCGTTTTTCTATACCAGAGGTCCTTGTTACATCAGGCAGTTCAACCTTTCACTGAACTCTAAGAAGCCTGTTTCCCATACACTAACCACCACCTGAGGGGACGACCCTATGTGTGTGTGTGTGTGTGTGTGTGTGTGTGTGTGTGTGTGTGTGTGTGTGTGTGTGTGTGTGTGTGTGTGTGTGTGTGTGTGTTGTGTGTGTGTGTGTGTGTGTATGTATGTGTGTGTATGTGTGTGCATATGTGTGTGTGTGGAGGCCATGCAAAAAGACCAAAAGAGCCTTACTGACCCCATCTTGTGAAACCGCGAGTGAATGGATGGGCGGAAGACAGAGCAGAAGAAGAAGAGGGGATGATTGGCGTCAGCGGTCTGAGAAACTCGTCTTTCTCTGACAAACACACACACACACCGACACACACTCGGTCTCCGGCCTCAATTGGGCAACAGATAAACCTGCTCTTTCCCTTATCTGGTAAAAAGCGGAGTTAAAAGAAGAAGGGATTCTCTTACATTGAGGAGACAGTTTTTATCTCCTAACCGCCGCTCTCTAAGCCCCTCTCCTCCTTATGTCTCCCCCTATCTCCCTCTATCTGCCTTTCTTTCTGCCTGCATTGTTCTTGGGCTCTCTGGTTACTGTTAAAAGGGCAAAAGAAAGGACGGGTAGAAAAGGAGGGAAGGGAACCATGAAGGGGGACAAAGAGACCACTTAAAATGCCCAAAAGGAGCCTCTGTGTGGAAGCGTGTTAAACTCCCCTCTTGTCCACCTGTCTCTCTTTCTTCCCCTCATAATGCTCGTCTCTCTCACTACACTACCTTTGGTCTACCTTTGCACCTATCTCTCATCTCAGGTTCTTTCAACAGTGCTGTCTTATTGATTTAAAATCTGATTGAGGCAAATTCACAGGTGCAAAGGCGAGAAATTGAAGAGGAAAAGCTGATGCATGTTATTGTTTACGTCTGGAAATTTTGCGCATCATGCTGAAAAGCAGAAAGACGATTCTTTTTCTTGCATTTGTAGCTTCATTTGTAGCTGCAGAAGAACAACTCAGTCAATAAAATGAAACCTGCAGATGTAGGTGTTCAGTGCAGTGCGGCATAGAAAAAGAGAAAATGGCATAGAAAAACTATTGAAGAATAACTCAAAACCACCCTATTCTTATATTTTCTCACCCTGTGTGTCTCAAAAACACGTCTGATGCTTCAAGTTGGACATGTGTCCAACTTGGATGCGTTTTGCGTGGCCGGTTAACCATCAAAGTCTATGTGGAGGCACATCTGATGTGTCAAAATTGCTCTAGCCCTTGTTTCCAGTTGCTGGTCTATGTGTCAGACACGTTGACGCTCTTGATGCATCAAACGATTCGAATCGCACTCCGGTAGACTCGTGAAACGCGCTACAGGCGTGAAACGCGCTACAGGCGTGAAACGCGCCCCGACGAGCCTCCATGTAGACTTTCAATGTGACACAGACGCACCTGATGCTCAAAACACGATTGATGTGAACGCACCATTATACTATAAACAGACCCATCGTCATGGCAACTGACTGACCACAGCTCCACTAGCAAACCTGGAGTCAACCCCAAAAACATGCAAACATTTCCCACACAAAGAGCAGAACGTTCAGTACGTTGCAGTTTCATCTTCTCAAGATTTATGTTTTATTTATTTTGTAATTAATAAATAATCATCTGAACACAGCAATGGTTGATCATCTAGTTTAAAAACCTGCTCTACTGATGATCCGTCAGAGATGATGTGTGGGCTGCCTTTTCTTTTTAACTGAACGAAATGCAACAAATTCTGCAGCACAACTACATGTTCAACAATCTGAACATGTAGCACTGACGATGCTGCTAATTGTCAGTGCTTTGATAATTAGCAGCAAAGCACTGCGTCCTTTTTTCTCTTATACATCATGCTCACATTTGAGACTTAGCATGTTAACTTGACAGCTAAAACCAATGCTAGTCATTGATGAGCTGTTTTTCTGATGGATTTTGTGCATGACGTTACGTTGCATCGTTTTTATAGCCAGAATATAACTTAACAAGATAACATAACTGTGATCTCAGTTATGCAGATTTAGTGTTTGTTTACGTTTTACTACTAATATTTATCTGTTTAGTGTTGAAACTGGCCCTCCATCTTGATATTTACTACATCTGTGACTGTCCCTATCTGCCACATTTGACCTATTGTTTCTAATTTAGAACCAGGTTCGTTGTATGTATTTGTAAATCAATTAATGCGAGCTTTTGTGTACGCTAAATGCTTCCCTGCCATGTACAGTAACGGCGGCTCCCCACAGCCCACTAATGATCCCCTCAAGGCTCCGTGGTGCCAGTTAACACGAACACATGTCTGAGGTCACGCAACCGCAAACACACACAGCCTCTAAACGCCTCAAGGCCACCGGAACAACAATCCTGCTAATACACATTCCAACATACAGCAACGTCAAAGCGGGTCAAAGGTTGAAGTCGTAGGCACCTTGTATAGACTTTTACAGCCATACACCTTTTTGCTTTGTTAATCTCACTTTTCTATCTAGTTCTACGCTGCTGTGTGGACACACACACATACCTGTTTAATAGGAGTGTGTGTGTTGTCAGTAGTGTGTCCAGGCCGGTGTTTTACAGTTCTGTTCCCATGGCTTTATAGACGCAGAGCAAACCTGCAGGCCAAATGCAGTGGCTGCTGCTGTGCCACTGTGCAGAAGCCATGGAAAATCATTACCTCCGAGCTGCAGGACATGGAAACTGGAGGAGCCTGGGACGATGTTCCACGATAAGACTAACGAAAACTAACAACAAAAACCGAGAAAACATCTTTTTAGCTGAAATAAATAAAAACGAGAATTAAAAGGGAGAAACTACAAACTAACTGGAACTAGATTGTTTGTTCATAAAACTAAAACGTATTGAAATTATATTGATACAAAGTCCTTCACTTTCATGTTGATCAATCTGTTAACCTTTGGAACTAATGTGAAATTGGTTTATTTTTATTCCCCCCCATACAAGTAGTTTATGTCAGCTGTCAACAAATTATGTCACTCCACTTACAATAATTGATCCATTTTTTGAAAATGGTATCTGTCGATGATTCAATCACCATACAATATTCTGACCTTTTTAATTTCTACACCTAAAAGTATGAAAAAAAGAATAAACTAAAATATAACTAAACTAAACAATATTTAATTAATTGACACTCTAAAAACTAAAACTAACTGAATTAGACAAAAAGTCAAAAAAAAATTTTTTTTGCCCTAAATATTTGAAATACTGACCATCTGGTGGCTCCGTCGATAAATCCACTGGTTGTTGCTAGGTAACTAAAGAGTGAGTGAGTTGCTAGGTAACCAAAGAGTGAGTGTTAGTTGATTCCACCAACATTTCTTAGCTAGCTGTTAAAAATGGCTAAAGTCTTGCTACATTTTACATTTTACAGTTCTTATCCCTTCAGTAATATACTATTTAGACAATATTTTTAATAAAGCAAAGTACTTTTGTTGAAAAATAATTTGCAAATCTAAGTCTTGCATATTTGCTGTCTTGTTTTCCAAAACTTTTTGGGGGGTTTATTATTTATCATTGTTTTTCTTGTGTAATCAATAAAAACAGAAACACTGTTAATAAAAGAAAACATACTTTGTCTTGTATCTAAACAAGTAATGAAGATTTAATTAGTGAAAATCTCAGCGTAGATTCAAATTCACTTCATTCTTGAATTGTGGAACAAACCAAATCATCCAGAGGGCTGCAAATGGCCCTCGAACCACACTTTGGGCATCCCTGACTCAACCTTTCAGTGAACTAAAACTGAATGAAACTTGGTGTTGGAGGATCTAAGCCCTGAAAGATGATGCAACATCTCCAATGTGATCAATAAAATGATTCATAACTCTGCTCTTTGAATGCACTTTTATGACTCATTCCTCTCATTTTCCTGGAATTATACACGTATATATATTTTTTCTTTATTAGTTTGTTTACCCCAAAAAGCGGCTGCATGTGTCCACGAATACGCAGACTGTTGACATCGCTTAAACATTTTAATCTGATTATTAGCAACACTGCTGGCAGTAGTTCGTCCCTATAAAAATGCTCATGTTTGCAGATGTGCTTGCAAGTTAACCTTTTATTATTTCCTGCAGCTAAAGCCGAAAATGTTTTTTCAAGGAATCAAGGCAGAATTACGCAATGCTCCAAGGTGAAATAACTATAAAATAGATAATTATTACAACTTCAACAATTTATTTTATAAGACTGGGAAACATCAAGATGAGTTTTGATTAAAAAAAATAAAAATAAAAAAAGGTTTTAAAGATAGTTTCTTTATATAAATGGTATGAGAACACAGCATGAAACATGTTGATATTTTGCAATGTTGATATTTTGCAAACATTTGTCTGAATTTTTACATATGTCATCTTGAATATTTGATAAAACTCAGCAACATCTGGACAAATGTTTTGGCAGCTAAATGCTAACATTAGCATTAACATTAGCATAAGCCTTTTTCATGGTTCTTGATAAAACGTCAGCATGTTAACCCTCAGTCGTGATGGGATGCCATGTCTCAACAGGTCTGTGTGAATTGTTTCTGAATGTTAGCTATGGTTTTGTTTTGAAAGATTAAAATATGCTTCACAGCTTGCTACATATTTACTTTTTGGTTAAGCGTTAGCATGCACAGCTTTGCTAACAAAGTTTAGATCCAGGGTTCCCTTATGTTCAAGCTACATTAATTAGAACTGAGTTGCTCCTAATGCTTCTTTGGGGACTGCTGGTGTGTTTAGCATATATCCATTCCTCTTTATTCAGACATAATTAGCTATATTTAAGTCTATTTTGTACCATCAGTTCTCTGTCTGCTAAAAACAACTTTAGCCTAAAGTGGAGCTAACCCAGATGAAAAAAGTATTTTTTATAAATAGTAGTTATCATCGTGGATGCCCATACTTAAGGCATTTACCAGTTGACAATACATCTGCATTTATTGTAGATAATATTTTCAAACCAGAATAAAACTTTACTTCAGTTGCAGAGAGTTTAGTTGTTTGCAGTCGTTCATCTTTCACGCGTTTCTAAAACCCCACAGAGACTTTTAATTTGCTGCGAGTGTTTCAGGATGAAACTCTCAACGCTTAGAGTAGAGATGGAAAGGTCCAGACTCGATGTTTCAAGCAGATGTGGTGACTCTGGTTTCTACATATTTAATATCCCAAACGATGACCTGCACAAAGCGCGAGATAAAAAGCTCCTGACGACAATGTAGCTGGCTGCTTTTCAGCACAGAAACTTAAAAACATATCACTCCTTTGCGGCAGTAAACCGCGTCTTTAATGTAATTTTTTTTTATAGCCATATCATTATTTCCTTTCAGATACCACAAATATTACCTCTGTTATTTTTATAGATGTTGGCTGTTTCACCATCAAGGTTGAAGCTCTTTTAATACCCAATGGTTGGAACTTGGATCAAACGCTGCAGGTCCATTACTGAGGCCTGCCACGTGCTTTTAAAATGATCAATGACTAAATTTATTGGGATCATTTCAATCCACTTTGCCAAACCTCTGATCTTCTTTTAGTAGAGGAAATAAAATATATCGCAAGCTGCAGACTACTGTTGGACGGCTGGTTCTGAGAGGTAAAACTTCATGATCACCAGTCTGTCAGGAAAACTCTTTGCTTTAATATCGACTTCAAAAAAATGTTAACGTTTCCAACAATGCTGAAGTAGATTTGAGTAATTAAAGATTTCCAGCTGAAAACAGCTTTGCTAATCAAGGCAGAACATATGTTCCAGTTCAATTTTCATTTTCACTTATCGTATCGTTTATCAGTTATCATAATATATTTATCATGATAAGAATTCTGATTTATCATTGTCCCAATAATTTCCAAGTATTTATGCTTAAAACCTCCAAAAACTGTACCTAATGTCTGAATTCATGGTTTTTCTGTTTTCTCCAATGTTTGTTTAATGAAAACAATAATTACCAATAAATTTGAAAATATGGTAAGCAGTTTAGTCATTTAAATCACATTCTAAAATTCAAAAAAATTGTTTTTTACAGTTTACATTTGCTCAAATGATTAATACATTGATACATAGAGACGAAAAAGACAGGAAATCAATCAGTTTTCCATGCTTGTGAAGCTTAATTGAGCATCAAACACTTTTTTGTTTTCATTGAGTCCTAATGTAAAATTGAGATGAACCTTCTGATATTTAAATAATACCAAATTAGGACTTTCTATGATTAATTTGAACTATTTTTATTGTACATTTTCCATAAAATAGCCACATTCCATCAATGTTTTTTTTTTTTTTTTTTTGCACATTTCTTTTGCACACCTTCGTACATATGAGACGGTTGATAGAAACGTCAACATTTGAAATAACTTCCTCAATTTTGCAAAACAAATTTCATGCTCACTTGAGGCAGTTTTGGGGCTTTTTTTCTGTAAAAGAGTTAAATTGATAACTGTAACACAGCGAATGCCTCCCACTCACTGGTGGGTCTGTGCCTTACCATTTTCCTGAGCTGTTTGTGACGTACAGCTGGTTACGTTACAGTTGCAACGTTAATGCCTGATGAAATTACGCTCTGTGTAGCCTGGTTTCTTCACTCCAAACCAGGTCATGAAAACACCCAATTCTCCTGTTTTTGTGGCGAAATTTTGACAAATTTACTCAAGATTCACATGACAATTTGATAGGAGCATCATGATTCCTGACCGTTAGGAAATTGGGACTGTTGATGATTCTTTCAATATGTTGACCATGTTAGTTGATGCTAGCTTGTTCACCAGGTTAGGTGACAATCAGCTGCTAAACCATTGAACTAAACCATACATAACTTACTTAATATTGTAGTTAACTTAATATTTGTAGCTAATGTTGATTACATCTCTTTGTTTGAGGGCCAGATAAAGAATTTTGGTCCAGAGGCGGAATGCTAACATTAGCAGGCTAGCTGCTAACATCGGTTGCCTTTCTGGGCTTCATGGTTTGACTTACTTCCCACCATCTTTGAAAGCGAAGCGCTACAAAACATACAAGTCGTTGTGTGCTTTCTGCTAGATGTTGTTTTCAAATATTTTCTTTTAATTCTGACCGCTGCTCATTTTCTTGGAGTGGGGATGGTTTACTGCAGTAACAAAAATACATAATTAGCAATGAGTCACATTATTGCTTGGTTTTGAATCTGTACGTTTTGCATCCAACGAAAGCAAGGATGTTGCCATATAAACTGTACAATGTTCTGGCAATTTTAGTGACATTTCCACAGTTGTGGTCTTGACTGGTCTTCCAATAAAACGCCGAGTCGTCAATGTTTGAGACAAGACTGAATAAAAATGTGGTCGACTCCAAGACTAGAGCATGAAAAAGTGGTGTCGAGAACTGCAGCCCTAGTTTATGGACCATGCGTAAGCCAGAGTTGATGCTGGTGCCACTTGCTGAGGGCAATTGGACAATTTTTTAAGGAAATGCTTTAACGATGTAAAAGCAGATATGGTTCCATGCTTGAAGAAACTTTTAAGAAGACGCTGCTTGTGATGTATGTAGAAAATGAGCCTTAAAGTTTCAATCTTTGAGGTTTTTAAAGGAATATATGTGGCTGCTGCCCCAAACGATCCGGCCAAATAATGGTGGTGTGTCATCACCTTTAAGTCAACTTTGTTTTTAACGCAGAGTTGGTGGTCCACGCTTCATGATGGGAGTTTTTTTTTTTTTTTATGTGCTTTTCAAAATCCAGAACAAAAACAACAAGTGTAGTCTACATTTCATGCTAGCAGAGAAATATGAGGCTGAGGAAACGGATTCTTGGCACCTCAAACTGCATCTAAAACATGATAAACACCGTTTGTGCCGCACTGCCTCATTTTTACAGCATTACACTTGAATTAACCCTTCGCTTTGGAGTCACCAGAGAAACCCAAGTCAACTTTCATCAGGCGCAACTGTCCTCCACCTCTGATGGGCTGGTTTTAGCAACGAAATATTGCATGTGTGCGTCGACAACATGGGGAGAGAAGGAAAAGGAAAAATGTTCCAGAGAAACTGATACAGAGCTGCAGCGGAGGCCTGAACATGTGCTGAAAGGTTATTGTGAGTTCTCAGACTGACTGGCCACTGCAGTAATAACGTGCTGATACACGTCTGTCTTTCATTTCATGTTTTTGAACAAACCAAAAAAATTGGCCCGCCTTGTTGTGATAATAATAATAAAAATAATAATAATAATAATAATGATAATAAAACAACCTCTTTCCAAACTATTTAAAGCCAATCTGAAAGGTTTGAGTTCATTTTAAAAATCTCAAAAAGGCTAAATAATATTTGAGGAAGCGTCTGTTCCACTCAATATGTGCTAAGGGTCTTTGGATCTCTCCTTTAAAACTTTTCTTGGTCTCTCTATCATCTCTGTGAAATAGATTTTGAGAGGCCACTGGCTCAAGATTAAAAGGTAATCGCTGGCTGGGAAAAAAAGGCTCTGTAAGAAAGTCCCACAGAGGAGTTGATGACAGAGTGGCCTGAGTTATGAAAAGAAAGATGAAATGCTTTGGACAGAGTCTGTGAAAAGAGAAGAAGAAAGTGGACGGGGATAATGGGGTAAATATGAGTATAGGTGCGCAGAAATCTGAGGAATTAAATAGTTTTCCATGCGATAGAGCAGAGAGTCCCATAAACCAGTAATTATTGGTGTGATTGTGTCTAAAAAAAGAAACTTTCTTTAACTGGTTTCTGTCGTAAAGTCGACCGCTACACAGACTTTTATTGCAGAAACGTAGGGTTCATTCACACCATTCCTGTTTAGTTCGCTTTAATCGAACTCCAGTCCATTTGTCTGGAAGGTTTGGTTCCTTTTGGGAGATGTGAACACATAATTGAACCAAAAACACAAAAATGTTTCAGTGCGGTTTAAGTGAAGACATTTGTGAGCAGCAGACAGACCAGAGACCAAAAGCAGAAAGTGGACGACAGCAGAGCATTCTGAAAACAAACATGATGATCTGACGCTAACGCTAGTCGCACTGTCTTTTACCAAAGACAGAAGAGGAATCATACAACCTATAAAATCTTGATGTTTCTCCATTGTTTTTTTTTTTTTTTTTTATTTCATGAAGAAAGAAGTTGCGTTCAGTGTCTTCTTTGGATGTTTTTGTGTTGTTTCTTTCAGTGACTCATCATGCGGCGCCCCCGCAGGCGAGGCCGGGAACGGGTTTTCAAGTAGTTTGGCCCATTTGAAACGGGCTGAATCATAAATCAGCATCAACATATATCATGATGGATACATGATCACTATCGATAGATAGAATGTCCAATCACAGTTCAATGTTCATCCAGAACCGCACAGCATTCTGGGAGATTTAGGCAGAGGGAAGACTTTAGCCGTTCAACGTCTCTCTGCTAGCTAAGCTCGGTTGGTGGAATCGACTAGCTCACTCTCTCCTTGGTTACCTAGCAACTCACTCGTTCTTTGGTTACCTAGCAACAGTCTGCTGAGTAACTGCCACAGCAGCAGGAAAACGTAACGTGTTGCAATTTTGGTCCTCAATTGAACCGATTTTTGCCGCAGCTGCTTACAAAATACTCCTAATTTTCGGTGGTTTTATTGACCTCTGAACTTGGTTTTTCGTCTCACAGCCGTTCGGTGTTAACATTTGTATTCGTCCAGGCCAGCGGAGGGACTCGAGCAGTTCTCTGAAAGCTGCACAAAAGCCGTTTTATTTGGCTCTGCGCGCTGCAGCGAGACCGTAGGAGCAGGAATCAGTACCAGAGCAGTTCAGACAGATTCGTGTTTCATTTTAACAGGAAAGGTATGTTCTTTTGAAAGCTGCTGCCAGCTCCTCTAATACGGCAACAAAGAAATTTCTGATCAAGATGAAAGTTTTCTCATCTGCAGGTCGAGTCTGAGGCTGGTGCCGTTTTATCAACACGGGACTGCAGCTCTTGGACAAACGTTCGTGCATTTTTCAGGTTCAATCTCTGTTCTCCGTGTGGGTTTTCATTCTTTTCCCTTTCTTGATTTGGGGTTTCCAGGACTTAAAGGTTAGAGAGCTATCTGATTAGGCGTGACTGTTGATTACAGATTACAGCATATGGATTCACTGAAACTTTATGTCGCTCTGCTTTTATCAACGTTGGGGCCTAATCAGTTTTATTCAGAGCACATGGTCACTTTATTTCATGTTTCCACTTGAAGCTGTTCACGTTTTGTTTATTAAACTTTAAAAGCATCGAATGCTGTTGATTAAATCTTGCAGATGCGCCATAAAACGGGCAGCAGAGTCAGGCTTAAAGGGCAGGTTGAGGTACAAACATTTTTATTGTCGCTACAAGACATTCTTCAGTTCTGTGGTTTTTTTAAATACAAATTTAAGGCTAAACTAATTAAATTAACCTGTTTCTCCTGATAAGTTTTGAATTACTATCTGTTGATTACTGTTTAACTCAAACTGGCAATTCGTCTTGATTCTCATCTCCCTGCAGTTGGATTTCTCCCATTGACCTTAATTTCTCCAGTTGAATTTCAACTGGAACAGTCACTCTTGGAAAAATTTGAATTAATTATATTATTTTAATATTTAATTTCTCTTTGGGATCAACAAAGTGTTTTGAATTGAATTTGAATCAGCGAACAGAACAAGTTGTGAAGATGACAGATTTTTTGCACTGTTTTAAAATTGTACTTTGCTTGTAGTTTTAGCAATAGCAAAGAAAGTGAACAAAGCCATTCACTCTGTGTTGGCTACACTTCAAAATATTTACCAATTAAAGTGAGAGATAATTTTTAAGACACTTTATTACTGGCTTGTAGTTGTCCTACTTCCTTGAACTACACTGGTCCCCAAAAAAATCTGTTTCATACTGATGCCCAGTTCCTTCATATCACTGAAAAACACCGTTGGTTGAAAATAGTTTGTGTTGTTTTTTGTTTCTCCTTTTGTCTTTTTGTTATTGAAACACTTGCCTTAAATTTTGTTTAATTTAACTTTGTGTCTTAAGAAATACCTTTATGTATTTTTATGAATGTTAAAATATTTCTATCGTAACGTTGATGTTGACCCCAGGAATTGGGATCGTTGTAGAGACAAATGAACCACAGAACACCGTGAAAACTTAAAAAAACAACCACAAGAAAACATCTTTAAGCATAAACTTCAGTAAAGAACATTCCATATTGAGTTATTTATTTTTTGCATTGTATTGTATGCAAAGTTAAATTATGTTTGTGTTTACATTTATTCACAACAATGTAATCAGATTACTAACTTCAAACCAAAATGAGAAAGAACCCTCATGGAGTTTTGTGAAAAAATATAAAATATTAAAACATATACATTTTTACCCATAATTTTGTTCCTTACTGTTTGGAAAAAGAAAATAAAAGTTGAAATCAAGAGTTTGGAATTGCAGTCGCCATGGCAACCCAAATGAAAACATTAACGGGGTGAATCGTATCCATGCCAATCGTGGCATTCAGATTATTAAAGCGCCGGCACATACACACGCACACACACATGGAAGCAGTCGATCTGACAAAACCCCCCCAAAAACCTTCTGTCTGGCTTCCAGCGGACAAATATGGAGTCCCAAACCACCTAGCGTTTGGCGTAGCGCGGCGGGATCATGTTCTGAGCTTGTTTACCTTCGCTTGGCGCACGCTTGGATGAAACGTCCGCAGTGACAGATGGCTTGTTTGGTGTCCCACATGCAGCCAAATAAACAGTGCGGCGGGAAGGAATAAACGCTCTCGTCTAGTTGTTGTGACTCTCTTGTTTGAACAAACACACACAAAAAAAGTCTGCTCTGGTTCTCTACTTTTAATTTAAATCCATTTGGGGGTTGAAAGTTGCCCTACCTGTCAGGATACCATGTAAACATTCACATCAAAGGACTTTTTTTTTTTGTTAAGGCAGAGACAGATTTTATAAATGTTGGCCCGCTTCAATACGTGCGTGTGATGCTTCACAATTATGTTGTTTACACTGCAAAAACACAAAATCTCAGTATTTTTGGAATAGATTCAAGAGAAAATATCTGTTCACTTGAAGTAAGACAAAAAAAACCTACAAGTAACCTTTGAGCAAGAAATCGGAGCTTGTTTTAAGTAAATAATTCATTAATACTTATGAGAAAGTACTAGTTTTATTGGCAGATTATTTTGTAAATGAAGTGGGGAAAAATGTTGTTAAAAGTGAAATATTCTGCCAATAATCTGCCAATAAATTGCAACTTTTAAAACCTCTCTTCATGGGTTTTATTGTTTCTATTGTTGTTTTTGTTCCTTCTACATTCTGAATGTTTGTTGATTATTATCTGAACAGCACTTTGTTTCAGCTGCTGTTGTTTTAAAGTGCTTTACAAATAAAGTCACTAGCAGTCACTCCAACAAATCACAAATGGAAAAACATTTGCCATTGACGTCACAAATGACAGTAAAATAAACCGCTTCATTGAAACTTGTCGAAATCGCCTGCATACTTAGCTAAATCCAAATACTACAAACATCCTTGTTTTCCAAGTCAAACAGTTTCTAAGCGTTATCCAGAAGAAATAACCTTTTTTAATTTTCTCATACTTATTTTAAGTGTATATAGTTTTTGAATGTCTTCATCATGTATTTATCATGAACGCACCAAATTGCTCAAAAAGACTTAAAACTAAAGCAGAGATTTATTATTAGTTGTGCTCCACTTGGGTTGCTAGGTAACGGGGCTCAGCCTGGCCTGGGTTGCTAGGTAACGGGACTCAGCCTGGCCTGGGTTGCTAGGTAACGGCGCAGCAACCCTCCACTGTGACTCAACATGCGGGAGGTTTTTGAAGTGACTCACTTTCCAAACACCAAAAACCATGAACTTATTTCCAAAAAACAGCTGGGTGTTGACGCCCAAATGGAATTTTTTTTATAAAAACGTGCATAAAGTGACTTTTACATAATATGTCGCCTTTAAAACTGGATGATTTAATTACTATTAGATCAATCTGTGTTTATGTGAATTCAAATTAAGCCATTCTGTTCTAATTTGCTTTGTGAAACCAGTTTGTTTTGGCCGATATTTCATTATAATTATCCCTGGAAAACACAAAGAGAGAGGGAAGAAGAGGAACGGAAATAACTAGTCTTCAACTCCAAACTTTTCTTTTAATCTGTTTAATGTGTTATTGTTTTCCTTTCTGAGTCATTTCCTGGATGTCTTCCTGGGATAAAGCACCTTTGTTTCAATTAGGATAATATCTTTCAAGGCCCCAACATTGAGAAATAGAGGAAAACAGAATTTTGTAATAATCTGTAATTGCATCAGTTCCGGAGAACTTTGAGCAAGACGGTCAAGTTAAAGCGTTGTGCTGTCCGGATCTCATTGAGCCGACTTTTCTGTGGTGTCATCGTTTTGAACTTAAAATCACTTCAACAAAATAATATTTAAAATATAATTTGTATGAAAAAGTAGCAGAATAATCCACAAAACAGAAATTACTATTGAAGTCACATCTCTAAGTTTCAGTATCAAAGACGGCCTTGTTTACACTTTTTAACTGAGTTAATTTTAATTAATCATATTGTAATTAAATACTATGCCAACAAAATAGGCAACATTTTTAATACCAAAACCACTTTTTGCTGCTAAATGATTGAATAACTGGCTTGTTTGAGCTCAACAATAAAGATATTTATTGTTTTTATTCTGTTAATTTATGTTATTCAATCATCGGATTGGTGCAAAGATGCTGTTGCACCCAATCAGCTTTCATATATTTCAGGAACTAATGATCATTCATGAAATGTGGACTATAGATGCTGACATTCGCATTAGCATTGTTGCTACATGCTTAGCATTGACATGCTATCGAATAGCTTCACTAAGGGGCTAACTCTTTTTAGCACAACTTGAAACAATAGTCTATTCCAGCGTCCAATAAATTGTTGTTTTTTTTGGAACTTTATTTTTTTATTGACAGTATTTAATTAAAATGTGATTAATTGCAATTACATAGCCACACATCAGCAATAATTAACACAAGTGCTATCAAACCGTTTTTTGAAATAGAAATGAACCTCCAGCGCATCAAGAGGAACTGCTTGGTCGGCCATGTTGTGCTTCAGAATTACAGATGTACTGGAAACACGAGAACTCAAAGGTTCCGGCCAGAACCTTTGTTAAAAAAAAATAATAAAATTTTGATGCCTTTAAATCTATGTAGTTTTTCATGCACAAATAATTAACCAATTAAAATCCCAGCCTTCGTGTAAATACAAATAATTTAGTTAAAACCTGATCCAATCGGAAAAACTGAATATTTCACAAGCAACAAAAGCCTGACTGCTTTGAGATGGTATTATTCCCCCATACATAAAATCAATTGTAGTGAAAACTAAAAATATCTACTTCATATTAAAACATTCAAACAATAAATTAGGATGTTGTTGTTTTATATCCACCATAGGACATATAAACATCTATTTTTCCCTTTTTCCATGATATTTGACTGTTGGAAGTTGGACTCTCTGGACGACACTCAGAAACAGTGAATTATAATCATCATTGTCCTTTAGAGCTCTGGTCTTGGATCAATTTACCTTTAAACTTCTGCAAACAGAAGCAGGCAGATGTTACTGTCCTCACATGTGACTTTTTCTCATCCGCATTTTGCCCTAATTTCCAGAGAAACTGACGTCTCAAACAACAACAAAGGAATAAATCTTTAACTTCATAGTTGTGGGGAGCCAGCTCACAATAAGTCATCACTGCTCGGCTTTACCATCACTGACACCAAACTATAAAAGTAACAAAAAAAAAACGGTGTGTGAATATGCGGACAGACGCCACCGACATGTGGAAGCGGAAGCAGTGACTGGCTCGGACTCATGGGAGCATCCTTGTTTCTGAGCTGGAAAAACACAGCTCACACGCTGAAGAGATTTCCCAAACTTTCAGCATGCATGTTGGGAAATTTTAGAAGAAAAAAAAAAAGAGCAACATCTGCCAAGCAGATTTCCATCGTTTCTTTACAGAACTTGTCTTTCATCCTTCGCTTGTTCTTTCCTCTGTTCGTCGGAGGAACATCCAGATCTGGTTCATGGAAATGTCACGCGGAGAAATGCCAACATTGGGAAACGTACTACTGCAGATGACTGTACTGTAGTTTTAATTCACTCCCACAATTTATGGGGATTACATTCAAAGGTATTTAGCACAAAATCAATCAGTAGTTACTAGAAAACAAACACAACAATAATTCAGCTCAGGAGAAAATATCTATTGTGAGTTTATGACAGTAAACAAGAAACCTGTGCACTTGGTAATTTGATGACAAAATCTGGCATTAAATCCACTGTTACAAAATGTTTTGAATGATTTACAGCATGAACGAATTTGCTCACATGAGTTTGTTTCTCTTCTTACAGTTAAACTCCCCAGTTACACAATTGTTTTGCTTCACATCAGCATCAGTGTTTCTATTGAAAATGTGCTCAAAACTCTGTCAATAAACGCACCTGGAGAGACGTAAAGCAGTTTCTCAGAGATGAGCCGACTGCTGAGTCGAATCGAGCTAAAACAGAAGCTAATACCTGCTGAAAGTTGAGCTGACAGTGAATAAGAGTCAAGCTAATGTCGATTTAGCCAAGCTAACATTAAATCAGTTAAGCCAGTGGTTCCCAAAGACTTTCTGGACCCTCTATGGATCACAATAAAATCCCCCCAACAAAGAAAAAAAATCAACTGGGCCCACAAATCGTTCAACCAGATATAAACCGATACGCATATCTTGTTTTCAAACTGCACTGAAGTTTATTTCACACTTCAGTTTGCAACAAAACACGTTAAAAACCATCTTTCCAGTGAAACACTTTTGTGTAACAGTTTTTTTTTTTTCATTCATCCACACCGTTTCCCGCGCCGCACCTGCAATGGCACTGCGCCCCACAGTTTGGGAACCACTGAGTTAAACTAACATCAATCCAGTTAGGCTAACTGCCAATTAGAGTCAAGCTAACGTCAAATCAGTCAAGCTAACAGCGAGTCAAAGGCCTTAAAAAGTCTTAAATTTGAGTTGGTGAAAGCTGCAGGATCCCTGAACAGGACAGCACTTTCTCTTGTGTTTCACTGAATCCAGAATAAAGTTCAGGAATAAAATGGTGGAAATAATCTGCTGTGACCAAGGCCTTTGCCAACTTTCTGAACACTCTTGATGAACCATAACAGGAAGAAGAACGATGCTGTTTTTCTGCAAAAGCAAAATGACAATAAACCCCTTTCATCTCCTTTCTTTCTTCATTTCTTTCATCAAAATGTCAACATCAGTTATACTCTCTCCACAATTGCTCCATCACATGATGCTCATATTTGTTTCTGATGTTGAACACAGTCCTTTATTTTTTTTCAAAGTAATGCTCGTCTCTTACCGGAATCGGTCTGTGCTTTGCGGTCCTTTTGTGGTTTCTTGTTTGTACATTTGCACAAAGTGAGAAAAAAACTAAGCAAAACATTAAAATCAAAGTCTATGCATACTAATGAACCCGATCCAGCTGCTGCGTTTTCTCTCTCATCTGTTTAACATTCATAAATACGGGCTTTACTCGACTCTTGCTCTCTAATTTTGGGATTACTTCCTTCACCTTTTACACAATAATTTTGGCTCAAAGTCGGAAGCATTGCAAGACATTTAATAACTCTGAATTAATCGTAGATGAAAGGACATATAAGATGAAGATTTATTTCATGAAATGTCTTCAGTGAGACCATGAAAGACGTTCCTAAATGTAAACGTAAATGCGGACGAGCGAAGCGTCTTCCGGGGTGGGAGGCGGAACATCTGGCCGAACAATAGACTGGATTCCAGCTCGTCTTTTCCTTGTTTACTGGTGGGTGTGGACACACTCAGACACAGTTATTCTGATAATTTACTGGTAAGGCTTGGCGAAACGTTTCAGAGCGAGCAGAAAAGCGTTTCATCTACAAAGTCGGGCCTCCAGCAGCCTGTGTGTTACCACTTTGTTCTGATGTTGCGAAAACAATGTGGAGAAATTAAAGCCGTAAAGTTTGCATAATTTGTCTCCCAAAAACTGTCAGGGAGATGCAAGTTTCTCATCGCTTTTGTTTTCTGGACGATGAAGCAGTGAAATGGACGCAGACTGAATGTTAATGTTTCAGGTTTTTCATGGCTTCTTCGTGTCTGAGTGACTTTCAGCTCATGTTCACTGTGGAAACGACAAATTATTTTACTACCGTCCAAATTTCTCAACGCCAAGATTTTATTTTTCTGAACAAGATCCAGAGAAACTCATCCATTCATTTATTTATAGTCACATTAATTACTGCAAACGTGTTTTCATAGGTAGATAGAAAAATAAATTATTCTTCGCCAAAAGAAATTTGAGGTTAGTCTCACAAGTTTTCTGGGAAAAAAATTGTTTAAAAATTTGAGGATTTGCTAAGAAAAGACTCAGAAATTTTGTAGAAAAATCTTGGAAATTTCTGAGTTTCAAAAGTTGAAAATATGTGGAGAAAAAACTAAGATTTTTTAGATAAATTTCATAAACACTCTGGGATGTTTTTTTCTATAAAAGTGAAAAGAAGTTGCATTTTGAGGAATTTTTTTCTATAAAATTTTTGAGATTAATCTCAAAATGTCAGAATTTCTTTGTAGAAACTTATTTCTCCTGATTCTGGAGGAATCAGAACATTGATGATCCTGATGCGACCCAAAGTTAAAAAGATCCGACGCCTCAAAGTTACAATTGATTTTTGTTTCATTTCTTATTTAATTTAATTAGTTCACTTTTTAGAGCATTTTTATTTATCCTTAGTTATTTATTGTTTAGTTTTATTAGTTATATTAGTAGTTTTTCCAGTTTTATCCTGACTTTTGCAGTCGGCATTTTTGAATTAATGTAAAGAGCCTAAATATTATTTAAGTATAAATATTTTATATTTGTTGGACTAATAAATAAAATCATAAGCAAAAAAGCAAACATATCTGTAATCTTGGTTTGTTTTAGTTACACACAGTATAATTCCAGTTACCATTTTTATTTATTTCAGTTGATTAAAATGTTTTCTTAATTTCAGTTTTTGTAATTTCGTTTGTTTTTTAAACTATAATAACGTTGCGACCGAGGAGAGGAAGAGTGGGGGCAGCTGGAGGGGGAACAGGGGCAATTAGTGAACTTGAACTCTTGAGGTCACAGAAAGGGAGAGTTCACCACCTCTTAGAAAGGTCGCGACCTCAGCGTTTACTCAGCCAGGAACACACAAACAGGCCTGAAGTCAAACACGCACACCCAGACCGCAGCTTGGAGGTCAGAGTTCACGAGTTAACTAAGGGAACTAACAACAACTACAGGGAGGGAGGCAGAGAGGCGGAGAGGCAGAGAGGCGTTCTCTAACCTGCATCTGGCCTCCAGATGGTTTGTGAGTCATCCCCGGGTTACACACACACACACACACACACACACACACGCACACACACACACGTACACACACACACTTTGGCTTCCCCCGCTGAGACCGGATCATTCCCAGGTTGGGTCGATCAGGGGCTAAACTTGACACCTGACTCTTTCTCTCTTGCTCCCGCTTACACACACACACACACACACACACACACACACACACACACACGTACACACCCTTCACACACACACAGCTAGAAAATACCTGAGCCATCGCAGAGCAGAGTAAAAGTTCACACGATGGTTTCTGTCTTTAACACAAGTGATATACAAGAAGCATATTTAGGTATTTATAGAGAAAAAGTGTTAAAAAATTTTCCTGGATCTCATTGAGCTTTTAAACTGATGATAGATGATTTTTTTTAAAACAGTGTTATTTGGGGAAACTAGACGGTTGTAAGTAATCCGACTCTGATCTTTCCTTCCAGTTCATGAACTCCTGCTGGTTATGATTAGGTTGCAAAGATTCCCATTAACGAAGTTGGTCATCTTATCTCAGCTGGAACCTCTGAAATCAGAACCGCAGAAAAGGAGAAAACGATGCTTGTTCCACAAATTTATTTAAAATCCTATAAAACTTTGACATCACAAAAAAAGAGTGAAGAGTCAAAACCTCTAAATCAACTGGTTTTTAATAGACTGTTGAAATAGGTTGTTTGTGGTTCTATCTTTATGTTTCTGTGTGAATTCTGACATTTTCATTAATTTTTCCCACACTTGGTCTCACCCCTCGGTGTCTCTTGGCTCCGCCCACTTTGTGATTTTTCTAGATTCCAAAGTGGGCTGAGTTATGCTTTCAGAGCGGCGTTAGTTACACTTTAAAATGAGCAGTTTAAAGGTTTTATCCCTGAGCCACTATTAACTTATGAAGCAATGCACCAAAAACAACCAATCAGAGCCAGGAGGAGGGGCTTCGCGCTGTGAATCAATCTGGTAAATGTGCTACTGGCAGAGGAACAACTTACTGTCACAGAAAAACTGTTTCTTGCCGCACTGATGAATTGTAGCAGTGCCACACAAAGGGTGATTGGCAGCGCTAAGACCCGCCTCCTGGCTCTGATTGGTTGTTTCTAGTTGGCAATGGGAAAAAGCAGAGGAGCTAAATTTTTTCACAGATTATCTGTCTTATAACAAACTGTTAGTACTTGGTGACAGTTTCAACAGATATGTCAAAAACATTTTCAATGGAAGTTAAATTTTGCAGTTTTAATTGATTTATTGATTATAAAGTCTCTATTATTTTAATTTGCATCAACTTTTAGACACTTTTTTCTTTTTCATGTTCATTTTTAGTTTAGTTTAGTCTGTTAAATGTCAAAATCATGTTCTATGGCTAAAAACAATTAGTTTGAATTGTCTTTGCAGAAATGATTTTTTATCCAATAATGTCCTGTTTTGTGATGATGAGCTTCTTTTTGAAGGAAGCTGTTAATAAATCTAGTGAAGAATAAGCTCTTGCATCAGCTGTGTGCAGATTAATGGATTAATTTTGGTGGGAAAAAACAAAAACAGAATTACATTCAGGTTATGAACCCTGACCTTAACCCACTGCGCTGCAGCGAAGTTTTAACCTCCAGCGGATATAGAAGCTCCTCTATAAACAGTCTCAGCAACTTAAAAACACAGACAAATACCTCCAAGTTTACGTTTTCAATCACTTCCTTTTCTGATCTACATCAAAGAACAAGGTTCCTCGTAATAAACTGAGCTACGATTACGAGTACCCAGGTCTCGCATCAACAAATCTCTGAACAGCCGCAGTCTGGTAGACTAAATAATGGGATGTTTATTGTGTACGAGGCGGATTTTTGCCAGAGCAACCTGTGGCATACAGGCGGATGGAATCACAAAGCGGTGTTGAAATCCCTGCCGACTCTTTATTTGTGTCTGCAACACTGGAAACCAAACGTAAACAACTGGTTTGTGAGCACACAAAGGAAGATGCAGGTCGCCGCTTCAGGTAGTTTTGCTTTTACGATGTCGAGGTGACCTCAGAAGAAATCAGATCGATGTTTGAGTCAAAGTCGTTTATTAGAGGCTTAAAAATCACAGCGGCTGCCGAGCGCCGCAGCAAAGGGGAAATACGCTGATAAACGGCTACAAAACAACCTTAAACCGTTTATGTTCTGCGTCTCAAAGCTTTCTGTGTCGGCATTCAGAGCCGTTGCCATGACAACCGGCACAACATCTCCGTCGAGCCGCAGAGCAGAGGGTGATATACTGACCAGAATGTCGCGCTCGGCCACTAACGTCCCGCGTTTGGAGCGGATTCCAGTCCGGTTGCATTCACACTGCCTCCAGTTCACTTCATCTGGACCGAGACCGACCGAGACCGAGGCTGGGAGGCTCATCACAGTTCCACTTTTTCACTCCGTTCTGGAATTCAAACTTGCGTTCACACTTCCCAAACGAATCGGACTTTCCAGACAAACAAATTAGAGTCTGATTAAAGCAGGTTCATCCATCTTTAGCTGTGCAGATTATAACTTTCAAGGTTATATGAACTCTGGTAGCTGCGAGCGCCAAAACGAGGATTTATCTGTTTCTGCTTCAAACTCAGATCAATCCACCGTTTATTTTAGCTTAAGATCAAGATGCAGGCTGGAAACATTCAGAAAACCAAGTTTCACCCACCTGGGGAGGCTGAAGCAAAGGCCAGAAGTTTGTCTCTCAGACGAACGTGTTGTTTGGCAGGTGAATCAGCAGGCGCTAACAATAAAACGGGAGTGATAAAAGATGACAGATAAGATATGACTCCTCCGCCTTCACACAAACACTCTGCAGAGATCCAGGGAAGTGATGGAGGTCACAACCTCTCTTATCTGCCTGGAAGCGTTGTGAAAACCAGAATGTTTTTGTTAGTTTGTTTTTGCTGCAGAAAACAAGCAGACGCATGCATCCGGTACGGGGAATGCGTGTTTTTCTGTGCGACGCGTTTGCGAGGTGGGTGGCTTTAAAGCGGAGAAAGTCTGAGTTTTATTCTGTATATTCTGATTTATGCACCAACAAGTGTGCTAGGTGAATAAATAGTGAAAAGGTCTGTGCATCAAAGTATGAGTATTTAGTGTTTGGTTAAGGCCCTCTGCGTTTTGCTCGATTGCCTTTCCATATGTCTGATAATGTGTTGGTTCAAAACCAAAAAAAAAAAAAACTCATTAGAAAAATATTCGACTTGAGCAGAGAAAGCATTCTGTTGATTTATTCACACTGCAGGCTGTATAATGTGGTATATAAGATTTACCATCATCAAGGGGAATCAAGAAGAAGAAACTTTTCACGTTTGGAAAGAAAACCTCAGTTTTTACTCTGTCATTAAATCTCCCCTCTGTCTTTCTCCGCCTTGATCTCGTTTTTCTTCCTCTGTTCCTGTAAATTCTGCTGTTTTCTCTCCTCTCAACATCTGTTTTATAGGCTGTACTCGCCGTTAAATTCTGAGTTTAATTCCAGTCGGGTTCGTGATCAGAACCGTTTGTTTGTCTGCAAGATTAAATGCAAATAAATAAATTAAAAAAATACCAAAACCGAATTTATTGGCACTCCGTGGGAAAGCTGGAGCGCGGGCAAAGGAAGATCTCATAAAATTTTTTTATTTTTATTTATTCAGTTTTTGCTCTGGCTCTCGACCGGCTTCATTAAAATCAGTAACCGGGGCGCTGGCCGGACCCGGAGGTTACGTTTCCCCGTTTCTCACCTTTTCTGTTTGCAGTTGAGGTTCCAAACCAATTCATGGTGTTTCACAGTTTTTATTGCCGTTCCAGCTACAACAGAGTCTGCATGTTCTCGTTTGTCACGTAACACTTCGTTTCAATGTGTGATTTAGGAAAATTATTTATTTTTTATTTGTAATCGAATATTAAAACACCAAAAATGAAGTTATGTATAGGAATAATGAAATAATGTTACTTTTGCACTTGATTTTCAAGGTTTATGGTTTTAAAAATGGTTTTTCATGTTGAAAACTTGAAAAACTTACGGAATTTATGCGCGCTGGCGAAAATGTGAACAATTTGATTAAAAACAAACATTTACAAAAAGAGGATTGGTACATTTTCCTCTGTTGACAAAAACACATTAGATAAATTGAAGTATCCCTGATAGTTGTGTCAACAAAATAAACTTAAAGCTCTTCTTGGCCCAAACTGCTTTGTTCACACTTGAACTATTGTTAAAACAGGTCACAGACTTAGCAGAAACGGAGAACAAATTACCGAGCGGTCCAGTCTTTCCTTCAGTGCTTCTTGGCAGAAACATCTCGTGCCACTGGAATGTTTCTCCTTCGAGAACAATGCTGTCCTATTTGCACATGTTGCATGAAAGTCAAACTCGTTCAACCTTTCCAGCCCTGCAGCTTCATGTCGGTTGATGTGGCAGGACGAAGCCTCCGGGTTTTTGCAGACTTCTTTCAGCCTCTTACCGTCTGCTCTCTGGATAAACCTGATTGAACGAGACGCAAACACTTGTTGGTTCGCTTTAGAAATCCCACAGAGACTGGGAAAGTTGGAGAAAATACAAAGTTGAAGGAACCATGAGTTGTTTTAAGGCCAGTTTGTTTAAGTGACATTATTTTCTGTTTTTAGCTGCTTGGCAGTTTCACATTGTTTCAGTAATGAAGCAGGATTTTGTTTTTTAAAGTTTTCCAGACATGTGATGAAATTTTATAGCACAATCAAGTAACTGTTAATTTAAGTTGTTATAAAAATCATAAAGGAAATTTTAATTGTATTTAAAAATTGTGTTTCTGTCTCTTTAAGAAGCTCCTGCTCTTTCTGAAGCTCCGCCTTCAGGAAGTCATTACAGCATCACTCCTCTGTTAACCCTTTAATGTTTTTACCATCATTACATTAATAAGTGCCTCCCTCCCATAATGGGTTTGCTATTTGCTACTGGCTAGTCTGAAGGAACTGCTCTGTCAGGCAGAAGATCAGAGTCTTTAAATTTAATCTGAGTTCAGTTGTAACTACTTATATTTACTCAATTACATTTAGTTGAGTAACTTTTTTGAAAGATTGTACATTTAGAAGTATTTTCTGTGCTTTTTACTTTTACTTGAGTAATTTTATTATAAAGTATTTCTACTCTTACTTGGGTAAAATTTCTGGACTTTTTACCCACTGAGTGAAGAACAAACATGTTTTAATATAAAATTCACTAGACAGACACACCTGCAGGTTTTGTTAGTTTATAAGTTTTATATTAACAGAAACTGATTTGGAAATATTTTTGTTTTGCCTGATTTTGTTATATTTTTGTTACTTATATAAATTATTGTCATTTTTTATCGTTAAAATACCAAAATTTCCATGTAACTTTATAGTTTGATTCATCTGATTAGGGAATTTTAAAATATTAAATGGTTGATAATTTGATTCAGGACTTCAGTGCTTTACTCAAATACTCTTTTAATGTCAATTTATTGGACGTTACTGTATCATTTTATTTTTTTATTAGTCATACTAACCGTTGTAGTTTTTAGGTGCAGAATTTTAAAAAAGTCAAAGTGTTATTACTTGTTCATAGATTGTGTAATAAATGATTAATTGAAGACACTTTTTCAAAAATGTATTTAGTTGTTGAACGTGATTCCGGCGTTTTCTCCCAACATTCGTAGCGACTAGCAACCGTTATTGATCGACCGTCGACGTAAACACAAAAACCATCATATTATATCTACTTTCAATAAGTTTCAGTTTGTTTTATCAATGCACAAACCAAATTATAGTTTTTCCCATTAATTACCATTTTAATTTGTATCGTTTAATGAAACGTTTTCTCAGTTTTCATTTTGTTAGTTTCAGTTAGCGTTAATGGTTTACATCTACTTCCTGTTCATTACAGCCATCCGTATAAAATTACACTTTGTGTGAAGGAAACCTGCCTAATTAGCTTTTTTTCTTTTTTTTTTTTTTTTTTGCAACATTATTAAAAGTTTGCTCAAAATTTGATTTACCATTTGGATGGAAACATTGTTTATATGTCCGAATATGTTGGAAAATTACAGGCTGATTTGTTGCATTCAGCTTTTTGCAAGGATTTGAATCCAGAAAAAAATCCATGTTCTCTGTTTCATTACACTGGGAATAAATATTTCTCAATAAAAACCTCCATCTTTTCTCCAATTTGCGTGTGAGGAGACTTGTTACTTAACGCCTGAGCTGTTTCAATGAACCTCGTTAAAGAGTAAAAACGCATTCCTCCGGCTTTTATTGCGCCGTTTCATACTTACAAAAGGCATGAACACACATACAATCGTTTCTGGTATTTACGGCCTAATTCCGTCTCTTATTTACCCATCAGTGATCATGTCCATGTGCTTGTAAAACAGAGCTGTTGATAAACGAGCGTTCATATTAGCACATCGTGCTCAGACGTTCAGCTGCCAGCCTGCGGTTTGCATGAAGTTTTCAGGTTTTCCAAAAGCCGCCTCGCTTCGCCAAGACGTGTCTGCTCAGAAAACACAGGTGGGCGAAGTTTTCCCGAATGCCTTCCCTGAAAATGCGAAGAGCGGCGAGTTTTGCCAGACGGGGAGGGATAGCGGAGGTAAGAGAACGGTCAGAGCCGTTTGATTTCAGCTGGACGCCACATTGACCCGCTGGACCGAGCGGAGCGCGCTCTTCATCATCAAAGCAAAACATCTGACGTCTTCCTCACAGTCAGTTATGTTATTTTTGAGGAACTGTAGTTGGTGTTTTCTCTCAGAGCTTATTAGGAAGCGTGTCAGGAATAAAAGCTTCATATCCTGCAGTTATAGTTTCCATCTGAAATGTTTCAGTTTTAGAAGATTTATCGGATTATTTACAGCTAAGCTATAATTAGACAAACTACTGAGTGGTAAATTGTCCCACAAATTATTGTGACACAGGTTTTCCCTCAGAAAGCTTAATAAGCCTGGCGGTAGAAGACCTTCCATGTTTTTGAGTTAAAAATGTTTAAAGTTGACAGGAAATTTTAAAATATCACTTGATAATTATGTGTTATTGTGAGACTGGAAGATTAATACCCAGACACCAACAGTAAAGTCTTAAAAAAAGAAACTAAAATAAACAATTCTTCGCCTGGTGGGGGTCAAGTTGAGTCTGGTGGCCCGCCAGGCTTGTTATACGCTGGGCGAAATGAAAACGATAACGTTGTTTTGACACCATTTTCAAGTAACAAAACGGAAATAATGACGTAATAATCCAAGAATATATTCTCAAATATTAATATTTTAACACTGAAAGTGGAATAAACAAAACAACAAATAAAATGAATTGTACAAAACTGCGTTTGAGTCGTTGAGACCAAAACACCAGAATAAAAACGTTTATCAAGTCTGCTTCTTTTTGTAAAAGAGAGAGAAAAGAGAAAATAAATAATTCGAATGGAAATTATTGAGTTAATTTAATTTATCAGGTGATAGATCCTTTTTATCCTGTATGTAGTAAGTTTGCAGCAGGTTTTCAGTCCTAAATCTCTCATTTAGCAAATTGAAACCATTTTAATAATCACTACTGGCATAAAACAAAGAAATTTAGTCAGATTTTATGGCAGACAGTGGGGAAAAAATCTAATTTATTTTATAGAGTACATGTAACTATTTGGTTTAAACGTAGATGTTTCATGACGTTAAGTTAAGCATTTTTAAAAGAGCCACATTTGAGACGACTGACGGCATTTCCAAGACCTGCAGTCTGTTTTGCCTGTTCCAAATCTTTGTAAATTTACTCAAATTGGTTTTAAATAAGCAAATTGAGACTTTGCTGCAAATCCAGGCTTTAAAATTGGATAATGCTATAATGTGCTTCTTCCTGCCCAGTCCTTATGAGAAACTTAACAGAAATGTTTTCTTAAATATCAAGCACCTCACACTCGCTTTCTGCTGACTCTGGACTTTTTAATTCCTCAATTAGATAAATTACAAGACTGTCTTTTTTTTTTTTTAACATTAAAGGACATTATTGCATGTTAAGTTTGATTCTGTAAAAATATCACAAACATTTCAAATTCCAGGAGGCCAAGAGTTTAGTTTCACCTTCGTTTGCTGGGACATTAAAGCAGCTCCAGCTGTCTTTTCACCTTTTGAGCAAATGTTTCACAAACCAGATGGATATTCCAAGAAATTTTCCAATTTATTAGCAAGCTGTGTGTTCCAGAGTAAAACTGGAGCCAACATGCGATGAGTTTAAGGTCTTAAGTGCGCTCATCGTGTGCGAAAGGCTGTCTGCTTTTTACCAAGAGAAAGAGAAGATGACACTATGGGTTCATCTGAAAAACATCCATGGTCACACCAAATTAGAAATGTTCCAGAGACTTTACACACACACACACACACACATAGAAATACGCAGCAGTTTGTGCTGTATGGTCATCGCGGCATGGAAGAAAATAGATTTCAGGGGGAAAAAAGGGAAAGGAAGCAGAAAACAGACGCAGATATTGTATGTAAAGGTAATATAACATCGGATATCTGTGAAATCTCTGCGGTCAGACCGTCTTTCATTAAACTGCATCTGAGGCCAAAAACACACCAGTGTGAAGGCAATAACGTTAACCACCGGCGCTGAAGAACTGCACTCAAGGTTGAGTTTGGTATCTGGTAAAACTATCACTAAAAGAAACTATTTTTTAGTCCCGAAAAGACGAGAAAACAATAGCTGGCACGGCCAGCATCTTACGGTGCTCTTCTTACAGATGTTACTGGTTTTCATGGGGTTTTTTAACCAAATTTTCCCAAATAGTTTGACTCATTTTCCACCTTTAACACAACAAGCATGACTCCATGTTGGTTGGAGAGTCATGGTACACGGAGCACTTTAAAATGTTGTATTTATTTGGGTAAAATGGTTTAATCTGTTTAAAAGTCAACATATAATGAAGTATATTGAATCTGGTAGATTGTTCCAAAGGTAATATATCGGTCGATATATCAACAATTTTCGTACATTTTGAAAGGTTAATGAATGAAGTAAGTAAAAATAAATAACAAACAGTTGCTGTTTGTGTAAAAACGCATTGAGTCCAAAGTTGGTAAATAATGAATCCATGTTGTCTTAATTTATGAAACCCCCCCCAAAAAGTGTAACTTTAAAAGTTTAATTAAATTACAAATTGATTGCTCCTACTGAACAAAGTTCAGATCAATATTAACTACTAGCTAAACTCATTTAGCATAAATATTGTTTGAAACCCTCCAGAAACCACTGATATATCAACAATTTAAAAACATAACAATCAAAAGTATTTTTTTGCTATGTTGGTAATTTAAAATGCACACTTTCCATAAAAATAACTTAAATTTTTCCCTCTTAAATTATCTGGAAGTTCCAATGGTTAGCATTTGGAAACCTAGCACACCTAGCCTAGCATAGTTTGAAACCCGCCAGAGATCACTGACAATGATTAATCATTAACAATAAAACTTATGTTTTTGCGATGTTGGTAAAAAAAATTGAACATTAAAACATGTTTCAGAAACATATATTGGTTTTTCCCTCTTAAATTTGCTTGAAGTTCCCTAAAGTTAGCATTTCAGAAGCTAGCCTAGTGTAGCTAGCTTATGACCCTCCAGAGGTCTCTGATCAGTCATAAATTTCAATAATCCAATAATTTGACTGATTTGGAAATAAAAACATTTTGTAGAAGTTAAATGTTTGGTTCTGCTTTCACAGGATTCAGTGATGCTCTGCAACTTTTTCTAACATTAGCCTTCTGCTGCATTCAGCAATAAAAACTTTCTTCACTCACAATGAAGCACCAACTATGTTGGCAGAAATGTAAATCTGTTCATCCTGACCTGCTTTGCTCGTGTCCTAACTGGCATTTTGGAAGTGGCTGTAATGCAGTAAAGTTAAAGATGTCCACTTTAAATCAGTAATAAAGATTGATCTCCACTGGACACATTTATTTACCCTGAAGTATCCTATTTAAGCTACTTTCACATCCAAACTGTGGCCATAAAATGTTTGCTACCTAAAAAATTACAGTCATGGCTCCCAGTTTAGAGAATGTTCTAGTGTTTGATGAGGTGTACCAGATGATCTATGAGGCACACCTGCATGATTTGGGTGTCTCTGTTCTCTCACGTCATCTGTAAATGATTAATGTGCAAATACTTTCAAAATCTCAGAATGGTCCTTTGAGGTATGGAGTGAAAAATACGACCATTACGATGCTTTATATTGTGAAAGAGGGTTTTTATTGATAGGTCAGGGTTGGGATTAGGTGAGAAGTAACTATAATCCTGATGTGGTGTCCTTACATAAAAGCATCCACACAGAGACTGTAAAGAAAGTGAGTCCAGAGTCTGTGAGTTAAAGAGGTGATAACTGTCAGCCTTTACACTGCGCTCATGTGTGCAGAGGTCAGGCTGAGGTAAGGATGACATTGTTAGCACAATGTTCGCACACACAGAGCACGTCTACCCGGTCTGAGTCAAGGGTCACGCCGAGGTAAAAGGTAAAGAAGATTCGGTTTTTAGTGGGAGCCCAGAGACCCGTAAATCCACACGCAGCAGGCGGAGAAGGACTTCGCTCTCAGGCACACGCTACCAGATACAGAAAAACAAAACAAAACCGACTCCTGCCTGTGTCCAAACCAGAGGATATTACACAATTTCTACATATTTATGCTTCGTCATAAAGTTCTGGAGAAAGGAGTGCAGATCTCAGTGAAAGTACAAAAATATATATATGTAAAAAACGTTTAATATAAAGCTTACGTCTGGAGCAAGGAGGCCGAAAAATAAACAAAATTTTGGAAGTTACAAAAATTCAGAGGTGAACTGCAAAAACACAAAATACACCAAGTATTTTTAAATATCTTATAAATGAGACAAAACTAACTTACAAGTAAATTTAACTTATTTTACGTATATAATTGCTTAATATTAATGAGAAGTACTAAGCAAATTATTTTATATAAGAAGACATTTTTCCCGTGTTGTGACTGAAATAATCTGCCAGTGAAACTAGAACTTTTTCATAAATATAAAGGAATTATTTATTTAAAACAAGCTCTTCAATCTTGCTTATGAGTTACTTATGAGTTAGTTTTATCTTATTTCAAGTATATTGTGATATTTGAACCAGAAACGAGACCAAAATACTTGGTAGGATTTTGTTTTTGCAGAGCCATAACCAAACTGGCCCGGTTTGCAATGTGCGGGTGAAAAAATGGCGACCTTCGTTTTGTTGAAAAATAAAACAAAGATTTGCCATTTTTGACATAGTTGAGTTTTTACGCACAACAACGGAGAACTTTTAGGGTAACAGGAAAGTTACGGCATATTTAGCAAGTTCAACTGGAACAAATAACACTGTTGGTAAAAGTCAGATTTCAACATTTTCCTGGTTTTCAGGTTGTAATCAAGATGTTTGCCAAAGTTATCCGGTTGGTTTAAGCTGCTTTCCTTCCTGTTTGATGGTGTTTGTATGGCAGCTTGTTTGGCTCACTGGGAAGCCGATAGATAATTACTGGGAAAACAGAGTCTGAACCTGCAGAGGGCAACGTTGGGGGCCGAGTGAGGTGGTGAGGTCTTACCGCATTTAGAAGGTTGTAAAATACCGTACTGCACTGAGTGTGTGTGTGTGTGTGTGTGTTGGTTCTGCTCAGTAAGAGGTTATCCAAACAAACCACTGCAATGTCGACTTGCGTTCCAACAATTCCTCTGCGCTTTATTGGCGGACTTAAGCGAGGTACTTGCAGGTCAGCCTACTCTGACTCTGGTGCTGAAGTGTGTGGAGGGAGAAAGAAAGGGGAACAGATAAAAGTGTGTGTTATTTAGGGAAATAACCATGTTTGCCTGCATTCATGCCATGCAAAAACAAACACTCGGTCGCTCGGTGAGAGCGTGGAGGAAGGAGGAAACGGGGCCAGCCGGAGAGCCGGGGCGGTGGGAGTTTGTGAGTACGACGCTGGAGTATTCCCAGAATCCATAAGACCTTTTGCTCTCCAACATCTGAGAAGGTGATAACTGCTCAGAATGTGAGAATATATTGGAGAGGGGAGGGTTGTGAACTGAGAGAAACCCAACGGATGTTTCCTGGCTGTTCTGAACGACCTTCCAATGACCGCAGAGGATACAGTCCAACACGAAAGTGGGATGAAGTGTTAATATGGACCAAAAAATGCATTTTATTGTTCCAATTGTTTCTGTAAGCAGTTCGGAGAACTGATTTTTTTTTTTTTGTCTCTGCCGCAATAGTTTTAGAAGTCGACGTAAAACAACAAATTGAGTTGGACGGTAAATTGTCTCAGAAATTATTGCGATAAATATTGTCATCCTGACACCTTTTCCAATTAATATAATAATAATAATGCCCTATTAATATAAGCACACCGTACAATATTTAACTCTGGAACTGGGAGACTTTTTACATATTCAAAGTAAAAAAACAAAGTAATAATAATTAAGATGAATTATGATTGAATCTGTCTTTTTAAAACAATGTAGTCATTTAATTTCAATAGGGAAAACAGGAAAAAATGACCTAAGTTTTAAATTGTACAAATAATCCTTTGAAGAAATGACAGAAATGTGTAATCTATCTACAGTTAGCATCTCGCTAACCCTTTCAATGCGATGGTGCTTCTTCTTTCTGCTTCCCAAAAGTCAATTATAAATCATCATAACAGCATCTATATTCTGGGGTTAAATCAGTGCAGTTTTACACAAAGCACTGAAATTTGCCTACCTGTGACAGAACCAAGCAAAACTTGGGCAACCGCCCATATGGCCAATGGTTGTCAGAGAAAATGAAGAATCTTACCTTAAAGAGTTGCCTCTGTAAAGTTACTTTTGGTGTTTTAGTCTAAAACAGGAATGAAGTCAAAATATTACCAGAATAAGTGTAATACAAAAATATTTGTTCGACACTGAGGTTGTAATAACACTAGAATAATCATATTACCAGAATAAAGTCATAATAATACAAAAGTAGACATTTTTACTAGAGTAAAGTCGTACAAAGTAGTAATAATAAAATACGACAAGGTCATAATCCAAACAAAAACTCATTACCAGAATAGAAAACTGTTAGTACAAAAATAGACAAATCAAAATAATGTGAGAATATATTATATTATTATTATTATTATTATTATTATTACCAGAATAAAGTCACAGTACAAGAATAAAGTAGTAATCTGACAATAAAGTTGTAATAATAGGACATAAATTTTATAGTATAACCAGAAATAAGTTGTAATATTTGGAGAACAAAGTAGTAATTCCTTCAAGAACAATAATATTTCAACGTGAGGATTGTATGCTTTGGTACTGGTTTTATAAATAAGGAAATACTTTATCTTTTAACACATTAAATAACTTCCAGTAGCAGGACTTTAAAACTGAGTCTATTTGTAAGAACGACCCGATGACCTGATCACCGCAAATCCTGATAATTCTGTCAAAACAACTTTTTTCTAGTAACTTTACATCTTAATTTTGCGTTTATTCTCATAAGTAAAAGCTTTATTTTCTCAGTCAGGCCCTTTTACTGTCGTCGTGTTGGTGCTGACGTACCTCATCATTTTTACGAACATGACTTGAACGAAGGCCTGCGGTTCGACTCTGTGTGAAGTTATTGGAGAGTTAAAACACGGAGGGCGAGGTCGGGTCGCCGGGCCGGTCCGGGCCGGTCCGGGCCGGTCCGGGGCGAGCCGAGGAGAGCTGAGGCGTGCGGACGGAGGGAAGTTTTGGGTTACAGCGGGCGACAAACCCGGGCTGAGGCAGCCGTTCAGTTTTAACGGGACGTGGAGAGGATGAGTGAGAAGTTACTGGAAAATGAAGGGAAAAAAGCAAAAACCAAGAAGTCTTGGTGCCAAAATGCTGAAAATATGATATTGTTTTCTGCAGATCAGGTTTGGTTGGTGGAGAAAAAGCATAAAACAGCCTGTTCCTGATTGCTGCATCGCGGTAAAACCCGATCTGGGCTGAGGTTTGTTGCCAGCAGCTTTTTTATTCAGATGACCAGCGAAGCCACGTTTTTACAGCAGGTCACAAATATAAGATTCACACCAAGAAATAATGCTAACAAACAATTAAAGAATTACAACGCTTTAAAACACAAATGTTGTAATTTTACAACAGAGTATAAGAAATTTAAGATAATAAGAGAATAAAGTCATAAAATTACAAGAGTAATAATAATAATATTGTGAGAAAAATTAATAAAAGCAAAGATTCAGGACTAAAATTGAAATAATACAAGAATTAATTCATATGTTGTTTTATTTCTAAGCATTTATGAGGCAAATTAACTTCTGCTGCACAAGTTACTTAATAGGTTGTTGCTAGGCAACCAAAGAGTGAGAGAGTTAGTTGATGCCATCATAACACTGACTTTATTCTCAAAATTAGAACTTTATTCCCAAATTATTTTGACTTTATCCTTGTACAACTTTATTCTGGGATCATTATGACTTTATTCTTGGATTTTTATTGTTTTGTTTCTCTCGGCTCGGCCCTCGTATCCCGTTGAATAATTCACACTTTTCACAAATTGAAAACAAAATGTCGGAAGGGAATCATGAACGTCTTTGTCTTTAAAGTTCATCTTGTGGCAGAATTTTACTTGGTTCAAGAAACTCCATATTCAGTTGGTTAATGGAACAAACAGTCAGTCGATTAAACCTACACTGTATTAATGTCACAGTTTGATGTGAGAAGTAATTATTTTAGCATCTTAAACGGATTCTGTGATTTTGCATTTTAGATAATAAAATGCTTTTGTTGTTAAAGAAACAGGAATTTATGTGGATTTTTTAGGTATTTTTGTAGGTCTGGAAAATAAATAAATAAAAAAAAAAACAATACAATATAATCATGATAGTTGTGTGAACAATATCAATACTTAATACATCTGATAAAATGTTCTATTGTCTAACTGATCTAGTTTGGTGGAATCAACTCGCTCGCTCACTCTTTGGTTGCCTAGCAACTCTGTCACTCTTTGGTTGCCTAGCAACTCTGTCACTCTGCGGTTACCTAGCAACGACCTGAGGAGTAACCGCCACAGTTTAAGGTTTCGACTCATTCTGCTTAAAAATAGAGAAACGTGGGCGTAGAGCGGAAGCTGTGGATAAAGCAGGAAAACTCACGGCATCAGTTTGGCTGAATTTCTGATATTTAAAATAAAAACCAATCAATAGCCATCAATATCAGCTGATATAAAACGCTTTTATCAATATGTTTTTCAGCCATATTGTTCAGGCGTGGAAGAATCTTTTTTTAATCTAATTAATCGATTAATTGTGAGAACAGCCAACCATTTGCTCCTCTTTGTAAAGACTGTTTTCTGTCTGATACAATATTTAAAGCAAAAATGTGCAATATTTGTAATTTTTCCTCATTTTCAGGAGGTTTTTCTTGTTTTAGTGGATCTGAAAGCCCCTCACTGCTTGATTCTTGACCCTCAGTGGGATCCTGACCTCTCACTCCGTCCTTTAGTGGCTTTTTTCCTTCCTCGTCTGCTAACTCTGGCCACCTTTTCCTCATTCTTTCTCTGTTTATCCTTCGGTCAGTGCTCTCTCTCCGTGTTGTTCTCCCTCGCTGCACTTCCAGGGGGTTAAGTAGACTGCTGACATTTTTGTGGCCGTCCTCGTATTATTTTGGGACCATTGGATTTATACTGACGCGGTTCATCAGCGTTACACCGGCTACCCTTTTAGCTGCGTCTCTGTGCACGTGTGCGTTTTACGGCCCTGACCTTGCAGACGGTGAATGAAGCCTGGAAGCAAACCGAGGAATTTCAGCCTCTAAGATTTCTATAATTCTGGCTTGCACACATAAACAGTAAACGCACAGGAGGAGCGCCGAGTAGCAGGATGCTACCACGTACGTTTACACAAGCATTCAGACATCCAGCACACAGCGATTTGAACCGCGCGGCGCTAGCAGGCTGAGCGACGCTTGGCAGCGGACGCCCTCCTGGAACGCCGTCCACCTGTTCTCAGGCTTTCCCAAGTTTCTGATGACATTGTTATGATCATCCTGGAACAATTTAAGCACCGTTATGCACACGCCGGGTCACCAGGGAGCGATTGTACCAAAACTGAGCTAGCTTAGCCTCTTATGCTTTGATGTAAAGTTCTCCCCCACTGCCTGACCTGCTCTGTGAGCGACACACTTCTGGGGCAATTTGGGAGAAAAGAACTAAAACAGAAACTTTATTATTTAATTTTCGTTAATCGAGTCAACAAGTCACATTGTAGACGACAATATGGTGTGAATTGTCCCTTTTGAAATAAACAAACAGCAAAATCAATGAACAAAAGAAAACTGGAGGCATTTTATCCTCAGATCTGCAAGACCGAAAACCTGAGAACAAAATTTATTCAGTTCACTTTTTACTACGTCATTTAAATACCTCTATTTAGTGTTTGGACATTGAATCGCATTTTAATTGTAACAGTAACAAAATAAGCAACATTTTCAATTCAAAGCCCCTTTTTGCTGCTAAATCATTGAATAAATACATATATTGCATGTATTTTTGGTTTTATACATAAAAAAGTAAAATAATTAAAAGAAAAATCTGCAAAATGTGCCAACTTGTTATTTGATTAATCGATTAATCATCAGAATAATTGACTAATTGTTATTGGCATCCAGAAAACTCAAATATTGCTTGATAAATTCAAGGCATTTTTCATTCACTATAAATAGATAATTTAGAGATTGAGATTTATTGATATATTTTCACTGCAAAAACAAAATCTTACCAAGTATTTTTGGTCAAATTTCTAGTCCAAATATCTTAGTACACTTAAAAAAAAGACAAAAACAACTTACAAAGTTTTAAGTAAATACTTCCTTAATATTGAGACATTTCCTTAATATTTCACTAATAACGTGACAGTTTTTCCACAAGTGAAGTAATCTGCAAGTGGAACTAGTTGTTTTTCACTAATATTAATAAATTATTGATTAAAACAAGCTCCTATAACTTGCTGAAAAGTTACTCATAAGTTAGTTTCGTCTTATTTCAGGTGTACTACAATATTTTCACTAGAAACTAGAAACAAATACTTTGTAAGATTTTATTTTTTTGCGTTATTCCTGAACCTCTCCCATAAATCTGCAGAATGTTAAACTTTTTTATTTGATTAATCGAATAATCACCAATTGATTAATCAATTAATTGCTAGTTGCAGCTTTAGTGAATATAGATGAGGATGAATGTGTTAAAAATAATCAGATTTCTGAGCTTTAACTGCGATTATTTTGGCGTTTATGGCTTAAATCATTTCGTCTTTGTTTTAAGCTAATGAGAATTAATCAAGCTTTGGTTCTTCCTGGCCTCTGAACTGAGAATATAATCTGTTATTCTTCTTCCACCCATCCGTGCTTTGCCCTCTGGAACACCTCGGCGGGTATGAAGCCCGTCCAGTTTTCATGCGTCTCTCAGTGCGTCTGGGCCGGCCCGCGTTGGTGTTGTTGTTGGCAACAGCGACTTTCCGAGTGGCACGGACGGGAGAGTTTCCTTCCCACATGATGGAGGGAGGGAAAAAAGAGACAAAAAGCGAATTAATGAGGCAGAAAATGTCAGTGAGATGGGTAGACGCAGTAACCGAGGCGTTTCAGTTTTGTTTCTTCCTCTGGCTTCCTCGCTGCCTCCACCTCTCATATAATCTGCGATGATAGATCGGCGTTAAACTTGTAAAAAGCCTTTTGTCTCCAACGGTGGAACAATGGGCTTTAACTTTAATCTTCACTGTTACATGAAAATATGGGATCCTGCGTTTCAGACGCTCGATTATATTTATTTACTGCCAGATGTTGAAAACGACATGTGTTTGGGATGATTATATGACTTTCTGACTGTCCTAGCTGCACAAATACCAAAGTGGGCCATTAATATCTGTAATTACTATAATTTCAAAGCTTTTATTGGTGTATTTGTTGAGAACATCCAGTTCCTTAACTTTCCGTTACCAAGGCTGCCTTCCTCAGCTTTTACTTTCATGTTGTTTCAGTTTTTTGCTCTACAAATTGAGAAATTATTGATTTTATTTGACAGAAGTCTTTACGGCGTTGGAGCAGTTGGTAGCACTGCCGCCTTGCAGTAAGAATATCTCCCTGCATGGAGTTACCGTACCTGTGCACACCAGGGGTTTCTCCAGCTACTCCACTTCCTGTAGTAGTGAAAATAAAAGTCACCACTTATGAAACATTCTGTCAAAAACCATCATGAATTTCATCGATAAACGTCACACATGCTGGTCGGTGTTTCACTTATTATGTAAAATCAGCTCTAAACAGGTGGAGTTTTAGTCTCGATTTAAAGAAACTCAGTGTTTCGCCTGTTTTGCAGTTTTCTGGCAGTTTGTCGATATTCCGTTAATGTCAATAAAAGCGTAAGATGGCAATTAAATAAGAAACATAGTGAAAACGTAGCGAAAACCACACATAAATAAGTTTGTTGACTTTGATAAGTTATTAAAAAACGCAGCCGCCGTCATCTTCCTACCACTTCCTGTTGTCTTCTTTGTTGTTTCTGCCTGTAGTAACATCTAGTTTTTGATTATTTGACTCATGTGATGTGAAAAAAAATTTGTTTTTATTGTACAGTAGCTTTGAAAACTAAAACAATTTTGATGCAGCTGCCCCCCCCAAAAAAACCCCCGCCTCATTTACTAAAAGAATTGTTTTTTTTCCAAAATTGCTGTGTTTCTGTTAAGCAAAATTATTTTCAAAATGTCAAATTGTGGAATGGAAAATGCAGAGCAGCAATCAATCCGACTGAAGATATCAACCAATCAAGTCTATTTGTGCAGCTCATTTCAGCAACAACGTAGTTCCATGTGTTTTATGTCATAAAATAACAACAATGTTATTGTCCTCAATAGAGGATAACAGTCAATAACTGAAAGCAATACGTTTTGTGATTGTTATACATCAGAATATTGATTAATATTTCATTTGTAATGTTTCAAAAGCAAATCTAAACAGAGTTTTCTAGACTTTACATTAGTCCTCTGATCCTGGAAAGGTTCTTCAGGTGATAGAAGGCCGACTTTGTGACCGTCTTTATGTGTCTCTGAAGGTTCAGGCCTGATTTCTGGCCTGAACTCTGCTGGTTTCCAGCTGTAAGAATTGGATTGTTCCTCTTTAGGTCCAAAGATAATAACTTCAGTTTTGTTTCTGTTCAGCTGGAGAAAGTTTTGTTTCATCCACATGTTTAAATTTGAGCAACATTTTCTCAGCCAAGCCAGAAAAACTAGAAAGACGTCAACAGATTCACTGAATAACGGTGAAATACTCAGTAAATATGGCTCTCTGCAGTGAGAACCATTCAAAAAACCGTCTGGAAACTCAGATTCTCTCGACATTTAATCCGCCTTTCATAGAACCGTCAGGTTTAAAGGCTTCAGCTCACTAATATACGGCACCTGGCCGGTTGCAGCTCCGCAGCGTTTCCTCTAAAAAATAAAAAAATATGAAGGCAGAGTCGGCCAAACTATAAAGCACAGAGCAGAGCAGCAGATCTGTTTCTGTCTTTAGTCGACTCATTAGCGGAGGCATGCCTTTATGATCTGTTTATGACTGAAGCAGAGCGATGAGACGAGATCCAGGCTGGACGGGCGAAAGGTTTGGACCTTAAAGCTGCAGTATGGATCTTTTATTAAAAATGTGTATTTTTACATGTTTGTTCAAACCGTCATCATGTCAATAGAGGATAACATGAGACATAATCTGTGAGAAACAAACTCCTCCACCTTCACCCTGTGATAAACAACCAATCAGAGCCAGGAGGCGGGTCTTGGCGCTGTCAATCAACTTGACAAATGTGCTAATGGTGGAGAAACAACTTACTGTGGTGTCTGTGCAATGGATGATGAAATTATTGCGATAAACCATTATATTAGTCTTTTAAGTCAATTTTCCCACAATATAAGGGTAATGGCTTCCCCCGTTTGCCCTCTGCTATGCTGCTGCTAGCATAGCATGTTGTGAATGCTAATGCTAATTACCATAGCAAGGCTCAGTAATTTGTTATTTTTCCTCTTTTCTTTCTTTCTCCCTGTTTTAAGTCTTCAGTCCAATTTTGAGATTTGATTATTGATTTTTTGTTGTTGTTGTTTTGTTTATTTATTTTGGATATTTAAAATGTCTCCCAGTTCCAGTGTTAAATATTTGTTGAAATTTAACATTTATTGATCTTATTGAATGTGTTCTTGCATTACTATACCACTATATTACTAGAAAACGGCATCAAAACAACAATATTATTGTTAAACAATATTATTGTTTATCTCAACAACTTGTGGAACATGTCATCGTCCAGCCTAAGCATAGACAACAATGACGACAGAAAAACTTTTTTTTGTGTAATAGTAAGTTGTTTCTCTGCCATTAGCACGTTTGTGAGGATGATTGACAGCTCCAAGTCCCGCCTCCTGGCTCTGATTGGTTGTTTTTGGTTGGGTGCTGCAGCTTTAAGTGCCCATCAGTAAAGACAAACCACACCATTAAATGGCTCTTTACAGAAAATATTGGCCATTTATCCCCAACTCTGGTTCCCTTCAATAAGTTTGATCCAGCTGGCTGTCAGGAAGGAGCAGCAGAGTAAAGCGCAGATAATTACACATAAAGAATTAAACCAAATGAAAGTATGTGACCTTCTCATTCAGACTCCTGTCTGCTTTTTATTTGTGTCTGTGCAAAACTTTTCATGTTCAACTTGGTTTCATTTCCCGTAACTCCCTCCCTGCCTCAAACCTCTGGCTCGAAGCTCATCGCCTCGCTGCAGAACACACACATGCACACACACCCACATCAGGAAGAAACACACACACACACACACACACACACAAAGCAACGCGGTGTGCTGGCCTCCATTCAGCTTTCAGGATGTCTTCAACACCTAAAACTGGCAAGATTTTGGTCAGAAATCAGCAAAATGAAACAATAAAGCAGGAAAGGAGAAGCCAAGACTCGGATTTGGCTCGATGGCCAGAGGAGAGAAAATTAAAAAGAGGCTGAGCGATAAAGACACAAGACAGAGATTTGGAGTTAAGCGATAAAAAGAAAAACGACGGATGAGTCGAAAAGCAGGAAATGAAGACGACATTTAAAACGGGAAATAAGTCAAGTTAGTTGTCTAAAGTGCAGCAGAAGGAATAAATCAACTGCAACACAAAGAAACAAAACAATAAAACACAAACAGAGTATGAAGATAAACAGATATAATAATAATGAATGTCATAAAAAGTGTCATAAAAACATTTTGAGTTTTAGGGCAGAAAGCAACAATTATTCTGATGATTTATTGGGTTAAACTTTGTCACATTCTGCAGATTTTTCATTTACGCAACATTAGAAATTCATTAAAAATGCAAATAAACAAGTAATTCAATTACTTTTTAAAATAAAAAATATTTTTATTGCCTGAAATGCCTTCATTTACTCAACGCTTGACTGTTTGTAGCAAAGGATGAATTTCCAGTTAAGAAATATTTCTAACATCAACATGAGAAAAACTCGGCTTTTCAATACAGTGTTGATTTTTTTATTTTTTATTTTTTTTATGAAACCGAGCAAACAAATTGTGTTTACTAGAAAGTTAAAACTGAAAAGATTTTTTTATCCAAATGCAAAATTTATATACATTTGTTCGTTTTTGTCTTAATTTCTGCTGTAATTGTGTTGTTTTTTGAGTCTCTAGTTGGTGATCAATCGATTGCTGAATTTGTTGCCGATTATTTCAGTCATCGATTAATTATGATTGACTGAAACCAAGTCATTTACTGACCATTTCGTCCGCAGTCTTTCTCTCTGAACACAACAAATCTCAGAAAAATAAACATATTTGTTACAACAAAACTATTGTTGCACAGCAGGTGCAAATGTTGTTCCTTTACCTTTAATTGATCTCTTCTACCATTTATGTATTTATAATTTATCTGTACGCTGTGAGTGCTTAAAACTAAAAACTCAATTATTTGTGCACTGCAAACTATTTTATCCAGTAAATTCTGGTTCTTTTTAGATGAAAATAAACAATCGACTGGACTGAAAACAACCCTAAACTCTGATTTCTCAGGTACGACACAAACATGGAGTTTTCTCAAATCTCCATTTTGGTCTGAGTTTAATATCAATAAAGTGTTTTTATTGATATTAAACAGAGTTTTTGTGTGAATGAAGCCAAAATGTATAAAGATAGATTTATTTTATCCGGCTGCATTTGCACTTACAGAAGATCTGCAACATGTTGACCTGAAAGGATCTGAGCCAGTCTGTTGTCCAGATGAACATCGAAATATTTAAATTCCTCAACCGCCTCCACTTCTGCTCCCATGATGGAAATAGAGTTTAATTTAACCCTGTAGATTTCTGTAGATGACAGTCAGTTTAGAGCTGAAAGTCATAAAAAGGTGAAAAGTGAAGGTGAGAGTACAGTGCCCTGTGGTGCTCCTTGTAATTCATGTTTTGGGCTATAGGAAGAACCATTGCGTCCATTGGGAGAAAAACCAGTGCTAGCCTTTAAGTACATAATAAACAATCAATATTAAACAGATATTTCCTGTTTGTGCTTCCAAACACATTTGGTCCGAGCCGCAGAATCAGTGCAGGGCTCACAGTTGGTGTTTGGCGACGCTTAATTCTGCCCTTTTCTTCTTGTTGAATCCGTCCACATCCCTCTTTCTTCTCCTCGGCTTTTGCCAGGTTTTGACTTTGGTGAGCCTTGGCCCGTGTCTGACTGAGCGAGCCGGGCCAGATGGGACCGACCAAATCAAACACCTTTCAGTAAAGGAGGGGGAAAAATCCCGCTGCAGGGCTCCGTCGGGTCTGGAACGGCCTGGAGGGTCGGCCGTTCCAGTTTCTTCCTCGTCTGGACCACAGGATTATTTCTGAGTGACCGTCTGGCCAACTCAACGGTGGTCCAGCTGGAGGTGAAGGATTGTTTTAATGTGCCTCAAATTGATCAAACTGAATAGGTTTTTACTCAAATTCTATTATGAAACCAAACAGAAACAAAATTATGGTTTGACGACTAAATGAGAGATAATTTTTGTTACTCATGTCTAACCACCTACTTGAATGAGGGAAAGGCTGAAGTAGAAAAATGAAAGGATGAATTGAGGCTTCTTTTGCAAATTATAGTCTGACTTATGCAGATTGTTATGTCTGCAGGAAATCTGTAGAAATTCTCAGAAATTCACAGAAACTTCCTGGATTCATCGCTCAGAAAGAGAGCTTTGTTATTGTCCTTTGGTAAAAGGTTTAATATAAACTATTCTGCAGAAGTTTTCCTGATATATTAGAAGATTTTAAAAGGAAAAATGATTTTTTTAAAGTATTAAAAAGCGAAATTTAAACCTGTTTTCAAATAGTCTGGTAGAATCTGTTTGCAACATTTGCTAAACTTTCAGGTTCACTCAAACAATTTGAAAAGCCTGTTCCCCTCCTCACCTGTGGTGGCGCTGCAGCAAGAGCCACCAGGAAGGAAAAGACACAAAATCTTCTGGACAAAACGCTGAGCGCAACTTCCTTCTTCATGAAGTATAAACAAAAATGGAGTAACGTCTGATTCGAGGTTCTAGGGTTTCTCTTTTGTCTTTGGTAAAAACCACAAGTCATTTCTCCTGCTAGTGCTGGACTAGCATGTTTGTTTTGATAGTTTTTACCCAGAATGCCCTGCGTTGTAGTCCAATTCTTTGGAGCGGTCTCCGGTCTGCTTGGCGTTCACGAATCTATTCGAACTGCACCAGAGTTCACTTCAAGCAAACTGAAACGAAGTTTTGTCGGTGGACCAGAATTCGATTGAATCAAATGAACTGAACTTTTTAACCAAACAAACTACAGTTCAGTTAAAGTGAACTGATCAGCCTGATTTGATTCACCAAACATGTTCACTGAATAAAACCGAGGCATGCAGACTCTGACTGCTAAACCCGACGAGACGAGACCAAAGGTCACACAGTTGTAACAAAACTGGACAATAACAGATTGGAAAAACTTTGCTGTTTGATGTATTTATTTAATTTTGACCCTTTTAGTTCTCCATAGCCTGGAGGAGTGGATGAGCAGGGATAACATTCATAGCTGCTCCGGTTATCGGACCTCAGATGTTGAATCCTGTCCTCAAAGTTCACCTGATGCCTCTGATATAAAACTGCCCCCATGCATCGGCTGGGGCAACTGCTGGTTACCGTGGAAACCGAACACAGATGTTTTAGGACTTCACTAATGAACTTTGGGAGGAAATATACACACATTTATTCCACAGTTCATTGTTGAGACACAAGAAATGTTATTTTTTTATTGTTAAACCTGAATAAAATGTTTTATTTTAGCTTAAGATCAAATCCTATTAACCAGTAGGAATAAATAATCAATATTTTTGATCTAGTTGTAGTTTTCTGAGGCTTGGATGCTTCAGAAAACAGAAAACCTCTCTTCTCTCGTTGCCGGCTGCCCTCCAGCTGACTCGTCTTTCATTAAATCTGTTCAGAAACCAGTAAACTAGCTTGGCTTTCACAAACCTCCCAGGATCCACATTTAAACTGCAGACAGACATCAGAACATCCAGTGCAAAAGACACATAAAACACAAAAATAAGAATATTCATGAGTAAAACACCCGCAAATGAATGGGTGCACAAAAAAATGCACATTCTTTAGAAATCTGTGCCCACTGACATTGTGTAATATCCAGTTAAAAACAACTTTATAGCTGTAGCTGTTCAAAATATCTTATTGTGCATGGTTTCAATATTTCATCTTTTCTCAATTATCGCAGGGAAACTCTTTACAAACCAGTAAATGCAGATCGTCTGGTGAAGCTCATTTCCATAAATGTCCTTGTTCTGCAGTTTTAATGGTTGCAAGATTTCAAAAGTCAAATATTTCAGGCATTAATGAAGCTGAATTTATAAGAGATTTAAAAAATGGACCAAAACGCAGGTATTTCGGGTGTGTTGAACATCAGGGACGAAGAGGTGAATAATTGCAATTATTGAGTTTGTGTTTCTTAGATGTTTTAGCTTTTAGTTTTTCTTTCAGTTTTGATCCTTTTTTTATTTACTTTTCTATTTTCTTGTCTTCATGTTTTGTATTTGTTTCACTAGATTAGTATTTATTTCTGCTCAAAGTTCAGGATCCTTCATTCTCTGTTTCTATTCATCTTCTTCACGTTAGCCTACCACTCTGCTCCCTGTTATCTCCTCATTTATCACCTTATTAACATGTGGTGTTCCTCAAGGGTCTCTGTTTGGCTCTCTGTTGAAATTCACCCAAAAAAATCTGCAGAAAAATGTATATTTTTATATTCAGTTTGTGTACACGTCTCAGGTAACTGCTATTTACCGAATTTTGACTAATTCCTAGACGGTCATAATAAAATGTGGTGCTCCTCAAGGGTCTGTGCTTGGATCTTTGTTGTAATTCACCAGTAAATAAGGAGTTACATTATTGCCTCTTCAGTAAAGACTGTGCTGCTTGGACTTCATTGTTTTCTTGCTTTATTGCAGCCTTGAAAAGTGATTGACGTTTGTTACTCATTCCTTAAAATGCTTACAGAAGAAGTCAAGTGTGTTTATTTAAAGATAAATACACACGTCGAGGCTAATTATGCCATGACGTCACATTTTTTACATTTTGAGACAATTCCAGGTCATTTTCTCAGCAGACTCCGGACTTTTTGTTCTGTGATGTTTAGTTTCTTTAAAGGGCCCGGCTCGCCACAAAATACTGAATAATTTCCATATTTTGGCAGAAAACATTCCAGTTTCGGAGCTCGTCTGTGGGACGAGTGCCTGTTGTACCTCTGTGGTCGTGTTCCACAGAAACTCACATCTGACTTGAATGAAAACTTCTCTGAGGGAGCGTTACAGCGGCGTAGTCCTCCTAGCAAAGAATGGCAAGAAACAAGCAGAAAATAACAAAATGACATGTTTTTTTTAGACTTCTTTCCCTCCTTTTTGTGATCAGAATATTTATTCCAGCTCCTGTCAAGCCACAAAATGTTTGAAAACGAATCACCTCCACGTTCTTTTGGCCGTTTGCGCGTCCAGAACAAATGAGAACTGGACGGCCTTCGTAACACCCGTCCATCCATCCAGTGTCTCCCTGCTTACAGCGCAATGTTCTGAAAAGATACCGACTCCTCGCATGCGTCGGCCAGCGCCTGCATCTGTTTCATGTTCAGTCTCTCAGCGTGTGTGCGTGTCCCTGCAGCGACCCGGCGCTTGGACTCGTCGCTCTCCAGCACTCTGTCCCCGCGCACCAAAGAGCCGTCTTTGGATTCTTGCTGCACACAAATGTAGAAAAGATGAAGAGATTGAGCAGATTGTGTCTGCGTTTGCCAGTTGGTTGAGCCAGAGTTAGTTTGCTCTCCTGATTTCAGATGTTTTAGCGCATTTCACTCATTCTGTTGTCAATTTGAGACATTTTTCTGTTTGTGTCCAAAACTGCATTTTTGTCAGCGGGAAAAACAACCACTATGAAAGTTTTATTAACATTTATAAAACAAAACACATCATCACTTCCCATCTTCCCAAGAGTTTGATGTCTGGTTTTTATATCTGAATTTGATAGATTTGTATTAATTTACTTGTACATAAATCTTAAAACACAGAATATCACTAAACGTCAATGTTTTATATGTGGAATCATGTAGAGAACTTAAACAAACGTCTGAATAATTTCCAAATTTCTCAAACTGGTGAAATCTTAGGCTACGTTCAAACAGCAGCTCTTGCTATTTAGTTCCAATGTTTTGCTTAAATTGGATATTTTTGTGTGGTTGTTTCTAATTAAATGCAACCTGAGTCAGACTTCAGATCCCAAAGCGACTCGAATGCGCAGAAGAACATTGACGTCACACGGCAAAGCTGTAATGGCCGCCGCCGTCTGACGTTCTATTTTAAGGTTTATTCAGCAATGGGAGCCGACAGAATTGCCACAAAATCATAACAAGTCAATAAAAAGAAACCACAACTAATAGCAATTGCATTTTTTGGAGAATAAACGGCAACTTCTGGAGGGAAGCTTGGCTGCGTAGTTGGAACTAAGAGTGGTGGGATTGTGAAGTGACTCAGACTTCTTTCATAACTTAATAAATATTATCGTCAGCCATGTCCAGATTTACCTTCCTTCTTCTGGTGCAGAATTATGACACCAATGAAGTGGGATTAAATGCGACACGGCCTTTCTGACTGCAGACACTTGGAAATAATTTGGGTGGCAATTGTGCGAAATGAACCTTTGACTCCGGTAAATAGTTACTGAGACTCAAACTAACTGATTACAGCAACTCAGTCAAGCTGATGGCAGCTCAGTCAACTCAAAGCTAACTGGACGCTAGCCGCGACTCACCGATAAGCTAACAGGAACTCAGTGAAGAGAATCACAACAACTGAGAGTTGCTGAGAAAAGTGAAGTTGCTGGTGACTAAGAATAAAACGGCAATTTAGCTAAGATAACAGCAATTTGGAGCGGAGAGTGGAGCTAACAGAAACTCAGTCAAGCTAACGCCGATGTAGCATGTGTAGTTAATAGCAACCCAGTGGCAACAACAGCAGGTTGGATTTGTATTAATGTTGATGAAAAGTAGAGGCAACACTGACACAGTTGAGCTACCAGCAACTCGGTAGAACTAATGGCAACCGAGTCATGCTAACACCAACAAAATCAAGCTAACAGCAACCAAAGTGAGCTAAGGGCAACGTGGCTGTTGAGCTCATAGCAATTTGCTCAAGTAACTCAGGAGACAAAAGCAATTCACAGTGGAGCTAACAGCAAGTCAGTGTTGCTCAAATTGCAACTAACATTGACTAAATTGAGTTTAGGGCAACTTGCAGTTGAGCTAATAGCAACTTATTTCAATTTACCTCAACTATGTTGAGTTAACGACGACTCATAGTGGAGCCACTAGGGGCAAACTCAGGGGCAATAATGACAAATTTACTAAAAAGCTGATTTTTTTAGCAATGAAGGATCCAAAACACTGTAAAAATCATTAAATTTGAGTCTGAAAATGTCTGAATAATTCTTACCAAGTAGACAGTAATCTCATCCACCATGGTATAATTTTAGGTACGGTTTAGAGTGTCAATAATCCCCAATCGTCCCCATCAGTTTTTCCTCAGACGTCGTTTATTCAGGCTAATTTAACTTCTTCGTTGATTTTCCAAAGCAAAGAAAGATGAGTTGGATTTGAAGCCAGCTACAGATAGGACGAATGTGTGATCACTTTCCTGTCGTCTGTGGTCAGACTGAAGGTTCTGGAAAAGTGGATCATATAAAGTATTTGATGGCTCATTATCTTCTGCTGCCTCCAACTCTGAGACCACTGGGTTGGAAAGTTGTACAGTGTAACTCATGCCATCAATACTGTAGTGAAAAGAATACACTAAATACCTTGTTGTTTTAACATGTATCAAGAAAAAACCTATTTCCCTTTAAATATTTTTGTGAAATACCATAAAATGACCAATTAATGGTTTAATAAACTGAAGCAGACGGAGAAAGAAAGTTGAAAGACAGAGAAAAAATAGACTAATAAAAGCAAAAAAAAGAAAATAAAAATCTAATTTTAAGTGTGGAGTTCTTGTCAACACCTTCTGAGAGGTTTGGGCTCCCAGAAATACGCCCACAGTCACACGGGAGACGGAAAAGCGCTTCGTAAGCACTGACTTCGCCTTAACTCGAATATGATTGAAGGGTGCAGAGAGACGGAGAAGGAAAAGAAAAAAAGGAGGTGAAACAGTTTAGACAGACATCATAATGAGCGAAAAATGAGACAAAACAAGCAAATTCACAACCGTATTATTAAGGTGCTACGAGTTTCTTCTTATCCGGATCAACAGCAGGACAGAAAATGGAAACCCAACTGGAAACTCCAAATGTTTACTCAGATACTCAGAAGAAAAACGTTCAGTAATCTTACAGAGTTTCCTGGGATCTGTGGGTTTTCTGGTCATGTACAGTTGCCATCTGAGCGATAATGTTTGATTCTGAATACGCCGTCTGTGTAGAAGCCTGTAATTTGAGAACAAGAGGCGAGTGAGGAGTGATCCCTGAGGTACACCCAACCACGAACGTGGCATGGAACCTTTTGTTTGTGATGTAATGGTGGAATAAATTAGAGTTAAATGTTGTAATTAGGTTTAAGCTGATTAAAATTCAGCTGGCCGCTAACTACACTCAGTAATTGGTCATTTGTCACTTTTAATAAGTGGTTGCCATTAAATCTCCATTATCATTCAAACACACTTTCCACTTCATCCGAACCTTCAGGAAGGTCAACTCTGAGGACACGTGTGGAACTGGAGGCCTGCGGGCCAAATCTGGGCCGCCGTAGCTTTTTATGTGGCCCTCCAGATTCCAGATGCCAAATTATATCGATTCATTGTTCACAAATTCCAAGATCAAAGAAATTCCTGCGATATCAACAGATTTGTTGTTCTCCTTAATGACTGAGTTTACTGAATATTTTCTGCAAAAATGGTCAAAAAACATTGAATTTAAGGTGGCAGCCTGACCTGATATCAGGTTATTATCCGTGATCAATAATCAATCTCAGAACTTTCACATTTGTTCTCAGAATTTTTTATTTTTTAAGAGAATTTTTACTTTTCTCAGAATTCTGAGTAAAATCATTCTGTTTTACTTTTTTTTTCAGTTGGCTTGATCCTCTTCCATAAACTGAAGTTCAAATATTGCAAAAATTCTTGCAAGTTTTTCTAATTTAGCTCCACAAATCCTCTGGTTTCAATTGCCAAAAAATCACAAAGCCGATTACGAAACGCTGGAGGGTCTGATCAACGAGAAAATGGTTCATTATTTTATTTTAAGAAGTTCTAAAGGAATACAGAGATTTACAGATATTTTAATTGGTTTTATCTCCACATTCTGGCCTGTTCAATGGATTCAGGATCTTTATGTGGCTGAAAATGAAGCGCAGTTTGACGCCTCTGGTCTAAAGTATCCAAATTAGCCTAAGCGCTGATTGACTCGTCGTTACAAAAGTCCTATTTGTATCGGTGGAAACTTGGAGATGCTGTGCCAGGAAACGACGGTTGTCTGTACTAGATTTTGTGGGAATGCATCTAATAGTTTGGGATAAACGAACAAACCCACATTTGATAGCATAACTAGAAACATACTCATCTTTCATTTATGAAACTCATAGGCTCCATGAGTGATGGCATTTCTTCCTTGGAGAGTCTCTGGTTCCAATAAATGTTGGACCGAAACGGCAGCGTTTTTGCAAATAAGAAAAAGACCTTGTAAATGCTTGGATGCTATGAAATTAAATTGTTGGGTAAATAATTGCTGGGAAACTATATATAAACATTTAAACGGAAAGTTGAGAGAAACTGAGGGGAAAAAAAGAAAGAGCAAAGAATGTCAAGAGTCATGGTTATTTCAGGAATGCTTGATAGTGTGAAAGAAAAATCTAAATTTTTTCAGTTACGGGAATCCTACTGACAATGTCTCTTGGATTCGACTGACTGCTCACCAGCTAATTTGCGAATCCCAACCACCAAGAAAAAGCTTGTGTGTGGGACTGAAAGTGTTTGGCAGCCACGGAAAGAACAGATTTTTCTTCTCATCTTCTCTTTGGACGTTATGATGGATTTTTCTTTGTGTGCGTAGAGCGAAAGAAAAACTATTCCTTGGACGTTATCCCATCTAAAAATAAGTGAACCGGTCAAAGATATCAAAGTGCTTTCCAAATATGATGGGTGGTGTCCTGCAGTTTCAGCATGCACGAAGGTAAACCAGGAAGCCAAATTATACCAGCACTTACTGGAACTGGGGCCACCTAAACAGCCGGTCAACCATTCGCTCCCAGAGAAGAGGAAAAGAAAATGCTTTATCACAGGTTTGGTCTCAGATTACACACAAGACTTTGAGTTAAAGATCCTGACAGACATGAATTTAAACAACAAAGAAATTCTGGGAAACAATTGAATGAAGGAACACAAATAAGAATGATTTCTAACTGTAAAGTCTTTTTATTCTATGAATATTAAGGGCCAGGCTTAGACAATGAATAATTAATTCATTGCTGCACATTTTTTAATTAAGTATTCTGCGCTGGTCTGCTTTCATGTGACATGTTGTTTACATGTCACATGATGAAACCTTGAGATGTGGCTGTTATTAATTTAGTGTGGTGCGCCAACAAAAAGGAGGAAAAACAGAAAAACCGGTAAATAACTCAAAATCACGCTACGCACGCGTTGCCCTAGCAACACCAAAAGAACGATTTCTACTTAAGAAGAGAAGATGCACAGAGTTCTGCAGCACACCTGCATGTTCAGATTGTCATAGTCAAGCTAGCATAGCTGAGCTAATTCCTTCTCCCTTGCTAATTTAATTAAAACTTTTTTAATATCAGACTTCTGACTTTTATTCAACATTCTGACTTAAATCTAAAAATTCTGAGAAAAATAGCAGGTTTTGTATGCTATTTTTTTTCCCAGTGGCCCTAAACCTCTTCCATATGCATAAGGGCAAATGTTGCAAGATGGAATTAGCACCACAGTTTCTGTGATTTAGATGGTCAAACATCACATGAGCGATTACATGGAGGAAAATGATTTTAATTTTCAGAAGGTCTAATGGGATGCAGACAGATATTTTTAAATATTTCAATTGATTTTTTTTTTCAGTTGAATTGAAACACACCAGATTCCACAGTACATGTACATGTTCAGATTGTCAAAGTCAAGCTAGCATTGCTAAGCTACTTCCCCATGAAGTAAAACTTTTTCCTGACCTTGTTATCTAGTTTTTGCAGTGTTGACAATTAGTAGCAAAGGCCTGCATCAATGTTTCTTTTACATATGTCCCAGATATTTAAGATTTAGCTTGTTTTGTTGAAAACTTGATAGCTAGTCATTGTCAGCTAGCAGCTAGCAGTGATGCCACATTGCTACGTGTCTCTATCAGGGTGAGTTCTGTTTGTTTAACTCTCCATCAGGAAGTCCCGGTAATAATCCTGTTACATTCAGGTGCATCTACCATTTTCTCATTTTTCCTGCTATCTGACCCTGAGTTTACTCAGAAACTGAGCCCAAACGGCTGAGTCAGATCCGGTTCTCCAGTATAGCTCAGATCCATGTTTTTTTTAGGGGAACCTCCCTGAATGAACGTAGAGTTTACATGTGCCTCCTGTTGCCTTTGGATGTGATATTTTGACTTCTCTGCTGTTCCGGTAAAGTCTAACTACTATGTATGCTATTCTCCGTCCGTATGTGGGTTTCTGTTTCTGTTTCTGAAAGAAAAAAAACATAAATCTGGACGCGCTTTGGATCTCCCACATCATTATTCATAATGTGAGTCTTAAGCTGAGCATTTCTTTATTTATCAGTCAGATCATAATAGCTTCTTGTTTAATCCAAAACATGAAGTGAAAACATTTTGATCTGCAGCTCAACTAAAAACAAGAGCGAACCAAACCTGCGTCTCCGATGTGACTCCTGTTCATAGTTTTCTATTTATTTCATCTGGTTGTAATTTCATTTTAACCATGAGACTCCGACTTGCCATGAAACGCTCAGTTCTTCATGAACTGTTTGCAGCCGATTTCAAATAAATTTATGCTGTCACCTTGTAACTCCAGCTGTCATCCTTCCAGATTGTGGTTTTGGAAAATTATCATATATTTATTTGACTGGAAAGCTCACGTAATAAAAAGAACTCTAATAAATAACTTTTAGAGTCCCCCACCCCCACTTCTTGGTGAAATGTATCCAAAAGATTGTTGTAGTTTACGGTGCAATTTTTAGAATAGCCAGTCAGCATTCTTACAGGGAACAATTTTGAGAAATGGCTGAAATTTTCACATCATGTTACCATTAACAGCTTTATGACTTGCATGTAACTTCTGTGCATCATTTTGGTGATGCAGGATTTTCTGCTTTCATGAAGGGAATTCAGTTTGTAGGCAAGAAAAAAAAAGTTATTCTCTCCTCATGCCTTAATAAATCTCTTTATCCATTTGCTAATAAAGCTAGGATATAACTCTTAAGACGTTTTACAATGTTAAGTAGGACCTATTATTCAAAATTCACATTTTGTACAGTTTTTTATGCTTCCATTTGGGTCTGAACTGCTTCTAAAAAAAACCCTGAGTGCTTCAAAAAAAACAAAAAAAACGACCCAGCCAGAAGATTTTCTGCCAGTGAGTTCATGTTTTTTAGTGCCTGGAAAATGAGCCATTTCAAAAACCTTCAGAATGTAACGTGACACACTAGCAGGCGCTTCACTGTTACCTAGCAATGGCAGTGAAGCCCAGCCCGTTACCTAGCAACCCAAACAGAGTTCCAGCATATTTGGTCAGCTGGTTTTACCACTGTATGCGTTGTACAATGGCTGCTGGAAAGGCAGCCATTGTAAAACTGGCAAAACTCCAATGGAAACACTTTTTTCGCATCATATGATCAACAGCTTGATGTTACTACAGGCAGAAATGACAAAGAAGAAACAGGATGTAGGTATAGGATGATTTTTATTAACTTATCGCATGTATAAACTTTTTCAAGTGTGATTTTAACTGTTTCTTATTTAATATAAACACTATAGTTACAAAATTGTAATTTTTTTTCCCGACATTAGCAGATATCAACAAAGTTTTCCAGACATTTGTAAAGAAAACAAAGTTAGCGATGCGTTCAGGCTCCGGTGGGAATGTCCGTTCTGCTCTAATTGTTAGAGTAGGTCAAAGGTCAAACGGTCAGGTAGACAACACGATCACAGACTGCAGGATGAGGCGTTCCACTGAACACACACACACCATTCTTTCTGTTCCTCGCTAACGCGCGCATTGCTAACACACACACACACACACACTCACACACACATTGAGCTGGTAGTGATAAATTTGTGGTTTTCTATGAATAGCGAGCCGAATAACAGAGCTGACCAAAAGCATGCAGCTTCCTTGGCACCGGCCGAAACAGAAAGTGTGTGTTTTCCTTCAGGCAGACGCCGGCCAAAAAAATCACCTCCAGCAAACGGAGACGACCCGCCACGTGTGTGTCTCCATGTGTGAGTCCTTTTTGTCATGTCGGTGGTGTGTGTGTGTGTGTGTGTGCGTGTGCGTGTGTGTGTGTCGCAGTAACAGTAGCCAGGAGCGGGTCCCGTAGAGTTCATGAACAAAGACATCATCATTATAATCATGTTGTTTGTCAGCGCTCCTCCGTGGGTGTGTATGTACTTACGCTGTCATGGGATTGGCCCGTGTCGGAGTGTTTTCCTTGAACTCAGTGATGCGACTGCTGGCCAAAAGTGGCTCGTTTACCTCTGCCACAAATAAAGAGGTCCAAGTGTGCGTGTGTGTCTGCTAGAGTTCAATGAGTGGGATCAAATTAATCTGAGCGCGTACAGGTGTTTAGCAAAGACGACGCAAATAAGGCAGCGAGGAGAGGGTAAAATATGGCTACTGGAAAGATCATGTGTATTAATGACAAAAGAAATGTGGAAAAAAGGAAGACGGAGTAATGGAAAATTAGCTTTGAGTAACGGTTAGACACCGACGACTGCAGAGCTGAAGGAGCTGCTTATTCAACGTGTTCACTTTCTTATTCAGTGGATTTCAGGAAGAGTTGAGGCCGGATTACTAGGGATACTATAGATAACAAAGGAAGAGTAAAACTCAGGAGTTTCAGATTATCTCAGAAATTTTCAAGAAAAAAATCTTACGAAAATATTCAAGTTTCTCCTGGGAAATTTCTCAGATTAAAACTTCTGAGTCTTTGAATTTTATCAAGCTAATATTTGACATTTTTCTCGCAAATTTTCTTTTTTGAAACTCAGGAATTTCCACGTTTTTTTTTTTAAATTCACAAATTTCTGAGATGAGTCATAACATTTGATTTTTTTTTTCCTAGCAAATTTTCAACCTTTTAATCAAAACAATATTCACATTTTCAGAATTTGGAGGAAAATGTATATTTTTTTTCTGAGATGGGTTTCAAAAGTCAAAAAATTAAAATAACCCAAATTATTGCCGCTAATTTTTGACTGTAACTTTACAAACATATATTTCTGTGTTAAAATGTTTTGTTATTGATCTGATTTAATATTCTAGTCATGTCTTCTTTAGCCTTAAGAGGAAAAATCATTATATTTCACAGAAATAGCGACTTGAAAACATTAACCTGTTTAATTATCAGTAGTAATTGGCAACTATGTGTAGCTAATCAACACGTGCTTCACTTAGTGTGCGTGTTTGAGCATCTGTGTTCACAAAATTATGAAAATCCCACCAACCAAACTAAACTGACAAGCAATAGTTTGCCAAAAATAATTGGTTTCTGGGTTTAAAATCAGGGAACAAAGTAAATTTGTTGAATTTCTTTTTGCTCCAACATTGTTTTTCGTCAGTCGTTTTTGCGTTAGCATCTCTGCGTAGCATCTGGTGACCTTTGGCTGGCCGACCGAATCAGCTGGAGAGTCCAAGTCATTTAAAAGAAAAACAGAAACATCTTCGCTTTCTGTCCAAAACCTCTTTCTGAGCCGGCCAACTTTCGCTCCGTGTAAACATTGTCCAGCGTTACGCTGTTCCTGCTCTTGGCTGTTATTTCCATCATAATGAATCAAAGCTGGTGTTAAAAATGTCACTCTGCTCATTTTAAATACGTGCTAATCCCAGCCGCTGTCGGGGTTTTTTTGAGCTTTTTAAGCCTTATAAGCAAACCGGACCTGGTCAGCCGCTGACCTCCATGCTAAAAAGGATAATAAAGAATTATGGCCACACTTGGTTTTTCGCTCAGCGCTGCGTTTTTTAAAGGAGTTGAATTTATATAATCACAGTGATGAGCATCGAGACGTGACGAGTGAGCAGTTGTTTTGCTCCTTCCAAAGCTATTATGACATAAATCTTTTTCCACAATTGTCTGAGTTTCTGCTGTTTGGGTCAGAATTGTAAACACACATTATCCAGATTAAACTGATCTGTAAAGGTGATAAACGATTGATTTCACGTTGCTTTTCCTGTCAGTTTTTGATACCTATGATAGTGTGTTTATATTTTGTTTAATAAATTCTCAATATTATGATGATAGTAATATATGACAACAAAGTTGAAATAATTTGAGAATAAAGTCGTAATGATGAGGAAAAAGTAGCAATGATGCAAGAATAGTTTTAAAAATGCAAGAATCATCAGAGTAAAGCCATAATAACACAAGAATAACAGGGAAATATTACGAGAATAGTTGTAAAAGTATGAGAATAAAGTGGAAACAATGCAAGAATAAAGTGAAAAAGTTTTAAATGTTCAAGAAATTCACAATAATGCAGGAAAGTCGAAATAATATAGTTGTACTAACATAAAAATGACTGTAATATTTTGACACTAAAGTGATTTAACAATGATTTAAATAATACGAGAATAAACTTCTTATATTGCAAGAATAAGAAAGTAGTAACGATACGAGAAGAAAGTCGTAATAATATGAGAAAAAGTTGTTCTTGTTGCAGCGCCCCCTCAGGCGAGGAGAGGAACTGATTTTTTTTTAATTTGTCTGTTTTTTTAAACTCAGTTCAGTGTGAAAGGGAACCACACCAACTGAAAACGAAACAAATGTTGCAACATTTGAACCAAATCCAGTGGATTATCAGGCATTAAAACTCCCTTAAACTGCCACAAATCTCCCCACTGTGGACTTCCACGGTGTGAAAACTGGTGGAACAGCTGAGCTAAATGTAATCTCAATCAATCAGTAAACCAATAGTTCTGTGATTGTTAAAAATCAAACCCACTGCTGAGCCTCACAGTAACATAATAAAGCCTCTTCTGCCATTCGGATCCTCCAGTATCGGAGCTCAGAGTTTTTTGTCGTGTCTTTTGGTGCAGAATGAAGGAGATAAAGCAGAAGGATAGAAAGCAGCCAGCTCTGACCCTTCGGTGTCCTTCTCTCGCACATGGACAAATCATTAGAGCGAGTTCATTGCCTTGGCTCAGCCTGCCAATACTTTACTTTCAACTGAAGCCAGTGGTTTAAACTTTCAAATGTACAAATGTAACGGTATGTTGCATTTGTATTTGTCAATGAAACGAATAATAAGTCAAACGGCGGTGAAGTCAGAAGGTGACATGTCATTACTGTGACATTTATTTGTGCTTTTAGGTCATATTTCACTCTAACTCTCGCTTGGCCGCTGCCTCGCTGAGACAAATCACGGGAGACGAGGAAACATCTTCATATCTGTCTTTTATAGGCGTCCGCGGCGCTGCCAGGACTATTCAGCTCAACTTGAGCCGGGGTCCCAGAGCGTCGTCTGGATTTCCCCCAACAGCATGGTTTCCACCGCGAGGCCAAATCAGTCCTAACCAGGAGCTTAGCTTACCATTTATCACCAGCTGCTCCCTTCACAACAACATTTCAGGGATTCTCTTCGCTCCTGTTGGCCAAATCAAACATGTTTGCCAGTTTGACTGCAGCGTTCAGGGACTGGAAGAAGACAATATGCTTCACATCTCGCTTCTGCCAGGGATTCATGTCTCTGAGCTTCTCGGCCCTGACTTGATGGATTTTTGTCAGATCTCATGGTTGTTGCTCTAGCATCAGCCATGCTTATTTTATGCTGTTTTATGGATGCGTAAAAGAAGCAAGGGAAGAAAAAACAAGTTACAAAGTGAAGTTGAGGTAGTTTTTGTAACTTTATATTGACAAAAAGCTTTAAAAACGTGGAAAACTTCAATATTTTCTACCTGTTTCAGAAACACAGAGGAAAATATTTATTTTGATTTTGATTATTAACGCTTATAGATCACAAAACCCCAAATTTTTAACAGAAATATAATTTCTTTACATTCAGTAGCTGGTTGGGGTTCCTTTTTCATGAATTACTGCATCAATGCAGCGTAGCAGGCAGCGATCAGCTTGCGGTTCTGCTGAGGTGTTCAGGAAGTCCAGATTGCTTTCAGGTCATCTTTGCTGTTGGTTCTGGAGCCTCTCATCATAGATTCGCTATGGGGCTAAAGGTCAGGGCTCTGTGTGTTTTTTGGTAGGATCCTCATTAGCCTTTGCTATCTCATGGCTACTATTCCTGGGGTTAAACCATTTTATCCTTATTTCCTGTGGTTCTCTTTAATTTTTATGCTTTCTTACAACTACAATGACATACAAACAGAAAACAAAATAGTACTACAGTAACTATCACTGATATTTATCTTTATTTTACATAGAAGTAGGTAGAGTACTCAAGTAGTTTAACGTACTTATGTTATTTATAAGTTAGCAATGAGGCCCAAGCTAGTTCTAAGCTTGTGGCTTGTTTATTGTTGTCATAGCAACAGCCTAACAAAATGGCTGTCAGTTACAAAGTTCTCTGAAATGTGACGTCGCATGAGAACTACGTGTTCCTGTTAGCAGTTGCGCAAATTAGTTGTTGACACAATCATGCTACCGAGCCATGGACTCACTCTGTGGTTACCTAGCAACCCGCTCACTCTTTGGTTACCCAGCAACAACCAGCTGAGTAACGTGCTCAGCAGCAGTTTAACGTTTCGCCAAAGAAGCACCTCATAACAAAATTCAGATCACTAATTATCAAACGGCTGTGTAAGTTTTTCAGTCGTGTCGTTCAGATTTTTGTGTTTTAATTCCTGCTGCCTCGTTCGTCTCATCCGCTGTTGGAAAATCCTTCCGGTCTGCCGCCGCCTGCTTTGACCGCAGCAGGATGAATGACACTATTACCCTTCAAAATGACTGCCTGCGTCGCAGGGCCAGCCAAAAGTCAGATGTCTTTGTTTACTCAGTGTTTATACAGTCGGAGCGCCTCGCAGCCAATCCATAGCAGACCTGTAATCTGCCGCCTGTCACCCGGTTTCACACACGAAAACCCGCAGCAGCAAAAGGTCGGAGAAGTCACACACACACGCAGACTGGCGTGTGGTTTAACCTCACGTTCACCCCGTTTCCATCCCATAATAGACCCGACACTGTAACATTTGTGCTGCCATGGTGACGAGACTCACCAGGATGTTTGACTGCTGTTCAAACTACCGCAGGAACGCGTACGTGTGTTGGTCGGCGCACGTTGACGAGTTTGAAAGGAAATCAGGCGCAGTAGACGGAGCTGAGGTTTACGTGTTCGGGTTTGACAGAGTCACGGCTTGTTCATTTCTCCGCTGGAATACACAGAAACACAATGAAATAATAAACACGTCCAGGGGAACAAGGAACGAGCCGCCCTGCAGGGTTTAATCATCCCGCTGTTAATTCAGCAATACTAAACACAGGAGGAGGACGGCACAGCGCGTCTTTGAAGTCCGGACGGGCCTGAAGCCCCCGACTGGCCCAGTTCACATCAGGAGTCTTGTTTCCAGAATGATTTATCCAAGCTGTCCATCGGAAACATTTTTACTCTTCATTTCAGTGGGACATCTGCCATAAAAGCTCGGCTGTTTATAAAATCCAGTTTTTGAGGATCTGCGTTTTTCCGTATCGCATTCCAGCTCTTCCATTTGCAGGAGCGCAGACCAGTCAGAAAACACGTCGACCATGAGGAATCGCTGGGAAAAGACACAACAAATGGATTTCGAGCACAAACATGATTTAATGAAACCAATGAGTCTTTCATTCAAACTAGAAAATTGACAACAGCGGACACAGCTGAGAAATGAACTCTCTCGCAGGGCATCGTGTTCTGGCGTCCCGCGATGTGTTCTGATTGCTTTCTGGCAAAACAGAAACCATCCCAGTATGAACCAGTGACAACCACTTCAGCTCTTTAGTTCCACCTCACAAAAACTCGACTGTTGAAGTTTCACAACTTTAACTTAGCACGCTAAATCGCTGTTACCTTGGCGACGTTTCTAATAGAGCTTTGGAACGTGACGTCACCGCTCTAGCGCCATCTTGAGGGGCCACAAAAATTGGGATTGTGATTAATCCTAATGAATTGTGACTAATCACAGTTAATCGTGATCACAATCGATTCTGATTAATTGTGATTAATCGCAATTAATCGTTTCAGCAGTACTTCCTCTAGGATTTATAATCATTTTACTGTGTAAATAAATGTTTTAGCTGAACTAAACACCTGATTTAATGGTCTGAATCCAGGTTAGCTGGGCAGCAGGTTGAGCCAAAGCCCGTTTCTGTTTGAAACAAAACAACAACAAAAAATAAAAAAGCAAAGTGGAAATAGTTCATCTCTGCAGACATTTTGGTCACTGTCCATCCCTTATTTTCGGCCCAACTCTTAAAAAGTACTTCCAGTCTTTTTCCCTCAATCATTTTCCCATTTCTTCGTTTTGTTACTCTGTCTTTTTACTTTCTTTCATCTCGTTCTGTGAATCTCCCCGTCCCGCTGTGGCCCTCCGTGTCTCTCTCTCCCTGTTCCCCGCCTGTTTCCATCCTCTAACCTTTCTCTCCTCGCTCTCTCCATCGCTCTGATTATTCCTAAAATCCCTGACCATCCCAACCTCAGATCCACCACAGCCGATCATTAGCGACATTCGTGGAAATCCATCCTGGAAAAGTAGCATTCAGGAGTTCCCAGCGTTCCTGGTTAATCGTGAATAATGCTCAGACTTTCTTCTCCCTGGGGTTCCCTCAGTCAACAACATGTTTCCTGAAAGGTTTTCTTTCCCCAAGCAGGTTGGAGATTTCTGCGGTTGGTTGGAGCGTCGGAGGGCGTAAGCGCTCTCTGGTGCAGCGGGTCAGTGGGCCACTCAGTCCAGACTGGAAAAATCGATGCGGTCACTCTGCGGGTTGTTGCACAAGCGGAGGAATGCCGAGGAGTCGTCAAAAACAAACACCAAACCTGCAGCTGTGAAGCTCTTTACGTAACGCGCCTCTCTTATTTAGGTAATTAGCTGAATGAAAGGAAGGATTCAAAATGTTTTGCAGCTTCAGTTTTTATGGGAACAGATCACAGTTGGATCACATTCATTACAAGATTTATTACGTTGCTTCACAACAAAATCCTATTTTTCCCCCAATATAATTCACCATAATGAGGCCTATAGCAATAAATCAATTAATTCAAATGAGCTCAATAATTTACATTTGCATGATTTATTGTTTTTCTCTTTTCTTTTTTTTTTCTTTTTTTATTTTGTTTACTTTTGCGGTGTCCAAACTTTGGGGCCCCTGAGAGCACTCAAGGGCCACATTCTGATTTGTAAGTAAAAACTAAAACATTTATTTGTTGCTTCTTTATTTTTGGATTTTTAAAATGTCTTCCAGTAGTTCAATCTTCATTATATGTTAAAGTTTATTGATCTTTGAGAACGAGTTCTTGCATTATTCTGCCATTATTACCATTAAATTACTTGAAAATTGTGTCAAAGCAACATTGTAGTTTATGGCGAAATCTTCTGGGACAGTCGATCAATTTATCAATTAATGGGGATTTTTTTTTTTTCAGTGCCATCACCATTAAAAGCTTTTCTACATTATACCTCAATATTTTATTCATTAAACTATATACTTATTTTTCTTATTCCTTTGTTTTTTAAGTGAATTTAGTCCCATTAGAAATATATCATCAAAGAAAAATATTATACTTAGTTTTTTTATTATTATTATTATTATTATTATTATTATTATTATTATTATTATTATTATGATTGTTATTATTATTATTCATTGTAAATCCAAAACCTACAAATTATTTTTTCACATTTGTTGTGTTAAAAGAAAGGATTTAGTTCAGGTTTTAGCTGAATTAAATAATAATAATTCTGTTATGATTCACCAAAACACTTGCTACACATTGTAATTACAATAAATAAAGCTGATTTGGGTTCAGGAAATTCAGCTTTTCAGTAAAAGTGTTAGGATAAACATTGTTCAGCTATTTTATAATCGTTTGGTTCTAAAAAGACAAATATTTTATGTTGATATTTTTCATTGCAATAAAATTAAAATGGTCAACAAATAAATTTGAATCATTCTTGAGTTTGGGGACCAGAAGTAAAATCAGTCCAAGTACCACAAATGGTCCCATGCGCCTCAGGTTGGACATCCTGGATTACAGCGATGCGTCCCACCTATATTTTCTTCTTCCTCTCATAGCAACCTGAGGTAAGTGACACGTCCATAACGGCGTAGCAGAGTGGATGATGGATGCTCTGTGTGTCTGCTTCGAGCTCCCGTAGCAGCCGAGGAGTTTTACCACGGTTACCATGGAGACGGAGCAGGGTTTTAAACATGTAATACTCCGGCGGTATGCAGGGACGGCTGCCGCGCCCCAAGGATAATAAACACGGGTCGGAGCTACTGATTCATCCTCCCTGCTTCTCCTGCTGGTCCAGCCGCTGTCAGTCATCTTTAGCCTTTCGGATCTGAAACCGGTCCAGAACCAGCATGTGGAAGACATTTTGTCTTCTCTCTGCTAATGGTTCACCTTTCCCCAAACGGCAGCCGTGACTCAGGGTCCACTTAGACAGATTTTTTACCTTTTTAAATCAGCTGTTAATAAAACCACGTTTTCCTTTCGGCCTTTTCGTGACCTCTGACCGTTTGGAAAGTTCTGTCCTTTCTGCCTCACTTCAACACTTACGGCTGGAATTGCTGCTGAAATATTTGTTGCATGTTTTTGCTGCTTTGCCACTTCATCTGCGATTCGGGGCGAATTTTATTCTAAACAGAAAATATTATCCAGAAAATAACTTCACAAGATCACCAAGTTTTCTCCTGAAACTTTTTGAGTTTAGTCTCAACATTTCTAATTTTTTTTCTACCAAATGTTACATTTTTCAGTCTCAGAAATTTCAAAATTTTTTATATTCGAAATTGATAAAAATTTAGAAAATTTTCTTGGCAGAAATTGACTCCTTTTTTTCTATCTACAATATGACAAATCCCCAAAAATAATTCATTTCCTACACACAAGTTTTCAAATAAACTTGATTTAAAAAAAATAATTTTCTGAAAAATAATTAGACTTTTTGTTTCACAAGTTTAGAACTCAAAATGTTTGTTTTTCCTAGAAAATGTCGAAGTTTGCCAAAATTTTTCTCCTTTTTTTAATCCACGGTCTGAGGCGCTAATTCAGATCTGGAAACATTTGTGTTTTGACCAAAGTTCAAACTAGACTCTTTTCTTGTTCGTCATTTTGATTGATGCACAAGAAAGGGAGTCAATTTCCGCGACAGAAACTCTAAAATTTTGAGTATTTTACTCTCAACAAGACATTTTCCCCTGTTATTATGAAAATGATCTGCCAGTGGAACTAGTCCCTAATTATTTACTTAAAACAAGTTTCTATATCTTGCTGAAAAGTTACTTGTAAGTTATTTATTCCAAGTGTAATAAGATATTTTACTATAAACTAGACCAAAAATTTAAAGTTAGAGAGATTCAGTAGAGTAATAAATGTATTTTATGGTGAGTTGCATTGGCAAAGTGTGAAAGATTGTTGTTATTTATGTTACTTTTGAGACATTTAAGTATAAAACTAGGTAATACACGGCGTCTAAAAAAATTTAAAGTTTCTTTATGCAGTAGAAAATAAAAAATCAGCACCTAAAAGTTGCCTTCAAATCTGGTGAATATCAAGTTATGAGTGATAAAGACACCGAATCCTTTTACTTTCTTAAATTTAAACATAGCAGCAGAATAATTTCACCGTTCATAAAGACTTATATCAAAGTTTTTCTTCCTCTTCCCAGGAAAGAGCTGACGTCGTGTACCAACAAATCACCACTGATTATTCATGACGAACTCAAAACGCTCCCGCAAACCAGATATTCACAAACACAAACGAACACCGTTGAAACCACCGCATTCTTGATTCCCAGTCAGGGCTTCCTCTGGCGAGAACACACAAGGACTTTGGTCAAAGCCCACTCTGGACTTGTGTTTGTGTATGCACCATTTGTCCCCAAAGTGCATGTTTGAGGTATAAACCGCTGCATATCCAGAGGATTGTGTCATCTGTGTCTCAGAAGCAGCTCAGTGAATGTGAAAGTTTAACAAATGGTCTGCATTCAATCCAACTGAAACGTACCGTTGGGCATTTCAGCATTGCATTCAATGGATATCACACAAAGAGACTGTTTATTTATACATTACAAGAATAAAAGAATAATATTAACAGCTTAAAGTAATAACATTATGAAAATGTATTGATAATATTAGTAGATGAGTAGAATAAAAATGCAATTTTACCAGAAGGAAGACGCAAAATTATGAGAAAACGTTGTTTCAATGCACAAGAAAAGGTCAAAACGAGCTCAATTATTTCAAAGTACTGATACTAATAATAATTGCCATTAATGTTAATTAAATGGAAGCGTGGCCAATGTGAACCGAACGCCTTGTTAAAACCACAATACTAAAACAGCGCAGAAATTCAACATTCACTCAAATCTATGGCCTGGTGGAAAATCTACCGTAAGAATCCAAGTGAATGGGAGAAAGCCCAGACTTTGCTGTAAAGTGCAGAAGACTGGTATCCGACTTTTACACGTCAATATGAAAAGCCCAATTCTGATTTTTTTTCTCCTGCAAAAATCCAATTTAACCCTAGAAGAAGCCAGAATGAACATAAACAATGCCTGAAAATAATCATACTTAATAATTGTGAAGAATGTGTTTGTCAGTGAAGCTTATCACATCCCGTTCTTGGTCTGAATTAAAACTGAGTTTTCTGCAGAAGTTGCTCTTTGGATTATTCTGATTTTCTAACAGGCCGCAGTGGAAATCTACACCAGAAAACGTCAATGTGTATTTAATTTAACTCTGTTGGAGAAGGAGCCTCGATCTATAGCCGCTAGCCGCTATCACAATCTTCCCCTGACCCAAACCGTACCGCAGTCGCTTTGCTCCGATACCTTAGAAAGTGAAAACACGGCGAGTGAACATTAAAACATGTTTTTGAACGTAGCGCTGTCCAATATTAATATTCCTGCCTGACCGTAACGTTGTTCTTTCAGCCACATCACAGACACGTGTTGTTACTCCATGCTAATATTCCCTGTGTTACGTTTCTTTAACCTTACTATTAATATTCTGTATCGTGTTCACTTTGGTTTCGTCTCTCTAGCTGCGCCCCTCGTGAAAATGCCACCCAAGTCGACTTGTAAAGTAAAAAAGCAGCAGAAGAACCTGGAGATGTTTTTTTTCTCCTGTGTAAAAATTTATAGACTCTGGGTCGCTTATATCACAGTCTGAGTGTGTGTTCTGGGTGTGTGTGTTCTGGGTGTGTGTGTTCTCGGTGTGTGTGTTCTGGGTGTGTGTATCGGAAGCTGAGGGAGGAGTGAGAGAGTGTGTTGGGTGTCACTGACCCTGAAAACTGACAGACTATAAATGTAACACACTGTTTATTATTTCCTTGCCCACAACTTTTAAGGCTCTTTCTATTTTTTTCTTTATCAGAATCTTACAATAATTCTGTCCTGCTCTTAAAACACCATCATATTTTTCCCAATGCTAAATGGATGTGACCCAATTTTTGTGTATTTATCTTGGATTTGTTTTTCTTAAGACTAAAAGAAAAATATGTTTAATTATCAAAAAGGAGCCTTAAAACCATTCGTTTGAATTCACCTGACATTTTGTGACATAACGTGACAACGCAGAATATTTTAATAATTTCTTTCCTGATCTTAAAAAAAAAACAATCAAATTTTCCCCCATACTCAATAGATGTCACCCTTGTTCTCCGTATTTTCAGTTAGATTAATTTTTCTTAAAATGAATTGGATTAAAAAAAAAACACTGAAGAAAATAATTGTGAGAAAAAATAATGAAATAATGTCTATAATTTTCAAGAGGAAGCCTTAAAACTATTGGATAGGACTTTGTGTGACTTCAAAATTTATTTTAAAGCAACTCAAATTTTTAGGCTAATTTTTGAAATTTTCAAAATGAACCTGCTTTTAATTTGTGGGGCTAAAAGTCAAGAAATTGCTAGAAAAAGAAAGGAAATTGTTGGATTAATTTTTGAAATTTCCTAAAAATTTAAAATAAATTTTCAAAAATCAAAATTGTTAAAATTTTCAAACTCAAAATTTTCTTAGTTTTCCTAGAAGTTTCTTTGGGGGAAATTTACTCCTTTCTTTTTTATCTACAATAAATCAATAACAATAAACATCTCAATACGTGATCAATATCAATAGATAATATTCACTGACCTGGCTAGCTCTCTGGTTACCTAGCAACTCGCTCATTCTTTGTTTGCCTAGCAGCAACATTTTGAGTGACTTGCGCAGCAGCAGTTTAATGTTTCACTTCATAACTGCTAAAACGATTTAAAAAAACACCAGAATGGAGCAAAAACTGGGTAAAAGAGTGAAGGTCGGCCACCAGTTTGGCATTATTTCACATATTTAAAACAAAAAACTAATCAATAATGATCGATATTGACTGATATGAAACGGTAATATAGTGATTTTCAGCCACAACCTACAGATATGCCGTCGTAGATTAATCTAAACTATGTCGTCGGTGTTTTGCTGGACTGACCGTAATGGACGAACTGGGACCGGAGTCGTCTTCTCCTGCTCTGCTTCCATTCAGAGGTCAGAGGTCAGGCAGGGAGCGAACGGAGATCTCAGCCTGCGATGCGCGCAGAGAACCAGCACAGCAGATCTGAAACACATGGAGGAACTGAGAGCGCTTGATAACAAAGCTGCAAGTCCTCCAAAAAGAGAAAGAGGTTAGCGGAGCAGGATGTTCTTACCAGATATTTTTAAACTCTTCCATTAGAAATCTGGACTGAATCTAGTTTCTGGACTGACATATGTGGATGGATTAGATTTGGCTCTTCACCAATTGAGTCAGTTTAAACCGCTGACTTTATCAGAAATGTCTAATCCACTTCTTCTTTCTTTGGTCTGTTTTCTCACAACTGTACATTTATGTAATGTTGTGGCTCTGATAGAAAACTAAACTTTTATGAAGTTTTACTAAAAGTTTTGTTCTGTTGTGATTATGTGATCGCAGTATTTCAACTTCTCTATTTTGTTAAATTTAATACTACATACCAGTATGTCTAAATACATCGGTAGGCACATTTCTGCTTATCCATCTTTAGCATTTTGCTAACTTTGCTAACATTTAGCGAACTTAGCTTCCTCTAGGTCAGTGTCAAACTCAATCTCATTTCAGGCCAGAATCAAAGTTAAGAGGGTTTGTAAAGAGTCAGTTGTGACTGAATGTGTTGATAATATTAACTGTTAATAAACTGTTAAAATATTAATAAACAGCTGTTTCTGATTTGATGGGAACTTCCTGAAATTAAATAATATTAAACATCTTTTCGCCCTGAGATACCTAGAGATAAAACTACTGATTTGACTAATTAAATAATATTTAAAATCACTACCATAGTCGTGAAGATTTTATTTCTAAAGTCTAGAGGGCCACATAAAAACTTCTCGCGGGCCAAATTTGGCCCGAGGGCCTCATGTGCTCCAAATTAATTTATCTGGAAAAATGATAAAGTGTTAATTTACTTGGCAGTTTTGTAAACTTTCAGTTGAATAAAGTTCAACTTTTGTGTTGAACTTTTAATTATTGACTCCAGGAATTCTCCGAGTAGTAAGATGTTTATGCTTTTATTTTGAAATGGGTGCAGCAGTTCCAGATCCTCTCCTCTCTATTGTTGTCCAAGAAACTGTATTGAGCAAATGGACACATCCTGTCATGTTGGATGGACATAGTTGAATTTAGCAACTTACTGTTAGCATCTGCTTTAGCGTTAGCGGAACTAAAGTTTATGATTAGCGCTTTGTGGTTAGCACAGTTAGCGTTTTAGTTAGCAGTAAAATTTTTTTTATTTTAATAAAGAATTTTAATACCAATAATTTTGAAGTAGCTTGGTACTTTAGAAAATTTGCATAAAATACTTTACATTTAGTAAAAAATAAAGTAGTGCCAAAAGATTTCCCAATTTGCATAACTTTGATATATTTATGTACTTCTGATTTGAGATACAGTTCTTCCAGTTGCAGAGAGAGATGCAATGAGCTACAATGTTTCGGTAACTGAACAAATCAGCCCGTAAAAGAGTGAAATGCTTTCAGAAAACATAAAATATAATGAATTCAAAGAATCATGCAGGAGTAGCTACAAACGTGTGGAGCTTCAAACGAGAAAATCAATTGAAGTTTGAATCTTCCAATTTGTTTGGATGTGTTGGATAACATAAGCTGAGACCAGAGGTTTGTTAATTTATTTGACGATCTTAAAGGTTTTCTGGTTGGATTCCATAAAAATAAGCTCCAGTGTATTTTTCTGTTGTTAGGTCATGTTTTTCCGCGGCTCCGTTCCGCCTCGCAGCCCCTCCTACTGAATACTTGTAATTTTGTGGCAGGCTCTGGCACGAAAAGCATTGAAGTGGAAGTTTAAACAGAGAAAGACACAGTATTAGATATCTGCAGCAGAAGGCATCTGCCCAAAAACATCAGTGTCGGCCTTCAGGATCCCACAAGAGATGTGTCCAGACAGGCGGGGAACCGAGCTGCGTCCCTTTCCAGGTATTAGCCAAGCCAGAGGTCAAAGGGAATCCTCAGCCAGATGCTGCGGTTTTGAACGAAGCTACATCCTGGAATTAAATTCGGTGATTCTTACTGTGACAAAGCTCAGATTTACATTGAGGGTAGAAAAAGTATTTCTTTTGTAAACCACCTGCGTTCAGCCACAAGTTTGACCAACATTTTGTGAATTTTATTTTTTTACTTCATCATCCCCCACAGGCGAAGTTTCACTGCGATACGTTTGGTGGCTGGTGGTAATTTCCTCTGCCTGCTCATTCTGATCTGGAGACAGACATCTTTTGTTGTCTTCACTGGAAACCAAGAAGGACAAAAATATCTGGAAAGGAAGCAGAAAAGAAGTGGTTTTTGGATCAGGCTATATCCTGGAACACTATATTGCTATATTAGCTGTGAAGGGACCCCAGAGAACCTCATATCTCCAGGTCAGGAAACATAAACTTTAATGCGTTGACTAGTGGTTGGACGCTGCTTCCTAACTGCCACTTTGATTTGTCCATAAGAGAAGATTTTGATAATAATTACTGCTGGAGATAAGGCATCAAGATTTCACAGCTGATTGCCGATTGTGATTTCCTCCCCAGTGCTTTGCTTGGCGCCTTGCTTGTTGACAAAAGGAGAAACCTTGGAGGCCTGGTGAACCAATATGCCTGAGTTGTGCCTTTCTTCCAGGAATTAATAAGCTTTAAAACTCCCACTGACCTGATGACAAGTTCAGATCTTGACTGGGTTTATTCAGAAAACCGCTCCCATTACGGCATCTGTTCAAACCCCAAACTGCACTGGAAGACAAAGACTGGGGATGTTCTAATCTAAATTAATGGACTGGACCATTTCAAATGATTGGTGTTGAAGGAACTCGGCTCTCAATCAAAAGTCACATGGACACATGGTTTTGAAATCTAAGCTTACATTCGTCAGCCATTTTGGAAGGTAAATCCTGGTTGGCTTGGGAAGATTTTCCCCTTCCAAAAATCTTTAGGACGCAGAGATTATTATGATGGCTCTAAAGATAATCTTAGGAGATATTCCTGCCGTGTGTTAAGGGTGATCTGGTCCGATTGGAAGGGCGTCTGGACCGCTACGAGATAAAAATTGTGAATATTCAACATGTTTTTTGGACATGTTGGCCATACAAACGAGAAAGCCTGTTGAATCTGACGGATAGCTCATCAGAAAACGAGTTGACGGAAACTTGGAGGACAGAAAGTTTTTTTTCTCAGTTATAAATAGGCTACAAATTGTCACCACTGCGTCAAAGCCGACAAGTATTTTACACACGTATTTTACACACGTATTTTAAGGGCTATGTATTCAACCGTTTTTATGAACGAGTGATGCTGTGAGCGCTCTGGTGGAACCTGCTGTTTGTACTGAGTTGACCCAGAATGGATCAGTGACAGTCATGGACAGTGGTAACATGGTGACACACATATATAAACTTGTATGTCATCAGCTTACATTTTGTGGTTCTCCATAATCTGAGTTTGTGGGATCATGTAGATTCTGAATAAACATGGCCCGAGGACACAGACTTGAGGTACCCCACATCTGACCTTTCTTGTTATTGTCAGAGATTAGAGGTTACTTCTGACAACAAAAACAGGCAGAACACATCAAACTGGATTGTAGAAGTATGAAACCAGATCAAGTGACACTTGATCTGGTTATAAACTGGAAACTGAGACAAAAATTTAACATATAAGTTGTTTTTTGTGTAAATCTTTCAGCTCCAGTATTCAGATAGAACGATCAAAATTAGGTGTAAACAGCACGAAAGCAGGCGTTATATAATCTAATTATAATAAAATCTTAATCAGATTACTGATTAGAATAACGGGATATGTAATTCCTATAGGATCTATAAACAACGTTTCAGTAGCCGTACGTTTTATCAGGGTCAACGATGTTCAGCAAAGATCATCTAAAGTCGAACCAATGAAAACTTCAAAGATGGATTTGTGGTCTGGTCTGCTCCGCCGTCACAGATGTGTGCTGGATTCCAGGTATTAGCCCTGCAGCACACCGGAGGGAGCAGTGCGGGTTTGGATCGGGTAAAATCAGAACACGATCCATCAACACCAGCCGCAAAGAAGCCCAGAGAGCTGCATGGTTGAAACAGAAGGTAATTTGAGGTGACCGCCGTTTCCACCATGAGGAAGCTGAACGGCTGCCAACATCTGTCATTTACTGAATTCATAAAATTCTGTATTAACAAAACATAATCCTCCCGAAAATCCCCAAAGCAGAACTCAAACATTTGAGAGTAGATCTAGTAATAAAGCTGTTTACTACTGTAAAGCTGTGCAGTGACACACAAAAGAACACTGTGTATTTACAAATCTCCCAGATTTATTAATGTACAGTTGTTTAAATTGTTTTTTGATGTTTTTATATTCAGTTTTTATATTTTGTTACAGAATCACTGTAGCAAGTGAATTTCTTTCATGAGGCAACTTTTAAAACTACAAGACAACTGTGAAGGGACTGAACGACACTGTTTAAATGGCGAAGATTATGGAGCTAAATTGGGGCCATAGATTTTGTTCAAAAAATTTTTGACAATTTGAAACTGAAAAGCAATTTTATTGCTGGAAATAAAAAGATTTAAAACTGAAAAAAGTTCACTTTTTAGATTTGATGTTTTATTTGTTTCAAATTAGATTTTTTTCCCCTTTTGATTTAATTTTTTTTTTTGTTCTCAATTTAACTCCGTAGAGATATTCAGTTGTCAACCTCACCAGAAAAGTTATGAGCGAAGGAAGATCATGTGTCTAAACGGAGGCAAATCTGGGTATCATCAGCATATGGCAATTATAAGACGACTCATTACGCCAAATAAACATTAAGGAAAAACAAACACTGTTTATGTAAATTTCATGGGTTTTCTTAAAACAAAATTCAAAAGATTTTAATGGATCTTAATCATGACTGCATAAGTTTTAAAATCTTTTTTATTATTCAACCAGTGATGCACCAATAAACTGGTCTCTGATCCTAATCAGACAATTTTTGAGGTTTATTATTGACACCTTTTGGCTTGTAGTTTACAAAACAAACCTACAGAATAGTTTAGAGCAATTATCAAAAGGTCAATCCAACAGAAACTGTGTGGCTTATTTTACAGTTTTGTTTTTGCTGCTCCGACTCGTCGGCTTGGCTTGGTGTGAATGTGAAATCTGCTGCCGCTCGTTGTTGTTCCTGTGTTTTATGATTTATGACCTGTATTTTCATCGTTGTGTCATTAAATCCAACAACGCTGATGTCTACACACATCTGTTAATGAAATGACTGCATGTGTCAGCGGGGGGACGTGGGCCCTCCTTTGTTATCATAGAGAGTAATATTTGTCCTATAGGATGACCTCAGTTTGTTTTGGACGTTGTTGTGTCGGTAAACCCGGTGATTGTTGCTAACCATGTCTGCTTTGTCTGCCGGTTTGTCAATATGAACCAGACAGAGGTATGAAGAGGAGAGCACATGTGTTTGTTAAATTCTGCAAATGAATCTGTTATTGTTCTGTATCAGGATGCACAACAATAACTTACACCCAACAGTGAAAGGTAAAGAATTTCCATTCGTGGTGGTTTGCTAAGTTTTACTGGAGATTCTGTGGGACTCATTATGCAATTTTAAAAGTATGTCTTTTACATCAAATTATGTTTAATTGAACTCTGGTTCGTTTGCGTAGAAAGTTCGGTTCTTTGGTTAGGTGTGAATCTAAAGTTGTTTTCACACCTGAAGCTCTGGTAGATTTAGTGGATTTTGGAACGAAATTACAATATTTGTTACATTTTCAGCTGCTGTGATTTTCTTTCACGCTGCACTGTGAAATGATCCAAACCTTTTGAAAAACCTGTTCCCCTCCTCACCTTTGGGGGCGCTGCACCAATAACCACTGAAGGAAACAACATAAAAACCTCTGAAGAGACACTTGTCGTCTTCCCACCACAATTGCGAAGTCTGGCCCGCCTACAAATCGCAGTTTCGGTTCGCTTAAAGTGAACTCTGGTGTGGTTTCACCTGCTTCCAGAAGCAGGAAGAGAACTATGACGCATGGCATTCTGGGTAATACAGCAAAGATAAACGCGCTATGCTAGTGCTAGCTTGAAAAATTACTTTTGTTTTTTCACAAACTACAAAACAGTAATTTTACAACCGCGAAAACCTGATGTCTCCCCGGTTTTGTTTGCATTTCGCAAAGATGGAAGTTCCATTCGCATCTTCTCCAGAGGTTTCTGTATCGTTTCCTTCAGTGGTCCCTGGTGCAGCGCCCCCACAGGCGAGGAGGGGAACAGGTTTTTCAAAGGGTTTGGATCATTTGACACAATGCAGTGCGAAAGTGAACCACACCAGCAGAACATGTAGCAAATGTTGCAATTTTGGTCCCAAATGGAACCAAGTCTACCAGAACTTCAGGTGTGAAAACAACTTTAGATTTACTGAAATTTAATTATAATTACAAAGCACGGAAACCCAAATTTTCAGCCTATGTCCGACTTGTTTGTTACAGTCTGAACGGTCCAATTACAATATTTTCAGCCCCTTAAATAAAGTACAATTCGTCCCTCATTCATCTATGGTGCTAAATCAGATACATATCTGATCATTTTCTGATTGATAACGTCAGACTTTTGTCAATTACATGAGACATGCATCGTAATTCTGCCACATGTCATACAAATCTGATTATTTAAGTTGGATTTTAATGAAATGTGTTAACAATATTTACACTATTATTGTTTTCTTTTCTTTTTTTTGATAACATTTTTGCAACATTTCTAAAGTTAGTTTGAAATTCATCTGTTAATTGGATGGAAACAAAGCTAAACATTGTCACTGATAGGTTTCCTTAAATAGAAAACTTTTGAAACTACTTTAAGTAATAAGTGAACTTAATGCACTGATTAATTGGAATGGATGTGCGGTTGGACAGAAATTAGATTTTTTTGTAAAGTGACTCGAGTTGACATGGGAATTGGCACTTTCTGAACAAACTAAATTAAAAGTAGTTGTTGTAACATCTTTAAGTCTCAAATGCCTTGTTTTCACAAAGCCCAGCAGCTTTAGCGTCTTTTGTTCAGGGTCCAAAATGGAATTGAAGAAAAAAGTGAAAATGAAGTTAAAGGACTTTTAGCACCTCATAACTCCTGATTTTCAAATCTGGCGCTGGTGTCCGTGTGTGTTGTGTCTGTATGGGATGTGGGTCGTCTTTGCTAAATATCGTAGCAGAGTGTGAGTGTGATAAAACATCTCTTAGCAGAGCTATGAGATTTTTAACACATACTCAACATCCCTAATCCATCTGTTACACACAGATATTGACACACACAGACCCAGGTTTGACTTTCTCAAATTTCTTTTGGCCAAACGGTGGCACAAATGTATTCACACACATGGCCAGAGTCAGTCGCACACACACACAGCTGGCCCTTTGTCACTTAAGCACAAATTGTATTATGCAGAATCCACTTCCAAAAATTAAATATTCACATGTGCACATGCGCCCACAAGCAAACCACAGAATGATAATTTGAAAAATACAAAACCAGAAAAATCTTCTCTGCAAGGGATTGATATTTTTTTCATCTTTAATCCTCTTTGTTTCATTTTTCTTTTTGTTTCTTTTTTCCCTCAGCAGTGGTAATTAAAAGCACCTGAATCGACTTCTCTCCTCTCCTCTGCGTCTCCTAAATCACGTCGTCACAACAAGGCATAGGTCCGTACGCTCTGAAACAATGCTGCAGCTCTCTGCGCAGCAGCAGTTTTTCATTTGGAGAGGATGATGAGAAAAGTGTTTAATTCTGGGTTCTGTCCTTGGTTTCGGGCCTGTTTTCTGTAGCAGGCTTTGGGGCTCAGTGAGGTAACTTCAGGTTTAACTCTGGGTTTATATTAGCCTTTCATCAGATCTTACTTGGAAATGTACAAAGTAAGTGTATTCATATGCTTAACTACATAACTGTGTGTGCTGTGGTGGCGCAGGGGTGAAGCACACCACCTCTCACATAGGGAGGCCTTCGTCCTCGACGCGGCCGTCGCAGGTTTGATTCCCGGCCTGCTGACCTTTGCTGCATATCTTCTCTCACTGTCATTTAACGATCAAATAAAGGCCACTAGAGCCAATAAGACCTTTAAAAAAGCTACAAATAGAACAAGTGTATTATGTTCTATAGTGTTTATTTTTCTTAAATTCTACAGTTTTGTTTTATTTCTGTCGCTTCCTGGAGTATTTTGGCTTGTTGGTCGTTATTTGTTTGTTTTCATCCAGGAAATACAGTGATTGGATGAAAACAATCTGCTGTCATTCGCTGGTGTTGTGGCTCATTCCATAACTTCCTCAGTTATGGAAGTTATGGAGCTCCGTACATAAACAAACAAATGCTCAACACCATCAATTATTGTTTGTTTACATAGATACATATTTATGCCCCATTGGCTGCTGCTCCATGGGGCATAACTGTAACTCAGAGTCACACTAACTACATCAACCTAACAGTTACTTAGAGCCAAGCTAACCGCCACAGAAAGAAGCTAATTAGTTGAGAAAAGCTAACTACTCAAAATAAAACTAATGTTACTCAGAAACAAGATGAAATCAGTTGAAAACAAAGCAAAGCGTTTGAGAGTCAAACTGGAGCTGCTAGTTGTGAGACTTTTTAAAGTTTCAGCTGGCAGCTGCTCAACTCTTGTTGTCCTTTTGCTCAAATCCCAGACCAGCATTCTGAGTCACCGCGAGTCGTTCAGTAGATGAGCTGTCAGGTGAGACATGATAGATCTGTTGGTAGAAAATAATGCAGCTAAGACATATGATACTGCTGAAAAAGTTACATCCATTGAAAAGTTTGAATCCAGAATGATCCAGGTAGCTATGGCAACTACTAACGCTTAGCACCCTGATAGTTAATATGGTGGTGCTCTGATTAGCTTAGCTTCTAACTCATTCTGCAAACTAAAATCACCTTAATGCAAGAGACTGAGTGCAAATTTATAAACTCTACTAAAAAAAACAATAATTGTTTTTGCTGAAATTACCCATAGCAAAAATCTTTAACAAAAACAAACAGGTTTTTGTCATTAGTTGTCTTCCTATTTGCTTCATGTTTATGTTTACTGTGTAGAGGGTTAGGGTAAGGGTTAGATCCCAGTTCTGTGTTGGAAGGATTTATTCAAATGGAATCTGAAGAACCAGAAAAAAAGAAATCTTGTGTTTCAACATTTAGCTGAAACTCAATTTGGATAGAAATAAGCCGCCGTCAGAAACCGTCAGACATGTGCAGCAAAACAAAGCTGCACAATGTAAATAATCATATATATTCTCTCATGGCTTAATGAATACAATCTGCTGACTTCTTTCCCAATATAAATTCATACTATGTTGATATTTGCTGACTCAAATTTCATAAATGGTTATATAACTGCATATTGTGTTGTTTAGCATCTGCAAACCTTTGGCTGTCCTTCTGAGTCACGCTGGGGAATCCAAGTCACCGGAGGCAGTGATGGAAAGTGTGTTATATCACAACTACAGCAGAAACAACCTTGTTTATTCTGCGTCTCCTTGAAAAGTTGACGTTTCAGCTCTGTGACGAAGGGTTTTCTCAGGACGCACCAAAAAGATGCCGGGGCCCGCTTTTGGCACGCGTTGCGGCTCTGGATGCTTTGACCCCCAGAGAGCTCCAGTCAGGCAGTGACAAACGAGGTTTTGATTGAATTCATCAACAATGTGGGATCTGGATGAAAGATGGTGAGATGGAAGTATGAGAACAGCGGAGGGGAAAGTGAAAAGTGAACGGGGGGAGCGCAACCTTTGAGGTAACTGGAAACCGAAAGTCGGTAAGCAGAGTAGGAACATTAAATTCGCCACTAAAGGGGGAAAAAATTAAAAAAACAAATTTTCCGACTTATCTAGTTCATGCTAATTTATGATCCCAACATGACTCACTGATGTCTTATCCCTTAATGATTCACATCTGTGGAATCAGCAGTGGTGTGATCATGTCTCTGACCTCTTCACGACCGTTCCTGTGTGTTGGTGATGCCTTTTGTTTCCAACTGTTCCTGCTTTCATTTCACCATGTTGCGACTGTTCTCCAGCCAGGATTGATTCAGTTCAGGAAAGTTTTACTCTATCATATGGACATGAGTCCAGTGTTTTCGTCAGTGATTTAGTGCCGGGTTTCATTTAGATTGGTGTCATCAGCCGCCTAAATAAGAAGCAGTTTTTACAGCCCAGAAAATTTGGGTCAAACAAAACTGAAGTTATTATTGGACTCAATGTAGGGATGAACTCTGACCTGAACCTTCAGAGTCACATGAAGTCAGCCTTCTATCACCTGAAGAACATTTCCAGGATTAGAGGACTGGTGTCTAAATAAGATCTAGTGAAACTCATCCAAGCATTCATCTTTAGTCTCCGGATTACTAACCAGACTAGTAATCTGCCTCGTCACAACACTGTGAAATGTGTTTGACTGGAATCAATGCCTACTTTTTCTCCGACTTGAGAAGGAAGCTTATTTTAGCTGATTTTATCTATAATCTTGCTCTTTCAGTTTTGATCCAGACCATATAGGTCAAAGTTGGAACATAGACAAGCTGATAATCCAAGATCTTTCCTTTTTGACCCAACAATTTTCAGTTCCTCCAGTTTTTCTCTTGTGAGGATTCATAAAAAATTTACAGATTCATGCATTTGTTCAAGTTAATGTGGAATTATGAGTTTAATGTGTTTTATTTATTGATTTATTTATTTGCAAAAATAGTGAAAAACATTGGGTTTAAGTGACTGATTGAATTACGTCAACTTTTCACTACCGCGGTTTGCAAAAACAGACATCGTAATAATTCTGCTCATAAAAACCAAAATATCAAACCACACTCACCTGCAGGGGCATTTTGCCGCTAACAGTTGGGTTTTTTTTTAACTTATAAACACATGTTGTGCCCTTGCCTTACACTGCCTCCTACAGTCTAGAAGGATATAGACTACAGCAAGGACGAGCCACAGAGTGAAAATGCTTCTAAAGTCTGATTACGTTCATCTATTTACATGCACCAAGCATAAGCCAAGTTAGGGTTAACCACAAAATCTGTGTCTTAAAGTTACGCAAGAGAGCCTCCTCTTCATGGCTGCACTTTTAGACACCATCTAAGAAGATCACCTTATTGGAAACAAGCTTGACTTTGTGTGGAGGATGTGGGGAGCTCTTGCTTTGGATACACAAGGACCAAATAGCCCCTAAAAGCTTTCCTGGCAACCCCAACAAAACGCCTCGTGGGACACGAACGTAAGCCTTCTCCAGATCAACAAACACATGTGGACTAAACAATCACACTCCCGTGACCCTGTCAGCAGTTCACAAATGTGTCGTTCCACAGTCGAAATGAAAGCCTTTTTGCACCTGATCAGCTTGAAGTTTAACAGTCGGGGCGTCCTTTCCAACAACTGAGGTGTGATCCTTCGATAGTTATGAGAAACTTTGAAGTCTATTTGTCAAATAGAACCCAGAGTTCATTTGGTTGGCTCCGCTACCACAAACGGAGTACCACAGGGCTCAGTTCTCTGTCCACTTTTATTTTTTATTTACATAATTTGTCAAATACTTAGTAATTTACTCCTTTTCTTCTTCTTCTCTTTACAGTTTGCTTTGAATGTAGGTCAAACTCTTTGGATTCTCTGAAGTTGGCTCTGAATAAGACAGAACCAATGGATTTCTTGGACCCTTGAAGACTATCACAGATATTGCTTACCACCTCTCTTGGTGCACTAATTGAGTTTGTCAGTAATTATCAATATCTTGGTTTTATTTTGGATAAAGACCTTTCTTTTCAAAAAGCACATAGTAAATTTGTGATGAGAATGAAGTTTGGGTTTTATCAATGGATCCTAGAAGAACGTTGGTATCTGCTGGACTATGGAGATGTTATATAGAAATGCTTCATCCAAACGTCTTCAATCCTGGGATGCTGTCTATCATTATGCCTCAAGGTTTATAACAGCCACATCTGTCTGCCACTCCACAGGTGTTGCCCCAACCCTCCATGCACCATTAAGGAAACATGTCAACCACAACCACATGCTGCCTCCCCTACCACTAGATCCAACTCATTACCAGTTGGTGATCCATTGGTAGCTCTGGCCATCTCTTCAGCAAAACGCCGCAGGCTTTATTCAGGTCATTGTCCCGTTGGTCCAAGGTGGCCTGGTACACTAATGAGCCGCCTTGAGCCTGAACATGATGTCCGTTGTGAAAAAAAGTCAAACCTGCTGGATCAATATAGTTGTTTAAGCTCCTATATGGGTAAGTACTCTAATTTTTTATGTAAAGAAAAATATTTTAGTTTGTATTTTCCCTCAAAGCAGATTCATTTTACTTTGCCAACGTGTCTCACTTCCTGCCTCTCTCATGACGTTCCCATCAAGTTGCTGCATGGATCCAATCGAGCTCAAGGAGTGATCTAGACTCAACACACAGGTTCAATCAATACAGCTTGAAACCAGCGATCAAGTCTGAAATCTGGGCCATGAACTCTTTAATTCATCGGTCAAGATTTCCCAACGCCATGTGTTTCAGACTCTGTTATTCCTACACGGAATCCATATTTTCTGGATCAGTTTCTATTGTTTACTCTAAAGCTGTTAGCAAGCATGACAAATCTCGGTTGTTTATTTCTCCCCAATCCAGTGTCCCATCACCGATCTGTTTTATTTCCAGTGCGACCAGACGTTTGAAGTTTTTCTCCCAACATCCTCTTCTAGCTGTTCAGCTACACGCGTCACGCAAATAAAGAGGCTTTGTTAGAAAATAAAAGTTTCCTGCAGCTAAAATGGAAACCTTTAAAGTGGGATTATACATGTTGGCTGGAAGTCCTGCTTTCATCTACACATGAAAGCAAAGAAATGAGGATCTGGCACTTCTGGGAGGTAGCTGAAACCATGTTTTACTGATCTTTTGAACATTTCCAAATCCTAGTACAATTTGTCTCGCAGTAGACCATTTGATGAGTCAATCATAGCATAACCACAAATGGATTTCCATCTCTTTTAAGGGTGTAATTTCTTCCCCATTCCTTAGAAAGCATCGACGAAGATGTCAAGAACGTCCATCCCTGTTAGAACCACTGACCACAAGAGGTTTGCTTCTGGATGGTAAGCAGGACTTATTTTTGTTTTTTTGCTTCTTATTATGAGAAGAGAATTAAAAATTCAGTTTGAAGAATGACTTTTTCTAATCTGTCATTTATTTGTGAGATTTTGAGACATTAGAAGATTGGTCTGCTGGAGTTTGGTCTGTTGACAGAAAGACAGCTATTTTACAAATAAAATCTCAGACTCAAAGCTTTAATCGTCATCTTTCTGTCTTCAATAGAGCCACATGCTTTCTAATGCAGGCAAGTGTTTCAGGATGATCCTCAATCCTGGAAATACAACTTCGCTTATGTAGGCCAAAAATGTTGGGGTTTTGCTCGTTTTTGGCTTCTTTTTCACCAGAAAAGTTCCTATAAATAAGTTGGCCAGTGGTATAAGTATGACTTTTTTTGGGGATAGCCCATGAACTTTCATTAAACCTGTAATATTGCCCTGCTATAATCCATCACAGAACCGGTTTTGATGTGTTTGGAATCATTGTCTTGCTGGAACACCCAACGGTAATGAAGTTTGACTCAAAGATGATGGCGTCCCAAAGACAAGAACCTTGCACCAACATTTTTTTTTTATGAAAAGAACAGAGAAGAGAACACAAGAAATAATGTTTGAAACTCAAGAAAAAGAACAATGACAATACTGGGCAACAATGAGCGGAAATAATGAATAACTTAAACTGGAAATAATTAAGAAACAAACACAAAACAACTTCACCACAGGCTGATTCAGCTCTAACTTTGGGAACCATCAACTGTTCCTCTTCAATAGTTTATATTCTACCTTGGCCACTTATGCTTTAATGGAGCGAATCACGTTAAGAGAGTTCTATGAGCTACACGAAACGTGCTCACAACATTTTTTGCACAAAATCATTCTTAGCTGATTGAATGTTAAACTTCCTATTCTGAGCTCTTTTCAATATTAGCTGTTTTTAGACACCTTGTTGCTTTAAATCTGAAAAAAGCTGGCCACGCCCCCCCAACTCAACGTTTACACTTCAAAAAGAAAACAGATGCACAACTCTTCAGCTGTACATCTTTGAAAAGCAGAAGTGGAGCCTCCCTCAAAACTTAATAAAACTGCTTTGTCCATCCAAATATCAAATAGCAGTAAGTGGTTTCTGGATGAGAAGTCAACAACAAAACAGTACCTGATCAAACGTGATGGAGCTCAGTATGGGTTGCTGGATAATGGGGTTGGTCTTCACTGGTGTTGCTAGGTAACGCTATAGTGCCTGTCAAGTGTGACTTAACAAACGGCTGGTTGGATTTTCTAAGCAGTTGAGAGTTAAGTACAAAAATGTAAAAATGTAAAAATATAAAACTAAAAAAAACTTGCTAGTTGCTAGGTGACGGGTGGAACTCTGCTGGGGTTACTTGGTGACGGGCGGAACTCTGCTGGAAACGGGCGGAACTCTGCTGGGGTTGCTTGGTGACGGGCGGAACTCTGCTGGGGTTGCTCGGTAACAGCGAAGCGCCCGTTGAATGATTAAACTATTTGGAGGTTTTTGAAACGACTCACTTTCCAGAAAACCAAAAGCACTGAATTATAGCCAAACAACACCATGCAGGTTTTATTAAGCCCTGTGGTATTTTTAGAAGCAGTTGAGACTAAGGAAAGAATTAAAACAATTTACAACCAAAATATAAATTAAAATTTTGCAGACTAGAAAAACAGAAATGTTTTGGCCTTTTGGAGTCATTTTTGTTTCAGAAAGTAAAGAGCTGTTTCCTGTTGTCCTGTTTCCGAAACTCTTCATAATAAATATGATTTAACTCTTTTTTTTTTTTTAATTATTGCATGAATATGAAAATAAAAATGGAACAGAAAACGTTCCCAGACTCCAGTGATACTCGATGCTGTTCGTCCTGCTCAGCCGTGTATGTTTTCTTGTTTTCTCAGCTTCTTGTTGGTGGGACTCTTGGCAAGCTGCTTCCTGTGCATCAGATTTGTTTCAGGTCGTCTCCAAACTCTCCGCATTATGTCACATCATTCATAGGGATATGCGGAGGCTCAAAGGAAACTGGAAACGGGCCACTGGATCTGGTCGGCAACGAGTTGGCGCCTGTTAAAAGCAGCACGTCTGAAGGCACCTTAAGAGTGACGAATCATGCTGGGGTCTTGTCTCTGCAGCGCTGCAGCTACAGAGACGTTGGGTTTAAACTCTGGGGGCTACAATGATGAAACACTGAGATGTTTCAAGACTAAAACAGGACACATGCAAGAAAATACAACCGTCTTTAATGATCTCTCCATTCGGTCTTTTATAGTGTATCTTCTGCTAATGTTTCTGATGCAGAAAATAGAGCAGGAAAAGTTATCTCAATCTTTAATGTAGCATATTTCCTGCACAACTCAACTGAAAAACAGGCAAGAAACCACTGGATGGCACATTTCCTCTAATGCGCTAATAGTGGAGCTAATCTTTAGCACTTTAGCTGTAGATACAAGTTGATTTCACAACACACACACTCAGGTTCTCTGTATTTATTCTAACAAAAGAGGAAATCAAATTAACGTCAGACCAGCAGATTCTACACCTTATTTATTAAACATTAAAACAGTAACAATAAACAAACTACAAAGCAATATCTCCCAATGAGAAGTTGATGGCATTTAGAGGTTATGAACTTACAACAGTTAATAAGCACAACATTAATAATGATAACAGTTAAAAACATTCACCAAGCATGGCAGAATCACACACTGTAAATTTGTGTAGATAGAATATAGTACTTGTAAAAAAAAAACAATATTATATATCACGGTTGCCGACGTCAGCAGAAAAAAGGCGGGAGGAGCTGTCAACCATTGCAGGTTGCTATGGCAACCACCAACTGCCAAGAGCAGCATAACTGATACAGCAATAAATGTCTGGAGAGGAAACTTCTCGACTAACAGAAGAATAAATATATTTTTACAACCTGACATGTTTAATATTGTTAAAATCAAACGTTATTAGCTCTTTAGCTAACATATATTTTTATAACAATTGAAGGCGACGTCGTCACTTGGTTTTGCGATAAAATGACTCTAAGTACCTGGAAAACACATAATACTGTCCATTTAAAACCCGAACCCTAACCCCAGGAACCAAATAACAATTACAATACCAAAGTTAAAGTGTCAGATATAATTTGAACTTAAGTTAAAGCTTTAGCATGCTTTTGCTAAATAGTGTTGATGTAGCGCTAAACTATGATTAAACTCTGCTTGATTTTATATGTTCCCTTTACAGTTGGGTTTTGCTGGATGTTTTACCTCGAAAAGGTTTCACATCAGCTGAACAAACAGCCCATCGTCCTCCAGATGCATTTTCTCCTCCTTCAGCCTTTAATTTCATCTCTGATTGCTGTGGAAAAACTCTGAGCAGCTCAAAGATGCTGCGACTCTTTGAAACGGACCGCAGTCATGTCTGTCTCTGCACTGGGACTCAGAAACAAATGGAACGTACATTGTTTTCAAACCAGCCGCTTCCCACAAACATGGCCTCCTCTGAGCGCGCTGTGTGTGTGTGTGTGTGTGTGTGTGTGTGTGTGTGTGTGTGTGTGTGTGTGTGTGTGTGTGTGTGTGTGTGTGTGTGTGTGTGTGTGTGCGCGCGCTCAGATCTGTTGATGTTTACTTGTTTCCCATCAAAATAGAGGCATGGCATGAAACTGGGATCGTTGGGGAGGCTAATTAGAGTCTTCACTGTAAAAAAAACAAACGACAACAATTGCTTAGTCAACTCGAGTTTCCTTGTTGCTTCAACTTAGTTAATTTGCATCAACTTTAACTGTCAACTTCAAAACACTTAAAACTTGTTGCTTCAACTTCAATTAAGTTGACTTAACTGTCTTCACCAAATACATTAAACTTAAAATGATTAGTTAAGAGAATTTTGTAGAATTAAGTTTTTAAATACATCAAGTTGACTTCAAATCAAATCATTTCTAAATAAGCTTTAACTTTTAATATAAATTATTATTATTACATTTTCAAAATTCCCCCCCCCAAAAAAAATTCCCCAAACAAAAACAAAACTTCCTAAACTAAACATACTTTAGTTTTTCTGCAGGAAAAATAACAAAAAGAAGTGTAATTATATTTTTTATTAGTTCAGTTTATTTCATTGTGACTTTTTAAAATCTTTTCAGTCTTTTTTAATTAGTCTTGCTAGTTTTTATTAGTTAAATATTGTTTGGTTTTATTTCAGTTTTTATGAATTATTGTAGCAGTTTTATTTTTCTGTAATTATTTTTTATTTGCAGAATTCAAACTAATTAAAGTTTCGCACTGTGGTAAAAAGAAAAAACTCAACAGTTGCTGCCATTTTGTGGACTAGCATAAATGGATTATTGTTTATTGACGTAAACAATAATATAAAATAAATAATGTTGTTCGGCTGCTGACCACAAGCCAAGATTGCTAGAAATTTGGCCAACAAAATAGGAAACAACTGTTGACCTAAAACTTTTGGAAAACGTCTGTTTTTCTTTTAATAAGGCAAAAGTCTTTTATGTTTTGGATCTTTAATGATGAACAGATTTTATAGAAATTTTTATTTTTGGTTAAATAAAAAATATATATATTTTCATTTTTGATTTAGTGAATCTTCTGGCCTGTCAGTAGCTTAAATCGACCGGTTTTGGCCCCCGGGGTAAAAATTTTCCCTCTGATTCTCTTTAAGTTTCGATGTTTTTGTTTCTGCTTCAGTCAGAAGCAGCAGTTTTCCCCCTGCTGGTTCACTGACAGCTGCAGCAGCAGTTTGATCGTTTCTTTGGCTCATTTTGTGTTTTAAAACCTGGATCCAGTCTCTCCCATCCTGCATCCAATATGTTTATGTTATTATTGTTTATCTGAGTTGATAAGTCAAAGCTCAGAGTATTTATTTGTTGATTTGGCTCAGAGCGAGTGATGCTGATGTGGTTTTGGTTTCAATGTGAGCCAACATCAACTGCAGCGCTGACATGCCAAAGGAAAGCGAGCGGCTCCGTTTCTGAACAGACACAAAAACATGGAAACTGAAATAATGAAGCAGCAGATGAGGATAAATGTTCCCGTTATCCTCTGCTGAGGGATTTCTGCCCGGTGGCGTGAAGTTGGTGTTCAGCACCCTGGACAGCGGCTCACACTGCCTGGAAGTTTCTCAGTTTTTACCTCCAGATTTAAACATCTGACCTGAAATTACAAAACTGATCAATTAACCATCTGGAAACTTTAATTCTGCATTCTGTCCAGTTCATGTTGAGTTTCCAAACGGTTTGGGCCAAAAATGAATCGCAAGCCAAAAACTCAACTCAGAACCGCACAGCATTCTGGGAGATGTAGACAGAAGAAACATTTTAGCCGCTTAACTAACCCTGTTGCAATTAATTAGTTAATTGCATCATAAATTAAAATGCGATTAGTCATTTCTATTCTATCATTTCATATTTTTTTGAAGGACGATTTTGTTCACAAGAACATCACAATCCATTTTATTCATGGCTTTGGTTGTGTTTTATTGTGGATATTTAAAATGTCTTCCAGTTCCAGTTTAAAAATTATTGATCAAATATAGAAATGAACCATAAACCATTTATGAAAAATGATTCATCAGAGATGAAAAATTATTACTTAACTTAATTGTTAAGAATATATTAGAGATGAATCATTTTTAATAAATGGCTCATGGTTCATTTTTACTGAATAAGTAAAATGTTACTGAAAAACAACAATATTATTGATTATCCCAATAATTTCTAGGAATATTTATCGTCCAGCAAAATTAGTTTTTATGACCTGCTCAACCTCTTGCTGCGAGCTAAGCTACAGGTTGGTGGAATCAACTGACTCACTCACTGTTTGGTTACTTAGGAATTTCCTCATTCTTTGGTTACCTAGCAACTTGCTCATTCTTTGGTTACCAAGCAACTCACGCATTCTTTGGTTGCCAAGCAACGACCTGCTAAATAACTGAATTTATCCTTTAATTTTTATAGCAAACATGAGCAACATAAACAGTGTGCATTTTCTTTTTATATATATATGAGAGTCTACAATGATTTACAGATAATTTTCCCTCAAAATCTCTATTTGTTTAACTAAAGTGCTGCATGTATTCATGGTTGAGCATGTTAAAAAAATGCCCCTCATCTTTTACCATCAATATTTTTCTGCTTTTGTTGTTAAAAGTCCAAATGTGGTCTGAAAGCCAGAGTCTGTGTGTGTTTCTGCGTCGTGCTGGGATGTGGCCCGTCGGCTCCCCGGCTCTTCAGAGCACATTGTGACTTTCGTCTTTCTTCTGGTAATAAACAACAGCCCCGCTCTTTGTTGTTGCTTCTTTACTTCGTTTCTCTCTCCCCCTATCACTTCTTCCCTCTCTTTTCCGTCGTAATTAGCTCCCCTCCAGTCCGACTTCAAACCCTGCGGTTGGAGCAGCGCATACCGCAGCGGGGAAGACGAGTGGAGAGGGAAAGAAAGAAGGCATTGTTTCTCCGTAAAGGCAGATAAGAGCCCAATAACCGGAGGGCAAGTGGAGTCAAAATAGTCCCTGTGAGTGCGTGATGGCGGCGATAAAGAAACAGTTTTCCCTCAACAATTTAGATGCTAATGGGTTGATAGGGGAGGCTGAATGGCAGAGCCAAGACTCAAACCTTTTGGATTTCTGTTGGTTTTCTTCCAGTTTTCTCTTCCCAGATATTTACCATTGTTTTCAAACTGTTTTAAGCCATTTGGGTTTAATTCTTCCGATCTAATCCATGTAGAAATTCACCCCAAAACCAGCTACGAACTTCCTCAACAAGCTTCTGGAAGGTGGATGGAAAGGCCCGGGTGAACATTTTCACGCCTGCTGGTCCGGTAGAGTCGGTTCAACTGGGCATGAAAGTTGTAATATTTTCATCTGGTGTGGTTTGTTTTCACGCTGCACTGTGTCAAATAAACCAAAAGAATTTGAAAAATCTGTTGACCTCCTCACCTGTGGGGGCGCTGCTCCATAAAAACCTCTGAAGTTGACACTGAGCGCAACTTCCTTCTTCACGGAAAATGGACTAACCTCAGATTTTAATGGAAGTAAAATTTTTGTTTTGTCTTTGTTAAAAGAAACTGAACCATTTCTCCCGCTAGCGCTAGACAAACATGTTTGGTTTGGTTGTATTTACCCAGAATACCCTGCACTGTAGTCCACTTCTTGCTTTTGTAGCGGTCTCTGGTCCACTTGCGTTTACATATGCATTTTAGTTCACAGATCAAGGAACTGAAATGAAAAGATTGATGTCCTGCACCTACTTCCTGAGCTAATATTGCCATATGAAAAAATGCACCAAAAACAACCAATCAGAGCCAGGAGGCGGGTCTTAGGGCTGTCAATCATCCTCATGAATTAAAAAATTATTAGCTAAATTAGAAACCTTTTATCTCCAGTCATCATTGGCCATGCTTAGCGCAACAGGCTATGCTAGCTGCAGCATAGCAGAGAACAAATGGATGGAAGGATGATTGGCAGTGCTAAGACCCGCCTCCTGGCTCTGATTTGTTGTTTCTAATCGCACTAGAAAACGGCAGAGAAGTTAAATTTTCACAGATTTCTGTCTCATAACAAACTGTCACAACATGGTGACAGTTTCAACAAATAAGTCACAAATATTTTTTGCGTATTTTAAGGCTGGAATTTTAACATGTTGATTTTGATTAACTAAAGTAACGGCATTAATTTCATTTCTTTCTTTTCACATATGGTTTACAAAGTCCTCACTTCTCAGAAGAAAACAGCCGATGCTGCAGAAATTATGGATGTCAGAAAACACATTATTAACATATTTTTTGGGAATATCATGTCCTCCAGAAATACTGGGATGATATAAACAACGCGGTTAACCATATCTTTCACATCTAGATTTCAAAACTATGTTTCGGGGCTTCAAACCCATAAAGTGCAGTAAATAGATGGTTATCTTTGGGATATAATTGTAGCGGCTGGAAAAAAGGCAATTAGAAAAAAATGGATGGTACAGAAAGAACCTTATTTTTCAAACACTGGAATAAATGGGAAAATATGTCAAACAAAATCTGCTGGAAATAATTTAGAAAGTTGATACAAATTGAACACAGATAAAACATTTAATTCTAGTTTGTACTTTCTTACAAAGATTCATTGGCTCAGTCTGCTGTAATGTTGATTTATAGTTTCACATCATTTATTGTTCATCTTTCCAGGTTTTATTTGTTTGAGGGGAAAAAATGTAAATAATATAGGAGAGGAGAAAAAAAGAGGAAATATAAGAAGAATCAATGAGTGGAAACGTTTTTTTCACAACAAACAAAAAATATATAGAATTAGGAAATAATTAAGTGTTAAAAATTAGGAAATAAGTACCAAAATAAAATGTGACAGTAAATAAAAAGTTGTGATAAATAATACAAAGTATTAAAAAATGAGCCAAAAAAGTAAATTAAAAATGGCATTAAATAAATATAGAATATATAAAATGAAGACATAAAGAAAAAACTAAAAATAGCATTTGTAAATAAAATAAAAAAATTAAATAAATTCACTTAATGCTGTTGTAACATATTAACTAATGTTACACTCCACAATCAAATTTATGAAAGTCATTACTTTTTAATCTTTGGATAAAATTTTGGGCATATTAATTCCTTTATTTTGGCATTTATTTTGTTACATATTTATTGTCAACTTTGGCAGGATCAGTCCTCCGTACCTACCTTAGCCAACACTAAGAGTTGCGTATCAATTTAACAAGCTGCTTATTATTTAGAATATTTTAGAAATAAAAAAACCCCACAATAATTTCAAGGAAAAAACAGGAAATCATCCCACTAAGGTAACCATGAACAAAATAGTTTTTATAATAAATACCATTTATGTCTTTCTTTCTGGCGACCATTTTGTTTTTATATCATAATAATAATAATAATTTATAACCGCCTCTATCTTCTTTCAGCTTTAAGCTACTATCCACTTCCTGGTATTGATCAGCATCTCTGAGCTCCCAGTTCATCAATACCTGGCTTCAGTTTTCACTAATCGATCAGCCTCATTGATTATTAACGAAGTTCCTGTGGATCAGATTCTCAGTGAGACACAAAACAGACTGAAAAGTATTTGTGAGAAAGATTAAATTTCTTCTAATGGGATGAAATTAATCTGCCTCATCTGTCAGCTGAAGCAGGGAGTCCAAAGTGAGGCTCGGGGGCCATTTGTGGCCCCTGAACTCATTTTCTTTGGTCCTCATAAAAGAACTTAAGACCTTTTTATTTCTATACTGAAAATGTTAGGAACAAGACAAAGTGTTTACACTTTAGTAACAATGGGGTTTATTTTTATTTATTTATTTTTTAAAGTTAATAGTAAACTTTAACGTTACGTTTCTTTTCATAAAAACCTTTTTTTTTGTTTTGGTTCTTCATAATTTATGTTTAATTTTCTCCCAAAAATGACTATATTTGTTTAGCTAATTAATTGCTGTATGTGTTTATTGTTGAGCAAGTTGATAAAGTCAAAATATCATTACTTTATTTTAATAATATTATGACTGTATTCTTGTATTATCTCAACATAATTCAGGTGCAAATTTATTCTTGTAATATAACTTTATTTTTATGTAACATTATGACTTTCTTCTAGTAATTTTATTTTTTATATTTTCTTAATTTGGCTCTAATACTTTAAAAACCACTGATGTAAAGTATTTTTAATCAATATCTTTCAGAATTGATTGTTGCCAACAATTGTAATTTTGCCCCTTTTTTAAAATTAAAAAACAACAATTTGGTGCAGTTGTCACGTCTTCAGAGTTAGATGGCGCTGTTGGACACGTGGAGGATAAAATACCTGCTGGATAACGACCTGTTGGCTTTCATGTTGGGTCGTGTCTGCTTCACATGAAAGCTGGATTTTCTTCAAAGAGCCAGTAGAAATATATTATTTATACGTTTCCCAGCTGCCATGTTGTTCACCAGAGCGAGTTCTGCTGTTTCTGTGGCCCGGTTTGATTTCTAATGAGCGTTTTCTGCTGTCAGACGCTCAGAGTCCAGGTTTGGGTTTGGGAACTTGGACTCAGTGAAGTTTAGCGACTCGGTTTTGAGGCGTTCAGGTCCTCATAAGAGTAGAAATCCAAGCTGAAATCTGTGTCTGTGCTTGTTCTCTGAACTCGGCGTGACTCCTGCACCTGCTGCGCCTAAACGCATCGTCCAAGTTCACCTGAAGTTCATAAACTTGCACTATCGAACGCACACCTGCGGTGATTCCCACAGTTGATTCATGATTCTTATCTCCGCTGCGTCGCTCTTTTACGTTTCCTCTCTGCTTGTCTTCCTCCTCTCTGCTTCCTTCTTCTTTTCTAGTTTTTGTTTATTTTTGACAGCCGATTCCCTGTGAGTCACGCTGCTTTTCTTTTCTCGCTCTTGAATAAAATTCAAGCGAACAACAGTCATTTTTGTGAAATGAATCTTGAGTCAGAGTGAAAGTAGCAGATTAATGTGGTGATTTCTGTCCCAACGGACGGGTATTTCCTCCTCCATCTGCTCTTTCACCTCAAACTATTCATCATTCAGCACTCAAATATGCTTTTTTGGAGTTTAATGCAACTGTTTATGCAGTTGAAAGGTTTCCAGTATGAAACAGAAATCTATTTTTACCACAAATTTTATTGTAATTTATTAGAATTTTACGCCTCAGAGTGAAATATTTGCGAGCTGGAAGGAAAAATATTCATTGTTTTGTCACTTTTAACAAATAAAATGGTGAAAATATCTGAAAAGTGTGGCATGCATTTGTCTTCAGCCACCCCCATCAGCCAGGTTTTTTTAATAACATTTCTGCTTTTATTCCACATTTTTCCTGAATTGTTTTTTAATTTTTATTAATGCACATTATGTCTCATCTGCACAACCCTTGGAACAATTACTGCACAATAGTTTTATATTAAAATCTTTAAGAAAATATTAGTTGATCTTGTATTTTTATTTATATGTGTATATATTTGAAAACTTTTTGATGCCACAGATTTTTGCTTTCGGAGCAGTTTCTGTTCCGCTTGGTGTTCACATGTGCATTCGAACTGTGACTCCCCTCCAATCAGCTCCTTCAGACTAGCCAGCAGTAATTAGCAAACACCTGGTGGAACATCTACTGAGCTCGTTATATCAGATATGTCTCAGTGAAATGATGGTAAAAACCCTGATAAAGGTAAAAAGAGGAGCGTCAGGAAGAGCAGGAGTGTTTTAAAGGCGTTAAAGTACAAAGTCTAATTTCTGTTAAGTCATATTTTATATAATAACTTTTATGTAACAACTGAAAGTAACGTAGCTGATTGTGCTATGAAATGACACTGTGTGTCTGGAAAATACATGATATTACTACTTTTAAAAAAGTTTTTGAGTTACATGTGACAGCCTTGTTACCGAGCAACCCAAACTGAGCCCAGCTCTGTTGCCTAGCAACCCAATCAAAGTGCCAGCATGTTTGGGTTGCTGGTTTTACAGCTGTATGTGTTATATAATGGCTGCTGAAAGAGAAAAGTGTTTTGTTGTTGACTTACCATCAAGAAACCACTTGCTGAATTCTTTTTGGTTCTGCAGCAGGGTTCGGGTTCGGGTTCGGGTTAGGGTTTTCAAAGTTCTAAAATAGACTAACCAGACTAAAATCTCATTATATAGGAATTATTTTGTGCAATAAAAGTAGACAACATGTTTTGTGTAGACCACAGACGTATCCTATCCCAGCCTGCTCAAGGAAGTACAATAGTTCACCGTTAAGGGGAATCTTCGCTAGAAACAGAAAATCTCAGAAGTGGGAGAAATGTCCGATCAACCGATTGCAGCTTTCCTTCTTGGGAATTTCCTCAGCAAAATGTCGCAGGAATAAAATTGAAACTGCAAATCAGGATGACTGGAAACAGTTTGACAGGACTGAGAGGGCAGCCATCCAAGCGATCTGAGTTCACTTCCTCATCAGTTCTGCCACTGCATCAGCAGGTAAATGTTTACTTTGGACGTTTGTTCGCCTGCAGGGTTTGTAGATGTTTGCTGCCAGTCAGAGCTGCTGGCTCGCCGTTTGACAGCTCGTCTTTGCGGGGAAATCCCATGGAAATGCCACGCCTCGCGCATACCACAATACCTGCCAGTTTGCCAACAGCCTCAGCGGCTGAGCGTAGAAATATTTCTACAAGCTCGAGCATGCAGAGGCAGAAGCACAGGGGGAAATCAGAAATTAATATTTAATCCATTTCTGCAGAATATTATGCTACTGATTTTAGGTCAATCGTTCTCACTTTTCCTTCTACAGAATCGTGATTCAAACCAGTATTTAAGGCGACAAAGAAAAAGGTTTTCTCTTCTTTAAATCAACAATTTTCAGCTGCTTCCTGTCGAAGCTACGCAGAAAGTGAAACTTATTGATTTCACCTTCCTTTGGTGTCACTCCTTCAGTCCTTACAGGCGGTTTTCCCCGAGGCGTTTCGTTCGCTGGTGAAACTGCATTTCAGCAATTCCACGTCTTCCAAGGCAATGAGCCTAAAGCTAAAGTACCTAAAGCTACTAACTGTCTGCAGGGTCAAAACGAGGTTTTGAACCTGCAGCAATCTCCCATTTTCACAAACATCCATCATTCGGGTTGCTTAATATGCCCAATAACTCTGAACAAACAACTTTTAAGCCAACAAATCGGCATGATGACAGGAGAGCTCATAAATCCTGGGATGTGTTTATTAAACCACAACTATGTTTTATTCATTTAATTAAAATTCTTATTGCCATCACATTTCCTTTTAAGATCCGATAAAAATGGCTGCTTTTACATTCCTTAATAAAGTGACACATAAGGATCTTTTTATATATTTTATATTAAAAAATAAGTTGTTTTTCATATTTGTTAAAATTGTATAAGACAGAAAATAAATCAAGCTCATCTGTTTTTCCCATTGCTAACTAGAAACAGCCAATCAGAGCAATCCACCTTGTTTTGTTTGTATGTAAAAAATACATTAACTATTAAAATTAATGTGTAAATATAATGTAATTAATAAATTAAAATGAACACATTAACGTTCCTGGCCTTGTTTGCATATATAAGACAATCGTGACTATATATACACACACAAGACAAACAAAACTTTTATTCTGAAACTTATTGTGGGAAGAAATATTAGTTTTGTACGTTAATAAAGTGTCTTTCACGTGAAAAAAACAATTCTTTTTATCACTTGACTTCATTGGGTTTGATTGTTTTGCTTTTCTGAGCCACATATTGTAATACAGAATAATCACAAATTGTGGCGAAGTGCAAACCGAGCCACATTAATCCCACCCTTTGCTCTGGTTTCTAGTATTTTAAGAGGTATTTCCAAATTAAAATTATATTTATGGAATTGGTAATATTTAACAACTTTAAAAGTTTAGCTCATTACAAGGATGAAACATTTAATGGTCACAAAACATGCTTTGATTTATTTATTCTTTGATCTTACTTGGTTTTTCTCCAACTTTGCCCAAAATACACTGCTCAAAAAAATAAAGGGAACACTCAAATAACACATCCTAGATCTGAATGAATGAAATAATCTCATTGAATACTTTGTCCTGTACAAAGTTGAATGTGCTGACAACAAAATCATTGTTGATTGTCAATCAGTGTTGCTTCCTAAGTGGACAGTTTGATTTCACAGAAGTTTGATGTACTTGGAGTTATATTGTGTTGTTTGAGTGTTCCCTTTATTTTTTTGAGCGGTATATTTGTCTTTAGATTTACTAAAACAAGGAATATTAGGGAAAAAAAGGTGGGAATAAAACTACTTAAGGATATTTTAATTTGCCTTTGTTACCTTTTCGTTTGTTGTCTTTGCTTAACTAATTGAGTAATTTGTAGATTAATACTTGCTAGTCTGCAATCTTTCTTTTGTTGCACTAATTGGTGAATACACAAATAAAAACCAAAATAAGCAACTTTTCACCAGACAGATATTTTTTCTTTGTGGTTTATTACAGGAGTACACATAGCAGTCTTGGTAACAAAAAAAGAAAATGGAAAAACTATCACGAGACATTCATAATTAAACTAAATGAACATTTCTTCCTGTAAAAAGAATTGCAAATTATGTACAGAAGGACATAAAACAGACTCAGAAACCAACAGGTTGAAAGGAAGATTGAACTGTAGTTGCATGGCACTTAAAAAATAAACATATCTGGCAAGTGCTTTCTGTTTCCATAATTAATGTAAAATAAAATGCAGTGATAATAAGTCTGGATAACAAAAATAATAATTATTACAGTAATCAAATCAACAATATCAACATTTTAAACACTGTTTACAATATAAACTGAAATTCATAACATTCTAAATACATCCAATATTTACCAAAGACATTCTCATGTAGGCTAAAAACTAAATCTGCAATAGAATAAAAAATAGCATTTCAAATATCTTATACCAACAATATTATTCATACAATAACATTAATAATAGGTTATTAGTTGATGTAAATAGCTATTTCCCCATAGTCTGATAAGGAATAATGTACAAATTAATACACACCTATTAATAACCCTATTAATGCTCCTTATGCTTAAAAAAGTTTTTTTTTTAAAAGAATTGACATAACACAAATCTCACTCAGAACAAACTATTGCAATCTATAACTTTCAACTTGAAACCGTGTACAAGAAAAAGCAGCAAAACAAACCATTTCAGTTTTTTATATTTCTCTGTTATGAAAACAAAAAAAGAAAAAAATCAGTGGTGTGGTTGGGAGAAATGAAAAGGGCGTGGCACAGACAGAGTCCATCCAGACCGTCCAACAGGTGAAAGCCTTGCAGGCGTAAGCCCCGCCCCCTGTCTGATGTCTCATTGGTCCTTTTCTCTTTAGAACCCTCCGGAATGTCTGAAAGTTCCGCTAGCAAGTTCCAGAATTGCATGGAGGAAGCCCCGCCCTCTCTCCGATACCCCGTGGTCTATTTCTCGTTAGTATGTCGAAAATTCCGGAATTGTAGCAAGTTCCGGAACTCCACTGCAGAAGCTCCGCCCCCCAAAAATTCTATGGGGTAACCGAACACGCAAATTCCCAAGGTTCTGATTGTGCAATCACCTCAAGCCTTCTGGGACTGAATTTGCTTTGCAGTCTTTTTGTTGAACGGAGGACCAACGAGAGAATAAACGCCGTTGACCTCCATGATGGTGGAACAATAAAAGAAGTGCACAAAAAAAAAGACAAAGATAAGGCAGCACTTAAGCAGCATGTATGTAGGTCTCTTCCTATATACTTTCACCATATCCCCTGATCTTTTAACCCGGTTCCAGCCTAAGAAGGTGCACTGCTTTCTGAGAACAAGCGTACTATCAAATACGTTCATTATCCATGACGTTGTAATCTCTTAATGTAAGTTGGTAGCTTTGTTTATTTAGTAACTAGAAAAACTGAAAATTGTGCCTTCTGAACTGTAAAAGATAAGATAGAGGAATACATTAGCTAAAAAATAAAATCTTAATTTGCCAGGTAGTTGTTTCACCTAAAAAGTTAAAGCTATTAGTAAGAGATTCTATTTCGCAGTCAGAAAAATATCAACAAGCAGATAATCTACGTTTTACATTGTCTTCTTTGCACCTGAGTTTAACATCAGCATCACTAGGTTAAGCAAAATTTAGGAAGCATTCAAGTTTGTGTTTCTTACTGTTGGGAATACTCAACCTGTGTTTTGCTGTTTTGTTTTATGTTTTTTGGGTTGTTTTTACTGGTTTTTAATACCGTAACAGCCGTAGATTTTGTAGTGTTGGTTGTGTCATTGATGGTAAGCAGAACCTTTTTGGGAATAATTACTAAGCATAAACAGGTACATTTGGTTAAATTGGATATGTAAGTAAAATAAGTTTGGTCAACATTTAAACTTAACTCCTAAAGCTAATTCTAATTTGTTCAGATAAACATGACCAATGCGACCAAGTGGGATTGGTTCCTAAACCCAATTAAGTAGGCTTGGTTCTTCAACACCAACCAAGTAGGACTGACAAGAAAGAACGATTTCTTTCCAAAAATCCTATTGAGTAAAATTTTTACCAGAGCCCAATCAAGTATAATTTCTTCCTAAACTCAATCAAGTAGGGTTGGTTTCTAAACTGGGCCAAGAAAGACTGGTTCCTAAACCCAATGAAGTAGGACTGCTCTCTAAACACAACCAAATAGAAACCAAGTAGGACTGGTTACATAAACCAATCCAACCAAGTAGGATTGCTTCCTAAATGTGACCAGAAGGTTTTGTTCCTAAATCCAAAGACATTGGATTGGTTTCTAAAAACATCCAAGTAGGATTGACAATAAAGAAGGATTTGTTTCCAAAATCCGATAAAGTAGAATTGGTTCCTAAACTCAATAGAGGGTTGGCTCTTAACCTGACCAAGTGGGGATGGTTTCTAAACCTAATCAAGTCAGTGTCGTCCGTAAACCAGTCAAGTAGGATTGGTCCTTAACCAAGTTTCTGTTTCAACACAAAGAAGTTGGTTTGTTTCCCGAATCTTATGTAGATCTGGTTCTGAAACCTAATCAAGTAAGAAAATCTGGGTTTCCTAACCAAGCAGAATTAGCTCTTGAGCCAAACTAAGTAGGCTTGGTTACTTAACCCTAACCAGGTTCCTAAAGATTAACAATTGTATTTCCAATGAAGAAGACTTAGTTATTAAGGTTAATGAAGAAGGCTTTTAATAAACCTAACAATAAATTTGATGATTAAAAAAATGGTAAACCAAACAGGATATAAATAAAACAAACCTGTCACCTTCCTGTTTGCTTTTAGAGAACATTTCACTTGATTTTGTAGGTAATTCTAAAAAAACTAAGTTGTTTCTATTTTAAAATGTATTGAATGCCTAACATATCCATTCAATAAAAGCAATTTTGTCCTTGATTTTTTTTTTTAAAATGTTCATCCCTGTATCAGATATTAATCGTTTTAGCACATGGGTGCGAAGTTAAATATTTGCCAATAAGAAAAACTCTGTTTCCATATAATCCATCTCTTTTACCCTGCAAGTCAACTGAAAATGATTTATTGAATTTAAGCACAAGCAAAATGGTTGAAAATTATATTCCTTCTCTCTATACCCTGTTTTATCTCTCGCCTCTCTCTAAAACACCCTTACTGTTCTCATCTCAACTCTTCATTTCACCAAAAGTCTGTTGTGCACCACTCCCATTCAAATTATATTAGATAGCTTTTTGTACATATTTTCTAAGTATACTTCTTCAGAAAATACACAGAATAGAGCATATTTTAAAAGTTTTTGGCAGTTTCCTCCTTTCTTAAAGAAGAGTCCTGATAACCATTTGTTAGAAGAGTCTGAAAGAACGCTCCAATCTGGCAGAACAAAGGTGAAGAAGGAAAAATTTTTCTGAAATTATTGTTTCCTTCCATCAATCTTCTCCCTAAAGACTTAAATCTCTGAACTTCTCCACCCAACCCTCCTGAGCAGCTGTCCTCACTAAACCGTCGCTCCCAGCAGCTCGTCTGACTTCGCCAAGATCTCGTTCTGATTGGAGTCCAGGCCATAGAACTTGACCTTTAGCCCATCGACGGGGTGAACCACGGGAACCGTGACGACACGCGGGAACTGGTGAGTGGCCAGTTCAAAGCGGCTGGTGCTGGCCAGCTCGATGGCGAGGATGCGGAGGAAAAGCGTGGCGAGTTGCTTTCCCAGACAGGAGCGGACGCCGCCGCCAAACGGCAGGTAGTGGAAACGGCCCTCCTTGTCTTCGCTCCGCTCCTGACTGAAGCGGTCGGGGTCGAAGGCTTCTACGTCTTTGAAGACGGCAGCTGTGTCGTGAGTGTCCCGAATGCTGTACATCACACTCCAGCCTTTGGGAATCTGGACTCCCTGTGGAGAAAAATACAGGAGCATAAGATGATGCAGACTCTTCTACAATTTCTGGAAATTATTACTAACTATGAAAAGTATTCATGTGACTATAGACTTGTTGCAACGTGTCATCAGATCCACACTTTTCAGATATTTTCACCATTTTATTTGTTAATTGTTTAGTAATTTCCGGTTGACTATACCGTAACAAAGCCTGATGAACCCACAACACAATTATCTTCTTGTTTATTGATACAGTAAGACACTGATTTGCAGCTAGGTTACCTTGTATCCAGCAAAACATTTAAAGGTAATGTAGGATTAGGTTAGGGTTAGGGTAGGGTTAGGTTAGGGTTAGGGGCCTAACACCTAACGCAGCGCCTAGAGGTACTCCACTAGTAATAAAATTGCACATAAAGACTTACATCTAGTTCGAAAGTCTGCATTGCTGTTCGGTAGGCCCCGGAGACCGGCGTGTACAGCCTCAGCACCTCCTTGATGACACAGTCCAGGTACTTGAGGCTGATGATGGTGTCCAGCCTCAGCTCCTGTTCGGGACAGAGGCAGCCGTTGTGGAGGAGGCCTCTGCCTCTCAGCTCCTCCCTGAGGCGCTCCAGGACCTGAGGGTGGCGGAGGAGTGCCATGATCAGGGAGGTGCTAGCGCTGGCGGTGGTGGCGAAGGCAGCGAAGATCAGCTCAATGGTTGATTCCTATGGAAGCGTGAGAAAAGTTGATGCAGCTTTTATTTTAGCTTGCAGTCATCTTAATGATATGAGAATTGTGATTGTTTAAAACAGAAATTTTAAAGATTTTAAATATTGAATGTAAATCACCCCTGGTGAACCATTAAGGTGTTTTCACACCTGATAGTCCTCAAGACTCAGTTTGATTGTGGACCAAAATTGTTACATTTTCAGCTGCTGCGGTTCTGTTTCACCCTGCACTGAGTCAAATGGACCAAAATGGAAATGCTCCCTTACTCTTCCAAAAGGCTCCACATGTTGGACACTAACTACTTTACTCTAGTAACAAAACCTTTTGAGATTTAAAAAACAGGTTCCCCTCCTTGCCTGTGGCGGCGCTGCACCAAAAACTACTGCAGGAAACAACACTAAAACCTCTGAAGGGTTAGGAAGACACTGGAAATGTAAACAATAGTGGAGAGGTGTCAAATGTTAGCAGTTGTAGGATTTTCCTTTTGTCTTTGGTATAAACCCCCCCCATGTTTGTTTGGTTTTATTTACCCAGAATGCCCAGTGCTTCAGTTGGACTACTGCTTTTGGAACACGCTCCGGTTCACTTGGTGTTCACATATGAATTCGAACTGCACCAGAATTCACTTTAACCGAACCCAGATCTTGGTTTGTAGGTGAACCAAAGTTTGATTAGGTATTTAAACAACCCGGACTTTCTCGACAAAACCTGGATCAAAGCGGACTAAACATGGCTGGTGTGAATGCTCCCTTACGCCTCCAAAAGGCTCCACATGTTGGACACTAACTACCTTACTCTAGCAACAAAACCTTTGAGATTTGCTGGAAAATTTATGATTGAAGAAAAGAAGTTTCTCTCCTTGGATTCTTAGTTTTGCATTGATTTATTATTTTGCAAATGCAGTTGGTAAAAATCCAAACCAAGTAGGGAAACTTGCTTTGGCGACAAATCCTCTGTTTCACACCTTCAGTTTCTTATTGTTGGCAAAGTCGACTCCCGCTCCAGAAAAAATCCCTGACCAGTTAATGGAAATGTTTTTGATTCCTGAAAAGTGGCACGTTTGTAAGAAAGTAAAAGATGTTTTCCAATAACAGAATGTGCCATGCTGGTTCTGGAATAAATAACACAGACCGGGCCGGGTGCCTCAGATTGTAAACCTCTCTTCTCTGCCATCACCTGTGTCTGCGCTTCGCGCAGCACGTGTGTTTTAAATGCGTCACAGCAGCGAAGGGGAGCGCCGGGCCTCCCCAGCTCATAGTGGAGGGTGTACGTACAGGAGGCCTCATTCAGACCCCTAGCGGGGGCAGTGTTGACTTATTTTTGGGTCTGGACTTCACCCAGAAACCACAAACAGTGAAGCAGAGAGAGAAAAAAGCCTCCACAGAATTCCTCAAATAGGTAAACAGAGGCTGTGCCGATGTTTCTTTACCGCCTGTTGACATCAGAGTTAATGCAGCTCATTCTTTCAATTCCTAACTTTATTCATTCCTTTCTATGGTTTTCAGTGACTTCCTGTGTGTCTGGCTTTATTTAGCGCAGTTTGAGGGTGGAGTCAAACATTTGAAGCGGTGATGACTTGAATTACAAGGTGATGTTTCTGCCAGGATATTTAACCAAACTGCATTTTCAAAATAAGGAATGAAAGTGAAACTGATATCCAAAGAGATAAAATCTGTTAATAAGGCTGTAATTTCTAGGCATTGCAATCTGCTGTTTTGTATAAATATTAGGGCCAGGTTAAGATATATAGATATTTTTTAAAAGTATAAGAATACTTATATTACTGGAGAAAAAAGTCTAAGTAATACAATAAATCATTTTATTACCAGAGTAGGAGCCATATTATGAGATAAAGTTATACCTGGATAAAGTCGTAATATTACCAAAACAGTTGTAATATCAGAATAAAGTAGGAAGAAGTCATAATAATACAAAAAGTTATTTTATCAGAGTTTTAATATTACGAAAAGTTGCAATAATAAAAGAATAAAGTCATTATATTAGAAAATAGTCATGATATCTGAAAAAAGTTGTGATAATACCAGAGTAAAGTTGCATGGAAATAAAGTCAAAATAATACAGACATAATATAAAACTAGTATTACAAGAATAGTTGTAACATGACAGATAAGTTATAAAAATACCAGAAAAGAGGGAACAATAAGGGAAACAAGCTGGTCGCGTTACAACTATTAAACCTTTGCTCTCAATAAAAAAACTTTTCTTCTAGTAAATGTGACTTTGTTTCTGTTAATGTTATGACTATATTTTCATTATCTTATTCATGTAACTAAAATAAAAATGTAGCAAAATAATTGTCATAATCATAAAGGAATGGAGAAATATGTGGAAAACGGTGCTTCTCTTTTGAAATTACACAATTAAAAAATGCCTTATTATTGTCCCATATTGTTAAAATATATTTGAATGTGTTAGCCAGATTCTGTTAGCAGGACGAAGGTTTCCCCGGGTTCAGGCCCGAGTCCAGAGCGTTTCGTACCTTGAGCTCCTGCATGCTGAGCTCGGTGCCGTTCTCCTTGGCGCTCTCCATCAGGACGTCCAGCGCGTCGCTGTAATCCTTCCCCTGGGAACACAGAGGCTTTTCTCTGATGGCTTTCTCTATGCTTTTCTGAAGCGTGTCTCGGGCTCGGATTCCCTGCAAAAGAAACGCACGAAAACACGTTAAATTCATTCAGACGTTGTTTCCATCGCAAATGTAGGTACATCTTTGTCTATGCTCTGTTAATGTCAGAAAACTACACTTCACAGTTGCTGTGTTTCCATTGAAAAAGAAATGAAATTGAAATCCCACGATAAGTTACTAAGACTTCTGGCAGCATGTTGGGGAAATTGTTGGCGATTTTACAGAAGAGCGACGGATCGAACAAAAACAAATCATCATAGGAATCGTCTTACCTTCCTGTAGCCGCTGAACGGCAGGTCGATTGGGAGGCTGAAGAGGTTGTTGACGAAGTCCTGGAAGGTGGAGAACTGGTGCCGCATTTCCTCCTCCGACACCCTGAACCCCAGCAGCACCCGGACCGCCATGGTGAACGACAGCCTCTGGCTCTCCCTGAGGAACAACACGGTTACGTCCAAACACGTCAAACAGCCTGAGACTTCTGCAGTTACAAACCAGAGAAGCTCAAGAAGAAAAACAGAATATTTTTAACTCTTCATTAGCGCAACTTTCTTTTTCACAGAATGTAAACAAAAATAGAAGCATCAGAAATTAGCAGTTGTAGGATTTCTCTTTTCTCTTTGGTAAAAGACAACAAACCATTTCTCAAGGATTTGTTTTGGTTTGTATTTACCCACAATGCTCTGCTTTATAATCCACTTCCTGTTTTTAGAGCGCTTTGCGTTCACATATGCACCAAAGTTCACTTGAACCGAACAGAGACAGAGGTTTGTCGGCAGACCAGACTTCACTGTTTTGGTTCGCATCAGAGTTTGATTGCACGTTCACATCTTCCCAAACAAAACAAACTCTCCAGACAAACGAGTTGGAACTGGAACTAAACAGACCGGGGGTGAATGGACTCGGTGTAGCCTTCCTGGACCACCGGCGTACCTGTAGACGTTGATGGGCTCGGGGTTGGAGCTCCACACTCGGAGGCTCTCTTGGATGACCTGCTGGATTTTTGGGAGGTAGGACTCCAACGCTTCATGGCTGAACACTTTGGCGAACACCTGCAGACACAAAATCAAAGACCACTTCAATTAAATTGGACTGAAAATTACACAAAGCAGCTGCCGCAAGTCGCCAGTCAGTCACAGAATGACACGCACAATTAATGTGAAATTTAGTAGAAAGTTCAGCTGTGGATCAAGGGAGAGAGAGTTACTACTTTTCCTTTAGAGGTTTTTCTTCTGCAGTCAGCAAAACGTTTACTGACAGGCTGAAGAGGAAAAAGCGAGGAGGGGGGCCCACGTAAAGCCCGCTTCGAGCGTTTTTCTGGACAAATCAATCACTGGTCGTCAGCGCTGTTTGAACAAATAACATTCCATCAGATCCGACCTCCAAAACTGCCCCTTAAAACTGTCCTGGCTGTGATTTAGAAGTAGAAGAATAAGAAAGAGGCCTTTATAACTATTTTTAAACCGCCTCTAAAACGTATCTTTATCTAAATAAATAATATTTTCATGCATCTGACAGTCAGAACTGTTGGAGAGCAGAACATAAAGGAGCTGCTTGTTGGGAAATCCTTTTCCACGACAAGGTTGGAGTGAATCGGGAATCGCGACGCGGCACATCCTTGAGCGAAACGCACATGGTTTGCATTTTCTGCTCGATGAAACGAGGCTGGAGCGTCTGAACGAGCTTCTGTGTAATGACTGGTGGCTCGTCATCAGGTTCACTCAAAAGTCACACGCTGGTTTCTTTTCCTCGTGAATTGAAGATTTTATTTATTTGTTTGACATCATAAGTCGTGATCGTCTCCGTACCTCTGCGGTTAGCTGTTTTATTATTTTCCATGGGAAATATATCACGATTGTCACGCAACTCAGTCGGTCTTTGGTTACCTAGCAACAACTTACAGAGTAACTGGCACAGCAGCAGTTTAAGGTTTCGTCTCATAACTGCTGAAAAATAAAAAACAAGGGTGTGGAGAGAAATCTATGGAGAAAAGAGGAAAGATCAGGCCACCACTTTGGCAATATAGCATTGTGCACAATTAGCACAATTTGAACATAATACTCTTTTCCAGCATCTAATCAGATCCTTTTTAAGCAAAAATTAACCCGAAGTGAGTCAAGAGAAGCAACTTTGCCGTCCATCGCTGCTGTTGGCTCGGTTAGATCGGGGACCAAAACTGAAATCTTTGTTTCATTTTCAGCTGCAGTGGTTTTCTTTGACGCTTCTTCATGAGCCATTTCTCCCGCCAGCGTTGAGACTCATTTGTTTTCGTTGTATTTACCCAGAGTTCTCTGCTCATTTCCTGCTTTCGGAGCGATCTCCAGTCCACATACCCATTCAAAATGCACCACAGTTCATTTCAACCGAACCAAGCCGAAGCTTTTACCTCCCCAAACCAACTGGATTAAACTGCTAAAGAAAAATCAACCAACATCCAAAGAAAATCTTCTAATCTGTAGCAAAAACCCTGAAGAACCTTTTCGTATCGCGCGTCCCGGTTATGTAAGGCTGTGAATTAACCCATTTAACCCGTCTGCGCTGAGTTGTTTATAATTGCTCCATCTGACTGAACCCTTTGGCTGTTCACACACACTCTGACATAAATAGACCCGGAGCAGCAGGGCTGAGCTACCGTAGTTCAGTCCGTCAGTGTGTTGCTCCCTGAAAGGTAACTGCAGGTCATCCAAACACACACAGCATCTCTCTGTGGATCCTGGCTGCCAATCAAACTCTGTTTTTATGCAGCGTCATTCTGGTTCCAGTCGGGACGAGGCTGCCTGCATATGTGTGTGTGTGTGTGTGAGCTGAAGGGGGATTGTTCTGTACAACACTCATTCTCCTGCACCACAAAAACGTGACTGTCCTCTGTAGCCTGCAGCGCAAAGACAAAAACACACACTCACACACACAGTTGTCCTAATAATGTCCATATGTCTTAAATTATGTGAAAGTGCTGCGAGCTGCTGGTTCCACAGACATGTAAAGACTCCTTTATTCTTTTCTCTGCCCTCGCTGCTCCCTCCTCTTCCCGTCACCGCCTGCCCCCTCCATCCATCCATCCATCCTCTTTTTAGAAAATACTCCTTCGCTCTCTTTCCTCTTTCGCTCCATGTCTTTCCACGTTCTGTCGTCAGTCCGGATCAGAGGAGGGCAAGCTCCTGAGAACTCCAGGTACCGGCTCCCGACGCGGCTAAATCAGTTTGGTACGACAAAATATCAGGAAAAAATTAAATAATGTCGAAATATTATGAGAATAAATTTGTAAATTACGAGAATAAAGTTGTAATATAGCAAAATAAAGTCTTAATAACATAAGAATAAAGTCATAATATTTTGAGAATAAAAACTGTCTTTATTAAAATACAACTTTATTCTTGTGACTTTATTTTTTTATTTTTTAGCGTCGTTGTTTGGTGAGGAAAAGGAAAAAGAAAAGAAAAGGGTGATAGAACTGGTCATGTTCTGGTTCCTCGTGTTACTTTGGACCGGCCCGGGTCTGAACCTCCAACCAAAGTTACTATGAAATGGTTCGGATCAGTTCATGTGTTAAAATGGTCCAGTCAAAGTCCAGACAGTCGGCAAACTGATATATCTGAAACATTCATCCTGAAAGACTCTTACAATGACATCAAAAATAACAAAAATAATCTTCTTCTCTTCACTGTTTTGTGCTACTGCTGGTGTTTGATCATAAAATACTAATAAGGTTATTTAAAGTATCCGACGGCAACAAAAGGCTTCAAAATGTTGAGTTTGACTTTATTTCCCAGTAAACTGACATTTCCACCAATTGCAGGATTTCAAACTGCACTAATGCTGATTAATCTTTAAAATTGTCCTCTATATACATAATTTATAACAGTATAAATGTCTTAAACAAAAAGTAAGTACATTTATTGTATTGCGGTTGTGTTGTAAATACTTTTGTTCCTCAGCTGCATCATTTCTAATTTATTTCAGAGGCTATGATGCCTAAGATGTTCTCAATTTAAAGCGTAGATTTGTGCAAATATCCCTGATGTGTTATATTTAGGCTTGAAAAGAGGGCAGGCACAGTTAAAAATGGCAGCGCCCTCTACTGGTGATGCAGAAAACCTGAAAAAGATGCAGCACCACTCTGCTGTTTCTAATCTGCTTCACAGATTCAATATGAAGATTAAACTCACCAGGCTGAAGTTGTTTTAGATGAAAACAGGCTATATTTGTCGTTTTTGTTGCCTGTCTTGGTGGAAAATAAGGGGAAAATTTGAAATGATAGATTCTCGTTCTTTCTGACCTGGTTCACAAGCTAATTTGCTTTGCCAAGTGCAACAGAAATATTCATGCTTCAGATTTGCTTCGGTTTGTTCCTCCTGAATGCTCGGGCCGGGCCGGTCAGTGCTGGAAACCATCTGTGGTTCTCGAGGAGACTCGGTTTCCCAGCTCAATACTGGGTTATATAGAAACTGGCCGGCTCTGGTGATCCACTAAAGCCTAATGTGCTGTGTGAAGATTGTTTTTCCATGTGAAAACCGCAGGGAGGGCAGACGAACACGCTCTGGGCCAGCAGGTCAAGCACCAAGCCGGTTGCTCGCTCTTTCTCTGGGTCGCTGTTGTCCGGTTTCAGTCTGCTGATTTGGTTTTATTGTCCAGAAAACTGAACCTGCCAACACACACTGACACACAGAAGACATGGAAACCACCACACTGCCTCACACACTCCTCCTGCTTGGTCAATAATTTTTAAATAATGCTGGGAATAGGGAGAGTAGTTCTGAGTAGTCAGTGTGTTATCTGAAATATACAGTTATCACTGAGAAATTTTCATCTTGAAATCTACTGTAAGTCAAACTGGAGCTCAGAGCTTTTCAAATAAAACATCCTCTTTGTACACAGAAGTTTGATTTTCAGAGTTCCTGGTCAGAAGTGCAATCCAATATGGCTGCCACACATATTAACTGTTTTTCAACACTTCTCACTATTTGTGTTCAGTTAAACTAAAAACATGAACGATTATGGACATGTTCCTTTAGAGTTTAACTGATTAAAGTCAGATAAATGTCTTGTTATTAGCTTTTGTTGCTATCAGTAGTTAACTTTGCGATATTGGCAAATCCCTCTGGTTTTATGACTTGCTGCTACATACCATGTTCAGTTGGCAAACCTAAAGCTGCTGACAGATAAAAAGTTCAGCTAGCAAGCAAAAGGTTAAGCTAGCAAGCTGTTAGCAAGCTAGCAAGCAACCAAGCTAACAGCGACTCAAATGGAAGCCCACATTTCCTCATACTTTGTTTTATTTTTGCAGACCCAGTTTATCTTTCAGTTTATGAAATTAAAGTTAATAAATACTAAAATCTAAAGCTAGCAGCTACTTAGTTGAAACCTAGAAACTAAAAGTTAAACGAGGATTTCCTGAAAGTTAAACCTGAAAATCACTCAAAGCCAAACAAATTAAGAAATGTAAGTTAACACAACTATTAAAAGTAACTAAGAGTACAAACATACGAAAGAAAATCCAAATAAATAAACCATATATAGGTTAGCAAGAGAAGTTAGCCAGTGGCTAAGCTAAACATCGCCTGAATGAGACGGATGATGTTTAAAGTGCAATAAAGTTAAAATGCAATAAATTTGTACTTTGATGGACGTAAATAAGCTAGCCAGTATATTAGCAGCTAATAGTTTTGTGTAACAGTAAAGTCTCATGAGGAAAAAAGAAGCTACATAAAATACATGAGATAAAATACGTGATTTACATATTTACGGCCAAATTCCTCTTTTTCAATGAATTCAAGACATTTTAAGGACTATCTGCATTAAAATTTCTCTCATATTGCCCAAAATAAAAAGACTTTCCTGCCAACTGCTGGTAAGAAAGTGAGTTTAAAAACATCCAACCAGAACATGAATCCCAGCCTAAAAGCACAAACATGCAGTTTGTGTTCATCTTATATCACTGTGGAGAAAATATAACTGTGTTGTGAACAAAAGGCTTTTTCCTGAAAGGGATTTTATCTCTTCATCTGTGGATCTGTTTGCCTTGTTATGCAGGTGTAACAGACATAGCAGAAGAAGCAGGTGTGGAAAACTGGCTGTCATATCGTTTTGCTTAGCAAGACAAGACACGAACTTATCTCCAAAATCAACTTTCCTGACCTCACATCCTTTTTCTCTGCGTGTTGCTTTGTGTTAAGAGCCGGGCGATGTTCAGGTGTGTGCGCTCGCCGCGTGTTTGTGTGTGTCGGGCCCCCACACAGAAAGCCCCTCTTTGTGCCATGTCGGAGGCAGCCTTCCTAATCAGGGGTCATTACATGAGGTTAGTCCCGGGGTCCCCGGGGAGAGGAGAAGGGATCAGAGCTCAGATTAGACCCAGCCGACCCCTCGCCATCCCCAGGCACCGAAACCGAAGCCTCTCCCTCCCCCGCAAAATGAGAGAAAATGAGAGACTGATTTACAGGAAAACGAACTCCTTCGAGCTTCTTCCTGGTGAGTTTGTGCGTCAGGTGAGCAGGAGAGGAAAGGCGATTACCAGTAATGTCCCGCGTTCAGACAGCAGAGAGGAAGAGACAAACTGATCATCGAAGACGGTCTCCTGATGGAGGCGTCGTTCTCACGCTTCAGCGGCCAAAACGCCTCAGATAACAGGCTAGATTTACAACGAGACGCGTTCTGCAGCGTCTGAATCCACGACGGAGCACAGGAAGAACAGCTCAGTTTAAAAAATGCAATAATAGGAAAGTAAAGTCAAAAATCTGAAAATAACGTGATTTTATACTTCTATCATTTTCAAAATAAAGAGCAAAAAAAAAGAATAAGCTTGTATGAAATAAAAGGAATGACGTCAATATTTTTACAATAAATGTATAATATTGAGAATAAATTCACAATATTACCAGAATAAAGTAGAAAGAATACAAACAGTCAAAATGTCAAGTACAAATTAATATTATCAGAATAAACGTGTGAAAATAGTCTAAGTAATACCATAAAAAAAAAAACTATGAATAAAATCAATATTTCAACAATAAATTGAGAAATAATGCAAGAATAAAGTCGTAAAAGTATTTTAACAATACAGTCACAATACTACCAGAATAACGTCGCATTATTTCGACTGTATTTTCGTACGACTATTCTCACATTATGGCTTTTTTATTTTTACAAGAAAGCTGCAGTAATATGACAGTAAATATTCCAACAGTCATGATAGTGTGAGAATACAGTCTACCTGTTGAGTTGACGGTTATCGGGCCTCATTACGATTTAAAATTAAAAATATGACTTTTCGTAAAAACTACGGATAAAACAGAAAAGTTCACGCTGCCAGTTTGGCAGCATTTCAGATATTTAAGACAAAAAGAAACGAGTGGATGATTATCGATATTTACTGACATAATAAACTCGTTTTGTGATACTTTTCCAGCCATATTGTCCCGTTACAGTAGAAAACTTGTGATAATGTGATTCGATCTGGATTTGAAAATGTGTCTTTCTTTGTGAGCGTAAATGTCGACACATTTTCCCTCCTTGTTTGTAAAAATAATTTCTAAGACATCTATATTTTAACTTTTACCTCCTTCAATTCACAAGTCAACTAACATCTTTGTAATATTCCACTCATTCACACGAATTGTCATCTGTGAGCGAGGACCTTTGAGCAACGTTTACGCCCAACTGCGTTGGGTTAAATTCCCGTGAAGGTGTTTCTGACCTTCCTCCTCTTGCGGTGGATGTCTCCGATGCTGTTGGCCAGAGAGTTGGGGCCCAGCAGCGTCGACGTGCTCTGCGGCCAGTCGACCGTCACCAGCGTGTGCTCGCCCATCAGAACCTTCCGGACGTTTTCGGCCCCCGTCACTCGGATCAGAGGTCGGCCGAGCAGGTGGGTCTTGAACACGTTGCCGTATTTCTGCCTTCGCGATGCGTGGAAACCCGAACCCTGAGAGAGCAGAACGGACACCAAAAATGTTTTATCCCAGGTAAGAAACTAACAGAAATTTAACAAAATCGTTGTCATATATTATAGTAAAAGGTTTTAGCTTAAAAACCCCTGAAATAACTTTTAAATAATAATCCATAAATGTTCAGAGCCACTGTTCAAAATAGGAAAGATGAGAAAACTTCAGGAAAGCAGCTGGACATCAGAAGATAAATTGTCCCAGAAGTTATCGTGATAAACAATAATATTGTTGATTTGGGACTATTTTCATGAAATATACTTCTGATAATAATAATAAGGCAATAACATATTTTCAAAGATCAATAAACTTTAAATCTAATGAACATTCAACACTGGAACTGGAGACATTTTAATTATCCACAATAAATAAAACAAAGTGTTTCTATAGAAATGTGGAAGCTGATATTAGCATTAGTGTCTGAGCTGCTGCAACACGTTTAGCATCGAGATGCTAGTTTAGTTTAGCTTCGCATTTTGAAGCAGAAATCAACCCAGATGGGCCAAGAAAAGCGAATTTGTTGTTGTCTGAGGATGTGGCTTGCGCATCAGATTTACTGCCATACTGGAAACACGTGAATGCAAAGGTTCCACTGAGGAGTTTTGTACATGAAGCTAATTTTGTAAATGTGACGTAAAATCTGTGCCATTAATTAATCTAAATAAAATACCTTTTCTATTTCGTTTTTACCCTCACTGCGTTTTGTCAGAGCATTTTGGTTAATGGTTAACCCGCTCAGTCAGTTTTGGGGCTGACCCCGTTGACCTCCAAATGGTTGGGGTCGCGGCAGAGCGACTGGGAGCCTAACCCAGAACTGTAAACGGGCTGTTTGAGCGAGCAGGACGTACATCAGGCTGAGAGCGGCTCGACGCGGCGCAGGACGCTCACGGCGTATCTAACGTTCACGTGCAAGTTTTCACACGTAGCATAGAAGCACGAACTTCCAGCGCCACATGTTCGTTTCCACCGACACTCTGAATTCATGAATTAACAAAAAGGAAAACCATGGAGAGCAAACAAACGTACACAAGCTCTGCTGTAAATTGCAGTGACAAAACTAACTGGTTCGACCTACTGCTTGACTCAAGGGGATAAAATGAGACACAGTTCATGTTCAAACAAGAAATCTTCAAGTTTACCTAAACATTTATGTTATTTTCTGTAGATTATTAATTTATCTTCAAACCCAGCAGAAGCTCAGTGTTTAATCTACAGTTTTGGCCCCTGCAACCTGAAAATGAATGCAGAAATCAGTGTCTAACTTTAGCTGAGAGTTTATTTGCTGGTTGAGACAAACCTCTGGCAGCAGCCGCTTCGCTTTCAGTTTGTTTTTCAATGTGTGCGCTCCTGCAGCTTCGCCTCGAAGACATGACTCAGCTTTCTGAACTGTAGCTCAGTTTTGCAGTAAAAGCTTCGTAGATTGTGGTTTTCTGTTTTAAAAAATGTAACATGTCAGAAATCAGAAACATTCCAGACGGTACCTCCAGTTTAAACTGGTTTTAGAGCCAGATTAAGACTTTTATATGGTTTTTTGGAACATAGTTTGTTATTATCTTAAAGTTTCAAGAAATGTATTAGATATAAATGCTAGTTTGTGTCGCGTGTGAAGGTAATGCGGTAAGAGGATCAGAAAATGTCCATGTGTTTGTTACTTAAAGCTTCATAAAGGTCAAAGAACTGAGCCCTGAGGTGCACCACATACAATTAGCCAAACATGAATATTTTGGATAGAATAAAACTGCAAAGTTAGTCATTTTAATGTCCTTTAAAGTTTCATTTTGTCGAAACGGCCAATGAGGACGGTATCCAAATATTTATAAATATCTGACGTTTTGTTGATGTTTCACAAGCAAAATATTACAGTTTTCATTGGCTTACAGTTACAGCTTTAGAGTGTTAGTTCAACAACACGTCGTAAAATCAACAAATAAAGACGAATGGTTGTTGTTGTCCCCACTGGGAAACGAACGCTCTTTGGCTTTTGTTTGTTGTTCTTTGTGAAGTCGAGGTTAACGACGGGATAACGATGAATGGGCTTTGATTACGCCCAGATAAACATCACCTTTTACACCTTTAGGCCTTTACAGCTGGGCGAACATAAAACTGACGCCTCTGGCTATCGCCCAAGGACGACTGAGCAACTGCTTCTGGAGACGACACCAGATTTAGGGTTTGACGTTTGCAGTTGTTGCGTAGAGTTCGTGTTACGACAAGTGAAGGTTTGTGGCTTTACAGGAACCCAGTTTGTTTACAAAAAGTTCAGAAATCATAATATTAAATGTTTTGGTGGTAATATATACATTGCTTTTAAATACATGTAGTTTGTCTAACACACACAAAAAAAATCCAATCTCTTATTTAAAATTTTTTAGTCTTAACTCATCTGAAAACATTTCTACATGATGTCATGAGACATTATTTTCCTCAGTCCAATATTAATAATAATCGATCCAGAACCACGCAGCATTTTCTCCTGGATCGCTAAGCAAGATCGGTGGCATCTACCCATTCATTCTTTGGTTACCTAGCAACTCACTCAGTCTTTGGTTACCTAGCAACGACCTGTTGAGTAACTGGCGCAGCAGCAGTTTCAGGTTCCACCACTTTGCTTCATAACTGCTACAAAATGAAAAACAACGGCGTGGAGTGAAAACTGGATAAAACAGAAATTGGCGATATAACTGATATTTAAAACAAAAAAACCTAATCATTAATATTGGTATGAACTGATATGAAACGTTTATATTGTGATGTTTTTCAAGTAGCGGAAACAGAGACTAGAAATTTGAGTTTTCTGGCCTCATTTTTGTAAATTAAATACTAAACACTTCATGAAACGTTGTTCCCAATATACCATAAGAGTTATTCCTCTAAGATGTCTTTAATTCCTGGTTTTTGGTCAAAATTAAGATGATTAAATGACAGCATGTAAGTTTATGAAGCTGGTTTTCTGCATCTTGTTGGGTTTTTGACGTTTCGCCGTATTTACAGTAAAGCGTTTTGTGGCTCAGTTGCGCTTTATGTGTCAGTGAAAACGCAGAAGCACCGATCAGCCTTCCTGCCCTCCAGCTCTTTCTCACCTTCCTGCGACGCACCTCACATCTTTCTCCACGTTAAGCTAAATTGAGCACAGATGCCTCTCCGTTTCATGTTGCTTAAAAAAAAAACTCTGAACACCAGACCTGCTTTTATGGAAGAAAAATGCTGCTAATTAGCCTAGCCCCCCACCCCAGCGTAATGTCTGTGGGTGCGTTTGTTGTAATTGCGCTTAAGCTTCTTCAGATGTTAAGACCTCATTGTGAGGTGATGACAAAATGTTATTTACGCTGCGTGTTTACGCCAGGGTTTTTCTATAAAACTGTCTTGGATCTGAGTTTTACGCCAAATGGCAAATTTGTAAATTTTACGGTCCTTCATCTGTCGTAGATTTATGCTCTGAGTTTGATTTCCCTCCATCTTTCAGGGTACAAACTGTTGACCTGAGCTGTTTTCCCAGCTCCTGTACACTTCCTCCTTCTGTGGCAAACACACACACACACACATTTAGAGTAGCGCAGACACACACCAGGTTGCCGGCTGGCCTCTGGAGCCCTCAGGGTGTGTGTGAGTTGGAGTGGGGTTGTTTTCCAAGCTACATTTTGCTGCCACATGGATGTAGAGTGGTTTAGTATGTCTGCCTGGCAGACCGGCCGACACACACACACACACACACACACGGTTTAATTCAAAGGGAGTTCCTCAGGCAGCCAGACAAGGCTCCCTTTCACACTCTGATACAGCGCTAGATTGGAGTGATTGTGGGTGTGCGTACGTGTGCATTATGTGCGTTTCTCCGCTCGGTTTGTCTTTCCACCGCCCTCGACCCGCATATTTTTGAAACCGAAGTTTTTCATCTGTCATATTCTGCACTGGAAAGAGGGGAAAAAAAGCACCGAAAAGTTGCACAGAAATGATGTGTGCCAGGGGTGTGGTCTGGATGACATTTAACTCCAAGGTGAGACGTGTCACTTTGCCAAATTTTGGCAAAAAAAAAAAGAAAAAGAAACACAACTCTTACATGTTCACACAAATAGAGAAACTCATGGAAAGTCATGACGTAACGACTCACAAAACGCGCAAACGTCCAGCTTTTCTTTGCATTTTTTTTTAAACGCTGATTGCGAAGGCAGCGACCCGGTTTTCCTCCAAACGTCAGCCAGGCGAGGGAAGCTCTCCACTGTAAACACTCGACCCGTTTTCAGAAAATAAACCAGAATCGCCACCGCAACGTTACGGCCGATTTCAACCGGCAGAAAACTGATGTGAGCTGAAAACCATAAAGAGGTTTTTCCTAATGATGGCAGGCGAAAAACTGTCAAAGCTTTTTATTTATTTATCTATTTTGGCTTTCTTTGTTGACCTGTTGCTTAGCAACGGAGAGAAGTCCACGGGATTTATTCAACCTTATGGTTTTTTTTGCTTTTTGTTCTCTTTTCTTTGCTCTTCTGCCTTTTCAACAATATAAAATAATAAAAGCAGTTTAAACGTTACGATCGTCTACGAGAGCGAAAACGAGCCGCGATTTTACCAAAACTAGAAAATATCAAAACCTCTGAACACAAATAAAAACACATTGTTAAATTTCAATTACGTTCATGGAAACATTGTAATTTCTGTCTTTTTTAAAACATGAATTTAAAGGAATAGGTTGCACTTTTCTTAGACAAAAGCAAAAACTGAGATTTTGGTCATTTATTGCACTTTTAAAAATATAAAATATTACAGATAAATAAACCCATCAACATAACAAAACACACTGTATGACTGTAATTATTTAAGTTATATTTATATATGCATGCGGTAAAAAAGTAGATATGAATTGTCTTTAATTCACTTAAAATTCTTTGGTCAAACATTTTTAATTGTTGCATCGTTTCTTCTATTATCGCCAAAATATTATTCAAAAAAATAAAACTATGTTATTGGGACTTGCAGCTGTTTTGTGTCAGGAATCCAGGGACTATTAAAATAAATAATGTAACAATAAATAATGTTTATTTCACTTTCATTAACAGAAAATGTGTAAGTTTGATGAATTCAGGATTTCAACGTAAAGATTCACTTTTAGAAAAAAAACGCTGCTAAAATAAAATCAGGTTAAAATCAGTATTTTATGTTTCATAAAATATTTAATTTATTAATTATTGTAGCTTTATGGACACAATATTTAATGGATATTCCAAAGTTTACCATACGACTAACTTGACATATCTGGGTAAGAAACAATAAGATTTACCTTTATTATAACAATACACTGAAAAAAACACAGAATATTTCTGGAGAAAATGTTTCAAGCTTTTTCTCAGGTTCTGATCTTTGAATATTCAAACAGCGTCTCCTGCCTGAAGAAAAACTGCAGCATAATTGATAAATAAATTAAAAGAAAGCGCGATTAGTGTTGCACTTCTGCATGAAAAAATCAAACATGGGCGCCACTAATTGTGTTTTTAAAGAGTGCAAAATAAAAGCATGTCCTCCTAAGACGTATTTTCCACGCAGCAGTGTGCAATAAAAAGAAATCCAGTTTTTCTTTGTAAAATGAAACACTTTCCCTGCGTTTCCCCTGAGCTCCCGGCTAACTTTAAAGTGAGAATAAACCCGGCGCCGGTGGACTGAAACTGCACCCCGAGGCGCGGTTAAAGCCAGGTTACATCAGGGTTTTGTCCAGGTTCAAGCTTTCGTTCTCCCACTAAAAGCCTTTTTATCTCTGAATGCCTTCGCTGACTTCCTTTTATTATTATTTCTTCAATCTGATTTATCTGGGTATTTTATAAAAACCTCAACAAACCCGAGACAAAGGAGCGTCTCTCTGCTGAATCTGCACACAAATAAAACGTTTTCTTCCACCTCTGGGTTCTGAAATCACCAGAAACTTCCTGACCAGCTCCATCCCAGATATTCCCATCAAATATCCGAGTTTTCCTTGCTGCACACCAACAGAGTGGCTCACGCTGTCCCGGCTCGCTAACCCGCCGGCCGGGCTAAAAATACCCCCGTCTGTACTGTTGGGGTTGGCCTGGGGGCGAACCTGGGCCGGGGCTTATAAATGTGCTCTTTGTAGCGCAGTGGAAATGTCCAACAAATGACTCTTTTATTAGGGCAAGACAAAAAAACACAGCTAATTATGTTTACTCAGATCACACACACACTCGTGTGCGAGGAGAGAGGGAGGAAAAGTTCAGATTTAAGGTAGAGACTCAAGCTGATAACAGAGTTAAAAACCTTCTGCTCGTCCTTTAAAACCTGAAATATGGTGATAAATTACTAAATTAGCATCAAAATGCAGCTTTATGAGTCACTGTTTTTATTAAATGCCATTTGCAGTCACTGAAATCATAAAATTACAACCTAATGTTGAATCTAATCTTGGGATCATGAACTTCCTGGGATCCATCATCCATAAAAATCAACAGATTACAGATTTAACACACAGCAATAAAATTAATTATGTTTCAGACAAAAAGTTCATAAATTCATAAAATGTACAATAATTTTCTGGGACTTTAGTTCTGCTTTGATTACAGTTAATGGCACCTGGTTCTGTTTTTATGGCGACATTATTCAAAATAAATGAATCAAATGGTTTTTTGTGACCTCATCCACTGTCGTCCTTCTGATTGGTCGTCCTTCATCGCCTGTTAAATCTGCGGTCAGCCGATTGGCTGGCCAGTTGGCGTTGGATTGAAACCGTCCAATCAGAGGGGACGAACGCCTGCGAGGTTCGGTCTCTTCCCAAACTAATCCAACCGCAGGCAGCGTCGCTCCGCTCACTTTCTGATGAAAATATTTGATTTTCAACACAAAACATATCGACGTTCTGAAAGTTTAAAGTTCTGGACGTCTTGGTTTCCTTCAAAGAACCAAAGGAAGTTTATTTATCAAGACTTATTGCCAGGAACATGTTGAAAAATTAAAATAAATAACTTTATGACTGAGTCGCATCAACAGAAAACATCTGAAAGATGTTAAACTGTTCAGCACATATTCTGTCAAATTCTGCAAATTAAATATCAACGTTAACTTTCTGTTTTACTGTCGTCTAAATATTTACTCTGCTTCACATTCACATCAACCAGATTCTGGTAAATTTACAACAAAAGTAACGACAATTAAAGGCTGTTTTCCAGATCAAACTGATGGAAAGGATGTTCGTTTCAGCTGAACGACGAGTCGCCAAACGTCACGTTTTCCCCAAACGCTGGAAAACAAACAGTCTGGAAACAAACAACCGATACGGGAAAAACGTTTATTTATAAACAAGCATTTATATCTCACTGAAAAGCTGCTTCTTGTCGGTTTTGTCAAATTTCAAGTGAACTAAGAGAGAAATTAGACAAAGATACTTGATTAAATTTGGTATTTCTGACTGTTTTACTGTGTTGGTGTGAAAATCTACCTGGAAAAAACAAAATAAGATCCGACTTCATTTTACTTTTTGTTTGAAAGAACTATTAAATTTAATTTTTAGGAATTTCCTGTACAGCATTTGAAGCTTTTTGCCATAATTGTAAACACAAAAAGCCAAAACCAACTTAATACGGGAAAATAACTGGTAGTTTTTTTATCTATATTTAAGAATTTACTGAAGATAAGCTGTAATATCTTACTGATTATTTAATTTTAAGTTATTTTTGCCTAATTTCAAGTGCACTAAGTTAGAAGCTAAACAAACACACTTGGTAAAATGTTGTGTTTTTATAATACATTGTTACTAATCGAGTGTGAAACTCCAACAGCAAGACGGAACCAGACCTGATTTGATTTTATGTTTTTGCAGTTTATTTCTCTTCTGGTATGAAAATCCACCTGGAAGTTACAAAAAAACACAAATTTTTTAAAATAAATGTGTCACATTTATTCATCTTGTTGCTATAAAATCAGATTGTTGTCAGACTCGGCGTTGGCCGTCAGTGAACCGTTACGGTCGAGATGCTTGTCGGCGGCGACCCGAGCAGGTGAGCGAAACGCACCGAGCCGGAAAAACGTTTCCACAGGAATCGCAGGAGCCGAAAGCTTTCCAAAGCCGCCAGGCTCGACTGGCAGGTGGATCCAAAGCCGCCGATCTCCACGGAAACATCTCGAATAAAGGTTAAAAATGAAAAAGTGAAACAGCAGCGAGAGCGGAGGAGAACAAGAGAGAGGAAACGAGGTCAAAGGCACCGAGGGAATTCCTGGTCTCTTTTCAGCCGTCAATCATTCAGCCGGTGCCAGAGATACCGAGGATCCAGTGTGAGGGCTTTTATGTGTGAGTGATTGTGTGTTTGAATGGTGCGATAGGTCCTCGACTTGACAATGAACCCCGTCCCTTTGCGGTCACGCCACCGCATCAGGGAGACCGGAGGGAGGAGGAGGAGGAACAAGATGAGAGAAAGCGAAGAGGGAAGGAAACCGAAGAGGAGGGGGCGAGCGAAGAGCCAAAAACGGAGGCAGAGAAAGCAGGCGCAGAGCGTGGCGGAGCAGGCAGAGAGATGGGACGGCTTCGCGTTTTTTTAAACAGGACGGATTAAACGGGGGGAGCGGGAGGTTTCAGATGGTTCAGCCAGAAAACACGAAGAATGGCGAAGGAGCGGGAGAGACACGGAGGGGGAGGCAGGGCTGGCCCCTGACCCGGGGACATTATAGAAAGGGAGATTATGGTTGTTCAAAACTCTCTAAGCGCTAACCCCAGGACCCCAGCTAATACCCCGACACACACACACACACACACACACACACACACACACACACACACGTTTCCCTGCCTCAATACAAACAGAGCGGATCTGATACACACACTGCAAAAACTCACCAAGTACCTGATCTGGTTCCTGGAGCAAAAACCTCAGGATGTTTGAAATAAGACAAAACAAACCAATAAAGACCTTTAGTCAGGATATAGGAACTTCATTGATGTCAATAATTCCTTAATATTGATGAAAACGTTCTAGTTCCACTGGCAAATTATTTCACTTATAAATGGGAAAATGTCTCGTTATAAGTGAAAATAATCTTTTAATGGAACTGGAACGTTTTCATCACCATTAAGGAATAATTATTGATCTAAATAAGATCCTATTTATTGGAGGAAAGTTACTTGTAAATTAGTTTTGTCTCATTTCAATTGTACCCAAATATTTGCACTAGAAACTAAACCAGAATACTTGGTAATATTTTGGGTTTTTGTTTTTATAGTGCTTTACAGCTGCTACAATGAGCTCAGCAGACGGAGCTCAACCAGGTGTTTGCTAATTGCTGCTGGCTAGTCTGAAGGAGCTGCTCTGAGGAGGAGCTGTGCCTTGAGGGAGGGGCTTCGTCCACCTGCGTTTTGCACAGCTGGATGGTTGCCACGGAGATTAAAAGATTTCACAAAGAACCAGGGGAAAAAACACTCCAGGTACATTTATAACCTGACGTGAAACTCCAAACTCTTTTCATCCAATTTGTATCAATCAGATTGAATCAATTGTTGAAATATTTTTCAGCTAATTTAGTTGTCGATTAATTGTTAACTAGCATCTACAGACTGAAAAAAAGGCCAACATTGGAAAAAACAACATATTGAGAGAAGAAATGAATGGCTGAAGACGCAAAGCTTCAGGAAGACACTTTGATTGTTGTCTTTCACCTGCATTTGTGGAAATGAAAGAGAATAAAATATGCGACCCGTCCTGTTTGGGCCACTTTAATCCAACTCCAGTTTGAGATCCGAACCAAACATGCGACTCTGGTGAATATATGAACACCAACCAGACTCCAAAACCAGGTATTGGACTACAGTGCAGTGCATTCTGGGTAAATACGACCAGGGCTAGTGGGAACAAAACCAGTTAAAATCTGATCTTTTTGTTCATATTGTGTGAGGAAGGAAGTTGCTCATGTTTTCTTCAGAGGTTTTTGTGTCGTTTCCTACAGTGGTTCTCATCGCAGCGCCACCACAGGCAAGGAGGGGAACTGCTTTTTTCACCACATCAGCTGAAAATGTAACCAACGTTGCAATTTCAGTCCCAGATCGAACCGAGTCTCCTGGACTAAAGCTTTAGACCAATCAATTCAGAAACAACTAAATATCTGATCGAACAGCATAAACCTCATGCAGCTAAAGTCAAAGTGATGGGAAAACTTCACCATGACTCGTATTTGTGGTTGTTTTGTTGACCGAAGCACCGAAAGACTCCCGCTTTATCCTTTAAGCTTTTCACACACAAAGTTTGTAAGCGATAAAAGTGCAGCCACCTCTCTTTCACACACCTACACACTCACTCGATGAGGGGAGGGGGATTAACACTGGCCTCTATAGTCGGCCCAGGACAAGAGTGTTGAAGGAGGGAGCAGTGTGTTCTCGGGGTGAAAGAAGGGGCAGGGAGACCGCTGCCAGAACCTCACGCTAATCTACTAGAGGAGGACAGCGAGGTCGCATGGACCGAGAGACGGGCAGAAAGTGGCTTCCACGTATAGATTTAACACTTTCTGTCACAAACCAGCGATCCAGTTTGGCTTTAGGGAAACTGATGACGTGGGAAAATGAGGACAAAAACATAGACGACCGGGGCAAAAAGTCAAATTTAGACAACCGGATTGTGAGGCGACAGGAAAATCTTTAAAAAACGCTCACATGTTGGAGAGACTGATAAATTCATAACGAACGATCGGAAACAACGCAAAACCAACCGAGCGACGAAAGTAAAGAGAACACGACAGAATTTTAACGTTTATAGACGAGTGTCACTTTCTGGATGTGTGTTTAAACAAAAACTACAAGAAAAGTTGGACTGGACACTTTGAAGTTTACGTGACGGCAGAAGAAGAGTCCTTGGAGGTTCGGGGATCCTGCCCTGAATGTTAACAGGCGAAGGGACACGAAGGGACACGAAGGGACACGAAGGGACGCAAAGGGACACGAAGGGACGCAAAGGGACACGAAGGGACACGAAGGGACGCCCCGCGACGCCGTTTCACCAGCTACGTATCTCTAGAAAAACACTAACCAGTTCCCCGACCCCTCATTTAACTGTCATATAGTTCCACACCCAGGTGCTTTTCAAATCTTTTAATTAGTCCATTTTTGGTCCAGCTTTGAATAAATATGTAAAAAATTCACAGCAGATATTTGCGAAATGTCAAACTTTTAATAATTCAGCTCCAAAAAGAACCGAAAACTAAAGGAAAATGACTAAAATGCCGTTTCAATGATTCAGTGGTTCACAAATAACCTCCTGATGAATTTATTGTAAAAACACGAGGAGTTTAGATGATAAACCTGAACCCAAAGCTTCTTCGTTTTATATGAAAACAGAATAAAACGTAAACATTTTGGTTCAATTCAGATGTTCATCAGATCAGCAACAGGACAAGAAATAAAGTCTGACCAGCATTTTTAAACAGATTATTATCAAAATAATAAAAACCTTCAATAAAAAAACAGTTTCACTGTTTTTACTTTAACAGAAATATACATTAATCTTTGTTTGAAACAGAAATAGAGATACAAGATAATAAATGTTGATTCAGTGATTATTTTTTTTTAACATAAAATATAGAACAAACTTTCACTATCGTGAGTTTCTTCAGATATTTATTAACTGTAATATTTGATCATTTTGTTCTTTGTGTTATAGGTAATATAAGTATAATACTGATATTGTCTGGTTACTTAGTCAGGCTATCTGCTCTGGTAGCTCACTAACTTTACGTTTTAAATTGTAATAAGTAGTTTGAAATATTTCCAAACAGACAAATTTCTCCTGTTTTGCATGTAAGGAATAAGTTTATTTTAGGTAGTTTTGTCTCTAGTTAAAATGATTCTAAGGGTTTAATGTGCATTTTTTTACTTTTTCGTTTGTTTTAACTGGAGCTTTGCTGAACATTTAATACCAGAAAAACTCCGTCTGTAAATATCAGAAACAAATTCTAACTTTTCCAGACTGGAAGTAAATGTGGATTCTGCATCATCATGCATTATGTTTTGGGGATGTTTTATGACTTCATGTGATTCCTGCCTTGGGTTTTTGTGTGTATAACCGCAGTCATACAGCACACAGCGAGCTGCACCGCAGTAATGGAAAATACTATAGATGAAGCCACCGGGCCTCACAATGCTCGCTCTGTCTGAGCCGCTTAAAGGCACAACCCTCCGAAAACCTCTGAAGAAGTCAGTTCTGGGGGTTTTGTCATGACTGTCGGTACAGTAGAGACTTTGTGGTTTTTCTGAAGAACAGAAAATATGTTTTAACAGTTTGTTATTTCATGTATTCACTGTTGAACAAAGCTGATTTTCATTTCCACCAGATGAGAGAATATTTGGGTTCAAATGTCTTAAAATCCTATAAAAAAATGCTTCGATGTTAATCTGATGTTACGTTTTTAATCCAGTAAGACAATATAGTGCTACAATAAATTAAAGCAGGTTCAACATTAATAATCTGAACTGAAATTAAACGTCATTGTGGGACTGAAAAATCTTAATCCTTTTCTCTTTATTACTGCAAACCAGAAAACAAATAAAACTTCTGACATCAACTATTGGTGTAACGTTTACTAATAAGTCAACTATGAAGAAGAATTAATTTCTAGTTGTTAATATTTTGTCATTTCTTTTAAAATTCATGCCATATTTTAATTTGTTGACCATTTCTGTCTCTTCAGAAACTTTTAAATCCGCCGTTAGTTAAAAACGTAACCGTGGAAACGCTCAAAAGATGTTTAGATACGACTTTGAACTGCAGCTTGGACTCAATTTAGCTTTAAGAAGATTTAAACAGCAAGAAAGTATTAAAAAATTAAAAGCCAAGATGTTTGATTTTTAAGATTCTGATGTTGAGCTGATAGATCAAGGATACGAAGGACTCGGTGTGAAGAGCAAGTTTGTTATCCTGCACACTATGATTTACTTTTCATCGCCGTAAACCAGACGGGATTAGAGGCCGGCAGAAAGAGGGATGATGGATTAAAAGCTGTCGCTGATACAGTGTCTGCATAAAAACAAGCTATGCAAAAATATAAACATAAACACGTAGTTAATCGCGCGTTTCAAAAGATATCAATATGCAGGATTTTGTAAAAGAAGAAAAAACTAAACAGGAATTGTTCCTGATTCGACAAGAACTTTGTTTTTTCTAACTTAGTACGAAGTTATTATTTTAAAAAATGGCAAAATGTATATCTTTAAAAAAAATATGGAGCATTTTTGCACAACAGTGACACCTTGTGGAAGCAGAAAGTATTTACTGTAAAGTTTATTTGAACTGATTTCAGGAAATTATTATACTCTTTAAATGATTTTATATGAGCTTTAGAATCCTACGTGCGCCCCCTATTGGTGAGAAAAATCAATTACTGACCAAAATCAGGAATTTTGAAAATCAAAAAACATTTTTCGATCAACGAAACACGAATGTTGAGCTTTAGAAAATGTTTTAAGCTTTTTTTTTTGTCTAAATGGGAACATTTTTGATATTTATTTATTAAAATAAAGTTTTATTAAAGCGATATTAGAGTTTTATCACGATATTTTGTGATAATGATAAAAGTGACTGGTTTATTTCTTCTCCTGAGAAACATGGCCACTTTTAATACTTTTTAGGAAACCAATCACAAAAAAAGTGATTTGTATCATTAAAAATATGATTAACTGTAATTAATCATATTTTCAAATCAATCAATATTTATTGGTACTTTCATTAAACTAACAGTAGAAAAAAACAGTAAAACTAACAACACGGATATTTTGGGGGTTAAACATTGTTAATTGATATTTATTGTAACAATAAATCAGAATTGTTTTCATGACAGGAAATGTAAAATCTCTCCTCTGGCCCTGATGCACTTGTATTATTTTATATATAACTGTTGTATATTTATCTGCTACATAAACTAAACTACATTATTTGTTTTATTTTCTCACTCTTGCTTTATTTTCCCAGGTTTATTATTAAATGCCAACATTGCCTGTCAGTTAAAGTCACTGGATGCTTTATGTCCCTGTTATGAATAAATAAAATTAAATTAAAAGCTAAAATCTAGATGAATAGTTTGTGTTGCACCTTACATTTTCTATTTTTGAAAGTAAAAGTAGAAATTTCTCCCTAACATTGTGCGTAAATCTGATGCTAGCCAAACTTAGGCTAGTGTTGGCCGCCCAAAATCACTCCGAGGGCCGTAAATGGCCCCCGGACCGCACCTTGTATTTGAAGTAACCACATCTGGACTGGTCTAAACAGTTGTTATTTCTTCTTGCTGTTTTGTGTGCATAAATCTGCCGGTGTAGGTAAGTGATTCTCTGCTCTGTGTGTGTCCTCCCTCAGTAGCTCTCCTAGCTTGGCACTGTCCATTCAGAAAGCTCCGGCTCCTAATGAGAGCAGACAGATCCTTGGCAGAGCCGCCGCGCCGCTATTTCTAACTGCAGATCGCTTTAAAATGGATCAGCCACAGAAATATGTAGCTGTGTGTGTGTCGAGGTAAAAATATATACACTGTACACACACGTTTAGACACTTAAGTGTTTATGTTAGAGTCCTGAATGAGGTGCCAGGGGACGCCGGGCGAAAGCGCGGCAGAACAAAAGAGGATGTGAGTGGAGAAAGGAAAATAATCTCGAACCGGTCGATTTGTATCGAGAGAAATTTAAAGCCCTCGCTGTTACAGAGCCGCCACTTGTTCATTGACGTAAACAAACACCCTGCTGTAATTCTTCACAGCGAGTTTCAGCTCAATGTTTTGCACAAATGAGCTATTTTGGTTCTCCGTTGACCCGCTAGCAGAGCTGGTTTCGGCTAAAGCAGAAACCAAACAAATACGGATATAAAATAACTGCTGCAACACAGAGTTCGCAAAGAGCAAAACCTCGACCAAAACCTGGACCAAAACCTGGAAATCCTGGGCCAAAATGACCCAATCGGACCAAAGAATATCACTCTAACGCAAAAATATGCAATTACTACTTTGAAAACTTGTATCTGCTGCCCCCATGTGGCCGAAATTAATAGCAACAAAAAACTCAATCATTGCTAAAATCAGACATTTACACATTTTATTCTCAAATTACAGTTGAAATCTTTGGAGAAGCACTAATTATGAACTTGATGGAAGTCTAGCGCCCCCCGCAGGCAGAAACAGACCGAACAACTTCACTTGTCGAACTGTAGGAAAGTATAAAAGCTTTTGTTGTAACAGCAAAACCTTGGGATGTACTGGAATCACTGCACTTCCTGTTTTAAACAGGAGGTGTCACTGCTGAGTTATTACCGCTTTTCGATACATTTTCAAATCTTTGAAGATTCTTCAGATTTGTTCTCATTTTCTGGCTAATCTTGTTCTTACTAATGTTTGTAAGCTGCTGCTGTCGAGTTCGACAATCTTACAAACAAAAAATCCAGATTTTACACATAATATGTAGATTAAAAGCTGCTGCGTTATATTCACGTTTGAGTAATTCTTACTCTGGTTGTATTTCTGCTCTGACTTGGTTAGTTGTTTCTACAGCACCACCTGCTGCCCAACAAGGAAACTGCAGCAACTGTTGCATCTAAAGTTTAGATTTCCACCAGGATCCAAGTAGCAAAACTACCTTTTGGGACCAAATCTTAGTATGTGGAGCTTTATTTGACACTGTGATGGATGAAAATGCATTTATTTGGTATTTTCCAAAAGCCAAATAGAACCTTTCAACAACAAATGACTCACAGAACCACATGTCCTGCAGTTGGACTCTGGTCCATCCACTCTTGTTTAGTAAAGATCCTGATTGGTTGTTTTTAGATGCTAACGACTACAGTAGGTCTCTAATGACTCCAATCTCAACAAACAGCATCGCAGTTTAAGAAAACTATTTCAAGAACCTCTCAGCCTTCGTTAAATTAACTTTGGTCAGTCGTTTATATAAAAGTTGCTTATTATTCACACAGGAAATGAAGGTTGGAGGCGATGCGACACCAATTGTGCTCTTGTGTTGAATCAAGCAGAGATATTTGTCTTTTTACACAACTTTACTGTCTTATTGTACATGATCTGTTGTCAGGACATGATGTCTCCGACCTGAATGAATTCTCATCAGGTTCTGTGTAAATAATGACTGAAAGGTTCCCACAAACCACTTTTGATGTTAGAGTTTTAATGCGCTTTGGTTTCAGCCTCCGGCTTCATCTGATCTGGATTTAGACCAAACAAGGTGCTAATAATCTCACTGTACAGAATCCTGACCTTCCCGTGTGAGAGCAAAATCTCTAAGCTTCACTTTAGGACAACAATGCGCCACGGAACCGCTCTAAAGAAACACTTTGAACCAGAATCCACACAGCTGTAGGTGAAAACAAAAATCGGTATTTTGCAGGAACTCAAGGCTGATCGGTGCAACTCCGATTTCACCTCAAGAAGAAAAAAAGCAAAGTCTCCTGCAGAAGCAGCGCCGCAGCCAACAATCTGGACTTTTCCACAGTTTTCCAGCGCGTTTCGGAGACATTTGGACCTCATAAGCGCAGACACTCTCAGCCTCCTCCATCAGACTGACATCAAGCCCCCTCTCCCCTCCCGTCGCCGCTCCATAAACTTGGCCGTGGTCCTCGGCTGCATTCCGGGAACGCGTCTCCCCTCTCTCTCCCTCTCTCTCTCCTCTCTTCTCTCTCTTCTCTCTCTTTCGGTGTCAGATGTTCCACCGACGGGAGCACCGCGAGTTCAAACCCCGCACGCTGCCGACGTGCCTCCGCGCGTCCCGGCGAACTTCGCTCATCATTATAACTCCGATCGCTGTGATTCTAATGTGACTGTATCTCCTCCTCCTGCTGCAGCTGTGCATCTCTTTCTGTTCGCTCTGCGCGGCTTTGCGGCTGGAGGCAGAGGATGCTCCAGCTGGAGCTGCACAAACTCATCATCTGCATTTCAACTCATTCCTGTCCTTTGAATCTGATGCATCTTTCAACATGACTGCAGCTCCAAACTTCACACACTGGAGGAATCTCCCACAAAAAAAACATCAACTTTTTAACTCAAACTTTGCAGCTGATGTGATTATCAGCACGAGTCCCGCTCCAAACTTCGCCAACAAATATCAACCTTTAAAGAGAAACTCGGGATAATTTCAGACTTTCAGAGTAGTTTGGACTTTCCTGACTCGGGTCAGAGTGAAAAGCTTAAGGGGGAAAATCAGACTAACTCATTAGAAACGTGATAACTTCACTAATTCTGACTAAATGGAAAAGTGTGAAACGCGAAGTTCCCTCTGACCGGGTCGGACAGTGAACGGTCCCAGCGGGTCCAGCTTACCTGCAGCAGCCAGTGGCAGGTCTCTCCGATGAAGGGGAAGCCCATGGAGCCTTTGGGCATCGGCAGCTTGCAGTTCTTGTCCCGGGTGGCCGTCCACCGGAGCTGCCAGAGCTGCTGGGAGACGGCGACCAGCAGCGCCATGGACACCAGGCAGGCGGCCAGCGTGGCCAGAGCCGAGATCAAGTCGAAGCTGTCGAACAGCATGATGAGGAGGATGACGAAGATGCTCAAAAAATATATTAAAAAAATACAAATAAATAAAAAATAAAAGTCTGGGTCACAAGTTTTTGTTGATTTGCTGATTATTTTCTTGTGCGTAAAAAGCGCAGCGCCGATTTACGCACTCCAAACGCTCCTGGCGCGGCTTGGTTTTCTTTTTTTTCTTTTTGCTTTGGGAATGAATGAACTGCGGAGGTGTGATATGGATTATGTTCTCGTTTTCTGTTTGTTTTTTGGCGTCTCCAGAGCGCAAACCGCGGCTGGCTGAGTGGAGGAGACGCAGCAACAGGTGACGCTTTAATCTCAAACCTTCAGAGGAAAAAACAAAAATGAAATCACCGAAAGTCAGTTTTGCTTTAATGATTTAAACATCTGGGGCTGCAGGCACACCTGGCTGGGGACGCTCCTGCTGTTTGAAAGTTCATTTTTGTGAGTTAAAAAATTAGAAGTATAAAGTAAAATTTTTTTTAAAAATGTCTGGAAATTTAAGACAAATGTTAATAATAATAATATTTAAAAAAAAAAAAAAAAAAAACACGTGGAAAAAGTGAAGCCGAGCCTGGAGCCAAGAAAAGTTTAAACTTTTTTCTTTTTAAAACTTCTGGACTGGGATGGAAAAAGTTGCTTTAAATGGGGGGAAACTCTTCCAGGAACCGCGTGATTCAGATCCAAAACTCTCTTTTTGAAAAAAGAAAAATCTGTCTATTTTAAAAAGTTTACGCGCCTCTGAGTTGCAGTTGGAGACGTTTAAGATCCTTGACGCTGCAGTGATGCGCAGGAGATGCTCCGTCCTGCTGCTGCTCTCTGTCTGCCGTCCTCTCTCCTTTCTGCGCACCTTTCTGTCTCTCCGAGCGCGTCTCTCTCTCTCTGCTGGCTGCACACACAAGTCACCCTCAGTGCGTGAGTGTGTGTGCGCAAAGAGTGTGTGTGCGTCCAGCCAGAGGCACCAATGAGTGTTTATATAGTGTGGAGGCAACTGGAAGGCGAATAGGCGGCCAAGGGCTCCCGTCGCCCCCCTCCAGCCCCAGACTCCCCTCCCATCTTCCCTCCTCCACCTCTGCTCCACCTCTCTCAGCTCCCGGAGAACCCCCACCCCTCCCCTCAGAAACAGGAGGAGGAGGGGGGCGCTGTAAAGTGAGCAGCAAGCTGCGTAAGAGGAGAGGAGGAGAGGCTCGTGCTGCAGCTGGCGCAGCGCCAGCGGCTGAGGCGGGAGGAGAAGCTGGGCTCCGTGCGGGACGTGCGCACTCCTCATCCCTCTTGTGCTCCAGAGTGGGTCACCTGCGGCCGAAAACACGCGGCGCGATCCGTGGAGACTGAAGCACAAAGTGGGTTCGCGCTGTGGGCGCCGTGCTGGAGGGGGCGCCACTAGTTGGTTTGCTAAATCAATTAATCACATGATTAATTAAAATGAACTCAATAATTTCCATTTGCATGATTTAATGTTTTCTGCTGAAAAGTGGATGACAAAACGTCTTCAGTGTTTTGGTTTAAAAACTTTATTTGTGTTGTTTTATTAATTTTGTATATTTAAATCGTCTTCCTGTTCTGGTGCTGAATGTTCATCAGACATTAAAGTTTATCAATCTGAGAATGAGTTCATGAATTATTACCATTATGTTACTTTAAAAATGGTGTAAAAACAACAATATTATCGTTTATTTCAATAATTTCTGGAACAATTTATCATCCAGCAAAATTCATTATCATGACAGACTACAGGGGGCGCCAAAACGATGCATTTGACTGAAGTTAGTGCATCAAAAACCCCGTTTATGATCTGACTGTAAAAACCTCAAAGTATTTAGATGCCATTAATTTTCCTTTTTGCCATTTTAGTCTAATATGCAGTGAACATATTAAACTACATGGTTTAATAAACAGTTCAATAGAGAATAAAGTTTGTTACTCCGTAAACAGAGATAATGAAAATTAGACTTTCATTTTGTTCATTTAAAACAAAATGAACAAAATTTTTATTCAGGTGAACAGCAGCAGCAGGTATGAAAAAGTTCTTAAAGTGTTAGAAATAATATGTAAAAAATAAAATTAACAATAACAAAAAGGCTTAATTCAGTTTATTTCAAACATATTCACTATTCAAACAGCATATATTTATATAACTATTTGAAAAGGAGGTAGGCAAAAGTATACATTTATTGATAAACTTTTGTCTTCGTTTAGAGTTAGCATAAAACTCAACGTTTTCTCCACTTTAGCTGAAAATAATAAAAAAATATTTGTTGATTTTGCTTATATTTCCACCATGGGGGAAACTGCGACACACGGAGGGATTGATTGATGTAACTTGGCATCTGGAGTCTGGAGGGCCGCATAAAAACCTTTGTTGGGCCGGATTTGGCCCCCAGGCCTCCGGTTTGACATGAGTGGTTTTAAAAAAGACCTAATTATTAAATTTTGTTATTTCCTTTAGGAAATGACTAAATAACTTTGGCTCAAGGCGCCACTCCAGCAAGTACCGCCAACGTCGACCCACACAGCTTTCCAGTGTCAAACTCGAGGTCCACGGGCCAAATCCAGCCCGCCGCAGCAAGTTATGCGGTCATAGTTAATTATTATTATTTTATCAAAACATAAGTTAGAATTGCCTGATATCACAGAAACTAATTAATCGAACTGTCAGGTTTTTGGACTGTTTGTGGGAGGAAGCTGGAGAACCAAGAGAAAACCAAGAGAGAACCCAAAGTGAACTTGTATGCACAGAGGAACATGCAGGAAACATTCTTAGTACAAAGAAATGGTGCTAAAACTGGTGCAAAATCAAACAATTCCAATGTTCTGCATCATAACCAATATATTTGGTGTTTATCCACTATATTTCCCCAAACTAATGACTTGGATTTCGACTTAGAAAAAAAAATCCATTAATAATAAACTGAATCTTAATCCACGATTCCTAAAGTATCATAATTGATACATTTTCACCTCAATTTTTCTAGAGAACATCACAATTTACGGTGAGCGTTTTGGTAAGCTGTCTGTGATCATAACTTTATTAAAGAAATATGTTGAGACTTTGCTAAAATAAATAAATAAAAGTCTGTCCCAGTTGGGCCACTGGTTGGGATGGCACACCAAAACCAAAACCAATAAAATAACTTCTACTTTTCTTTAAATATGCTGCAAAGGTTAAATATAAAATTTAGATCAAAATTAAAGAAAAAAAATATTTGTAACAATAAATTCACGTTTCGAAGTATCAAGAATCAGTTGACATGTACTGAAATAAAAACTGTAGCTGTTAAATTTTTGACCGAAAATACTTGATCTACGTATCTTTTGAGGATAGCAATGTAAATAAATAACAAAATAGATAAATAACCATTTTAGCTTTTCCTGAAGTTATGCAGAAAATATTTTGTGGTTATTATAAAAGTTCCAGAAAATTTATAGGATTTATGGGGTGGGCGATGGGCCCCAGGTTCCCCCCACTTGGAGACACCACTGAACTTTGGTACAACTGACTTTTTATTAATAAAAGGTCATAAATAACACTTGAACACCAACAGTAGTGAGTTTTAAACACTTCCAACATCTCTCAGGTTGTTTCTTTCTCTCTCTTCTTGACTTCATCACATCTAGAATCTGCCTGAATGATTTATACCTGCATTATTTCTGCTAAATAAAACGATTTTTACTCTCTCTTTTTAATTTCTATTCAAAAAACGCTTAATATTTCACCAGAAAGGTGAACCTGGGTGTTTCGTCTTCTTTTCTGTGAATCTTTCTGTGATCTCTGTATCTCTGTGTCCAGCTCTGTCACTGATGATCCGTTTAACATCATTTCTGACAGAAATGTTTTTCCTGCTTCATCTTTTTCCTTCCCAGCAGAGGAAGAATCTCACCGGGGTTTCCTCATTTTCCTCGTTTCATCAAGTCTTTTCTTCATTTCGGCGCTCAGTCAGCAGCTCAGCGCTGCCGCCTAGCGGACATTAAGCTCACTGCAGTCGCACTGAAGTCATTCTTATCTTACTGAGAGATGATTTCAAAAAGTCCAACAGCTTCATAATTTATTCTCACTCGTCTCTCTCAGTGTTCAAACAGTTTCTTCTGCATTTTGGTCTCTTAATGAGATAAAACTCTTATTTCTGAGAGAATTAATGGAAGTAGGTCATGGACTCTGCTTTTATTGTGACAAGACACAACAAAGAGGAAGTACAACTTTTGTCAGGGATCAGAGAAATGTCTGGTATTGTGCAAAAGTCCAGAGTCTTCCTTTATTTATAATTTCCACCCAGACGCCATTATGTTCTAAAGATATCGTTAATTCTCTTCCAGAGGTTTTCTCTTATATTTTACATAATACATGTTATGATACGCGATATAAAATATGCAGGTATATATATATATATATATATATATATATATATATATATATGTTTGTATGAGGCATCTATTAAAAGTATTTATCTTCTTGAATGTTTATCTTTTTAAAAAGCCATAATGATCAACAAAATATGGCTTTTTTGACAAGAAAATAATAAAAAACATTTTAAAGTCAAAATGAAATAATGAGGTTTGGGCTTTGACTGGGCCACTCCAGAACTGTTCTCAAATACCGCAAAAACACAAAATCTCACCAAGTGTTTTTGGTCCAGTTCCTATTGAATCTTAGTACAGTTGCAATAAGACAAAACTAACTTACAAGTAACTTTTCCTCAAGATATGGAGCTTATTAAAGCAAATAATGCCTTAATATTGATTGTAGCGCTTTTTAATCAATAAAATTATTGACTTGTTTTAAGTTAATAATTCCTATAGCTCACAGATTTTCTCAAGTTTCCACTGGCAAACTTAAACTACTAATGGGCCACAAAATTAATTAAATTAGAAATGCAAAAGTTAATTTATTTTCTTGGGCGTTTTCATGAAATACGTCTGTTATTAAAAATCTAAAACATAAAAATGGCTTTGAATTGTTGCCTTATTTAAAGAAAAACAAACAATATGGATTGTCCTCATTTATTTTATTGACTCTAGAAAAATACGAAACACATCGGATGCATTGGAAATATGATCCCAACTCCACTTATGCTTTAGTTTAATGTATGAAGAAAGGAAGTGAAAAAGCAGGAAAAGTCCAAAGAAAACTAAACGACCAGGAAAGAAGCTTCATAACTTTTCACCAAGATCCCAAAACGATCAGATTTAATGAGACAGTTAGTATTTTAAAGACTAACCTAATGAGTCAAACAGCTCCGCTTGTTTTTTATCCAGTTTACTTCGTGCAGATTTCACAAATCTGTGTGATTTATAAATACTTATGTCAACTGGAATCAATGACCAACGACACGCCTAGAAATCTGAGTCTCTTCTGTTTTAACATCTGACTCAACATCTGTCATCTTTCTACAGAAGTTTAGCTCAAGTTTAAGTTCCAGCATTTATTCACACCTGACATATTTAGGTGTGAACCCTGGTCGGTTTTAAAATAAATTGGATAAAACAGGAAAGGCCACCTGTTTGATAATATTTCAGATATTTAAAACAAAAGAACTAATCAATAATTATTGATATCGACTGATATGAAATGACTATATTGTGATGTTTTTCAGCAATTTCTCTCTATTTTATTTTTTAATTCAAAATGTGGGGTTCCTCAAGGCGATGTGTTCGGGCTGCTTCTTTTGTTGCAGAATAAAATTATACCCCAATGAAAAGATCATGAATAAATTTCACTGTTATGCAGATGACATTCACCTGAACTGGTGCGTTGCTATTTCTTCAAACAACCTGGCAGTGACCTTTCTTTTCATACAACGCCTGAGTCGAAGGGAATAAACTGAAGTGCAGAATTATGACGAGTCGAAAGCAGCTCTGATTCAAAGCTGATTCACGGCCGGCTGCCGGTTTGAGGATGAGATAATGGCAGCTGGTGCCAAACATCTGATTTAAACAGTTCCTGTAAAATCACACGACCGAACAAACCCTGCTCCTGCTCAGAGGTAGTGACCTGTAGCGGCCTGTTAACACGGTTATGTGTGTAACTTAGATAATTACTGCTTTGTGTCGCCATGTAAGCTGAAGGCTTATCTTTACATTCCACATCTATGTCCATCTAAGCTTTTAACACCTGCAGCGCATTCGCTCCACTTGGTGGACTGACTGCAGAAGGTGTGCGTGTGAAAGATGATGAGGCGCTGCTGCTGCTGCTGCTGCTGCTGCTGCTGCTGCTGCTGCTGCTGCTGCTGCTGAAGACATTTTCAATTTCCTCTGACCTAAACTAAACTAAACACAGCCAGGGTGTTTAGTTTGGGCTTTAGAGGCTTAGGGGGACACAGGAAGTGAACAGGGGGCAGATCGACAGCCAGCAGGAAGGAGAACAACCCGGTTTGTTTCAACGCTTCAAAATGACTCATTTAAATTTTCAGCATAAATATTTTTACATAAAGGGGCAGTGGATGTATCTTTAATTATTTAATTTATTGTTTATTTAATATAATAGACATTTATTAACATTTTATTTAGGTTAGTTCATTTTATTTTGTTGAAACCTTCGTTCAAAAAATACTTTACTGATCCCAAAGGGAAATTTAATTAAAGTTTTAAAAGAGTAAGAAAGTGACATGTGAGGGCAAATAATTTATTTTGATACTTTTCAGAGTTTTGCTCATGGTAAAAAAATTTTAAAAAATGTGAAGTTTATGCAGTCCAGGTTTTGGTCGAGCTGGATGATACGGCTGAAAAACGGATCATGATATGAGCGTTTCACATTTTCATTTATTAGCAGTTTTGAGCCAAAACCTGAAACTGCTGCTGCGCCTGTTACTCAACAGGTTGTTCCTGGTGTCCAAAGAGCGAGAGAGTCAGTTTTTGGTTGTTTTTGTTTTTTAGCTTTTTGCATTTCAGTTTTTACCATGACAACACTGGGCTTTGCTTTGCTTTGTTTTGAAAATAGATAAAGTGTTAAACAAACAACATCCAAAAGGATATAATTCAGTGTGATCTCCAGGCTCTACATATTTTATGAATGTCGAAAAGATACAACACACATGCAGTTTTACATAAATATTTTACTCAAATGTTCCAGCAATGATTCTACATTATGTAATCTCCTGCTGCGCTATGCAGATACTCTGTTTGCACTGATGAAAATTCACTCACTTTTGAACGCTCTAACATATGGCAGCCCAATGTACTTATTACTTGTTCTTATTTAAATTCGAAAATACTTGATTGATCCCAAAGGAAAAATGAAACACTCCTTTCCAACTCCTCAGAGATTTGGCTTCAGTTGTGGTATTATTATATTAATCAGCTGTTCCCTGTTGTAAACTACCCTGTTGCTATGGTTACGCAACATAACAAAGCAGCAAAGTATAAAAAATGTTGACAAAAAAAATTACAGCATCCAAAACAAGAAGGAAAGGTTGTCCAAAAAGAAAAAAACCTCAATGAAAACAGAGATAAATAAACATTCCTCAGTTATGCAAAAACTTAAAACAAGATTGTGATGTCATAGAAAACAATTTAGTTTCCCCAAATAAACAAAATGTGCTTTCGTTCCTCACATTCAGACTTTTACAACACATTTCTGATCTGCCAAAATACATGGGGGAGATAAGGAGAAACCACAACGTTGTTGTTTTAAACAGTCAGATTTAATAGCTAAATTATTCAAACAGGTTCTGATTGAGTAAAATATAGATAATAAAAATGTAATGTAACCTCTATTAACAAAATTGGAGCCGCATGGCCCAGCAGGGCGGCTGGGTAAACTGTCAGGACGGAGAAGAGGCGCGACAAAACAACAGGAAAGCCACTGTGACGAGGATCAGCTGTTACAGATGTGGCTGATGGCTCATTTTTAACTGCTAGACGGAGATTTTCAAAGTTGTTTTGGATCTTTGATGATTTCATCTGGTTATGATCTGAGTCCGGGTTCGATCTCAACAACAGATCGGTTTTAAAAAGCAGAATATCGAGCGCCGGTGGGTTCAGCTAAACAAAAAGTTCACACGAGGTCAAGCAGCAGTCTGGTTTTTACTATCACCATTAATTACATCTATCTCTAAATTGATGCAATTGATGAAGTCCTTTTCATCTGGAAGGTGGAGGCCGAACACGGGACGCATTCGTGTCCTCAGGGGGACGGGTCAGTGACTAAATGTGGTTAAACAGCTCAAGATTTCATGCAGATTCCTTGAACTAATTAAGAACAAAGCTGCCCAGCTCTCTGCCAAATTTTCTGGATAGGGACTTGTGGGAAGACTTCCGAATGAAACAAGGATGTGGGTTTTTTATCCAATTCCTCAAGGTTACTGTGTGACAATTTAGCTGGTCCTCATCAGACTTTGTATGGTTTTATTTATGGAAGAGTCAGCATTACTTACATCGAAAACAGTTTGCTAGTGTAACTCTTTATTTTTACTACGAGCTGTCTAATTTTCAACAGCTGCTCTGCTTCCTCAGTGTTTGTGGTTCGTACTGTAATCCTCATAAGTTTGAGGTAAAATAATACTTTCACAGGATATTCGGCAAAGCAACAGGAGAATGTAGAAACTGATCAAACTGCTTTTATTTCAAAACAAAATCAACAATCATCTATTCTGACCAAAGACTCTGAATCTATCTAAACAACATCGAAATGTATCTACAGAGTAATGCTAACGTTTAGCCTCACCATCACCTCCCTACAGAATCCTGCTTGATTCTCATCGCCCTCACTTCTCCGGCTGGGATTTCTCCCATTGAGCTTGATTTCTAAAGAATGATGGCTTCGATTTCCTGCCTTTTTAGAAGGTGGAGGAAGTAAACAAAGATGTTTCTGTTCAGCTTTAAGCAATAAAATGTTCATTTTCTTATTTAAAAAAAAACAATTTTTTAGTTGCATCTTTTCTGTATTTTTAATATTGTATCAAATTTTGCTACAATTTAACAATTTAAATGGTTAAATAAAAATCTGACAATTTTTCAAATCTGATCAACTGCCAGAAAAATTGATTACTAAAATACAGTAATTGTTAGTTTCAGCTATGGCAGAGTTTTAGGGCCAGGCTAAAAAAATTTAAAAGAATAATTAAATTCTGAGAATAAAGACTTTCAAGAATAAAGTGGAAATTCTAAGTGAATAATGTTGTAGTATTTAAGAGAATAATGTCATAGTATTATGGTGAAATTACATCTTTATTCTTGTGAAATTGTCTTTGTTGTAATATTTTGACTTAAGTTTCATATCATTTTGACTTCAATCTCATACAGCTTTATTCTCATCTATACTATCATATTAATAATTGTTCTCACTGCGTAATCTAAGGGTTTTTAAAATAAATGTCTGGATAAAAAGTGATTTAATTGCATTCAAACAGCATCAATTAACCGTGTTTTATTCATTAATCAGAAAAAATAAAGGGAAGTGTGTATTTTTGAGAAGGTTGTGAAACCTTCAACTGTAACAGCTTATATAAGCTGTTTTAGTATACAACTAAAAACCACCTGTTACTTCAATTTTCAATAATTGTCACATTAATCATTAAACAACAACACGGCCAGTGAAACCAGAACTTGAGTCAAACTGAGAGACCATTAAAGAAACTTTATTTTCAAATTAATTTGTTTTGCAGAGTTTTGAGCCGTTAATATCAGTGGAGCAAATGTTTTCGGGAAACTTTTGTTTTTGTGATTTATGATGGGGACAAAAAACTTAAATACTCGTTATTTATGAGCAACCGCCGGCTCCATCCGATTTCTGACTCATTTAACAATTTTCCCCTGGTTTTGGACGGCGAGTGTCACTGCAAACTTCACAGCGAAGCGTCATGCTACTGCTGGGATGATTGATGGTTCAGATTAGGAGAATATCGTTTTGGTAGACAGACTTAATCCCAACTGTCACACGTCTGATGACGCAACAAAACGGAGGGATTAAGGCAGCGTCTGACGAATAAAGCCTCACATGGAAAAGGAGCCGAGGCAGAAGGGAAGTGAAGGAGACAAAGAGCGAATCGATTTTTCACTGACAACATAAATGATGAACGACAAAAACGAATGTGGAGGAAAATGTGATGCCATGTAGACAGAAACAGATCAGGGGCTTTTAACGTTAACTATATGAAAGACAAGACTAAAATTAGGATAAAGAAAAAATCTGTTTTCCTTTAAAAGCATACATTTTTAAACGTTATATGTCTGGATTTTTTCACTTTTGTGCCACTCTATTTTAAAAACTGCACTCAAGTCTAATCAAGTACTGAGAAACTGATCAAATGAATCATTTAATGTTTAAAAATGACGTCATAAGATTAATTAAAATTTAAAGTTAAATAATAATTGGGTATTTTAAAGATCAAAATTATAATAATTCATATGAGAAACAAAAAATAACAAAATAGGGCAAAAGAAAATTTTTCCAAATCAATTTATTTCAATAAAAAAAGCTGCAGGTGTGTCTGATTAAACCATGTTTGTTTTTCATTCAGTGGACAGAAAATACAAAAATTTTACTCAAGCAAGAGTAGAAATACTTTATAATAAAATGATTCAAGTAAAAGTAAAAAGTACAGCTCAGTAAAAATACTCTTAAAAGTACATTTTTCCAAAAAAATGTACTCAAGTAAAAGTAATTGAGAAATGTAACTAGTTACTTTCCAACTCTGCTTATGAGGCGTTTTAGTTTCATTCATTAGTTATTCCTAAATATTTATATATTTCATATCTAATAATTCATCAGTCGTTCCAAACAAAAAACCTCAAAGTTTAAGACTTTGAATGAAAGACAATATTTTTACAAAACACAACATATAAAACACATAGATAACATTTTAAAACCTATAAATTTAAAAGCTGACAGAAACTGACTCAGTAAAAATGATTAACAGCCACAGAGAGAATAATGCTATTAGCTAACAGTTAGCCGCTAACATTAGCAACCATTCGCAGGTTCCTGTAAACAAAACAGAAAATATACTTTTTGGAATTTTTCAAAACTCTAAACTACATTCTATCCTTTCTAGTTAAATATTATGAGTATTTTGGGGTCTTTTTTTTTTTTGCTTCCTGGCTGTTAGAGACTGAAGAAACTGAACCACAGAGAGAATAATACTATTAGCTAACAGTTAGCCGCTAACAATGCTAAGCATCCAGTTGGAGCTTCTTATCTTCACAAAATTTAATTATCTTGTGTATCTAAGAATGCTGTACTAGTTCAGATATGATCATATTTTTCTATCTATATGCTGAACAAATAATTAAATCAGCTTTAGATGCATTGAACCATTTGTGTAACATTATTAAAAACACAGTTCTGCCCCAGTGTCAATAATTCTTAAAGAAACGAATGTTTTATAAGAGGTGCAGAAAAGGCAGTTTTTAGTTTTGTTGTTGTCAGCGTGTTCCTTTTTATCTCTTATTTATTTATGGTCTGATTTTGTGATTTTGCGGATTTTGGGGGCTTGTTTTGTAACTGCTGGAGCTCGACTTGATTACGTCCCAATCAGTTGGCAAAGCTGCTGCTCATCAGTGACATATCGTCTAAAAAATCCCTGTTTTCGAGGCGTCCGCTCTCCCGCTGGCGTTCACACAGCTCGGTGCCGTCGAGACGAAACGCACATCACAAAGCTATTAGTCTGCGCTGCAGGAGGGAGAGGCGAGGGGGGCTGCAGCGTGAAGTGTGTCTGTTTGTCAAACAACGCGTTTCTCACAACCATCATGAGTTACACATGTACGGCGCTCCTCTGCACAGAGACACACTGTTGTTAATCAGGGCTTTATAGCTAACACATGTAGCACCAGTTGGCCATGATGACATACAGCCTCTGGCCTGAAAACATGGTTCATTAGGTCAGGGTGTGTGTGTGTGTGTGTGTGTGTGTGTTCACACTGTGCATGCCAAAGTGTTTGTGTTTATCTGAATGAATCATTTGTATCTAACTATAACCTTTTCTACCTTCGTAAGTAGAGAAGTGAACCGGATTACTAATCTGTGTGAGATTTGTTTTTTCCCGCATGTTGTAAGTCATCACCACGTCCGTCTCTCTTTTTATTCATTCTCTGAATCTCGTCATCAGTGGTGGGAAAAGTTCAAGTTCAGAAATTTAGGGTTGTTGTTCTGACTGAGACAAGATGCTATTCTAGTATAAGCTGGGATTAATCTGACTTTTTTCTTTCCAAACGATGTTTATAGCAGAAATTCAAATCGGTTTTATTGTGAAAATCCAACCTCCATGGAGCCGTAGATCAGAAATGATGTGAATGGTTTTGGTTTGCAGCCAGATGAGAGGTTTGAGGTGGAGAATGGGAATAAATCTATCTGGGTTTTTATTCTGGCATAGATCTGAAACTACCATGACAACAAGCAGTTGTTATGCTGTCCAAAGTGCGGCGCACGGGCCGATTTTGGCACCTGAACTGATTTTTTTGTGGCCCCAAAAACAGGATTCAAGTTCCTATCATTTTTTCATGGAAAATGTTACAAAGTGTTTATCCTTTAATAAAAGCATATATTTTTTGCCTTTTAAAACATTTTAATATCTAAACATAAACTATATGAATTTCTTTTAATAAAACAAGAGTAAATAACTGTTTTTATATTTTGGTTCTACAATAATTTATAGATTATTTTGCCACAGAATAATTATTTTATTTACCTAAAATGTTGCATGTATTTATTTTTTTAACTGGGTAAAAATGCACACAGTATTTCAGATTTTTTTATTTTACAAAAATACTAATATATTAAGACTATTACTTTATTCTCAAAATATATGACTTGTTCTCTTAAGTTTTATAACTTTATTCTCATAATACTAAGATTTTATTTTCAAATTATTTCCACTTTAAGTATTATTTTGACTTTATTCCCATAATTTTGTGACTTTCTCATATTTTTATGATTTTATTCTTGTATTTTGACGTAATTCTCATATTATTTGGACTTTTTCTCATTATTTTATGACTTTATTCTCGTATTATTTTTTTATTCCACTGTTATTTCTACTTCATTCTCATATTACTATGAATTTATTCTCATAATTAAATATTTTGATTTTCTTTCTGTTGTAATTTATAACTTTATGAAAACAAAAATCAAGAAAAATCATTTAAACAACTGGAAAATAAAACTCCTGCAGGTTTTATCCTTTACATTCTGCACTAGTTAAAGACTTTGAACTTTTAAAATGTTCCATTAAATTCCAACGCCGGGAACGTTTATAGTTACAAGACAATAACTGCAGAGGAATTCACCCACTGAGACATAATGGGTTTTACGTTCAACGCTCCGCTGAGATGTTTCTAAACACAGCTGCTCCACCAACAGTTCACCGCCAAAACAACCAGCAAAATAACCACAGAAAAAAAAGAAAATCATTGTGTACACCATCACTACTCATTTCCCAGAAGTCATAGCAGTGATCTGTTAGTCAGTTTCCCTGCTGGACTTCTCATACGTACACAAAAAAAAACAATTCCCAGAGGTCTGCATTGAATCAGATCTGAAAACGGGAATTACAGTAACGCCATCCGACACTTTAATGTTTTCTCTGCTCACTGTGGAGAACTGTGACATAACGCATTCCTCCACCTTAATCCTAAAACCAAATCCCGACCACACAGTCCAGCCAAAACGGTCCCAAAAAATGTCCTCAAAGACGGACTAACGAGCAAAACGTCGCTAAAACGCGGCGCGATCAGACTCAAATGTGGTCCAAATAAAAAGAGGGACGGACGGCTGGCAGAGCTTCACTCAGGAACAAACGCACAGTAGTCGCCTTTGCTTTACGAATAAAAAAGCAAAACAATTCTGGTCAGGCCGCAGATATTTTTTGGGGAGTATTAATAAAACACATTTTGGATGAAAAGTGAAAGAGATGAGCAGAAAGAAGTCCAGATGACTGGAACCACAGGCATCCAGAGGGAAACAGACAGATAAATCACCCCGTCAGACGCGAGACGCAGGGGACGCTTCCAGCTTTAAATCAACTTGCTTTAATAAATATTTTCTGGTGGATTTGTTTACTGGTTAGCCACAATCCAAGTCAGAGAGAAAAGCGTCTCTCAGTAGCTCAGAATGTAATCTTAATTTACTGTAAACCGTTGGAATAAGTGCCGACCCAGATCCATTAGGTCAGTATGTCCAGAATGGTGATTTTGAAAACACAATTTTATGATTATTTTGTTAATTTTGGAGACGTTTTCTTTAGAAAGGTTGTGCTAATTTGTTTGATTTTTAAGTGGAGTTCTTCTTTGTGTTGGTTTGTAACAAAAAGGCTTCAGAAAAATCCAGAAATTACAGGGAAGGAAACTCAAGCAAAGAGGTGAGTTTGTGTTTATTTAACCTTTGACCCCCTGAGGCTCATCAGTAACCAGGAGACTGGGGAAAGTGTGTGTGCTGTCTCATCTGTCTTCATTAGACTACTGTGTGTGTGTGTGTGTGCGCGCGTGTGTGTGTGTGTGTCTGCATGCGTGTGTGTGTGTGTGTGCGTGCGCGTGTGTGTGTGTGTGTGTGTGTGTGTGATTAAGCTTTTTGTTGTGGAGGTGAACCCACCTTTCTACCAAAACTAAGTCGGGTCTCCTCCTCAGGTGCTGCTGCTTGCACCGAAAGAACATGGCCGCCCTTAAAGAAACAAACACAAAACATTTATTTACATCAAATAATCTGCACCACATCTCAGGCACAATAATCTGAAAGGATTACAACAAACTGGCCCAGTTCAAATCCAGCTGCTTTCGTTTTAGTCCCAGTCAGGCTCAAGTCCCGTCCCAGTAGACCACTGGGATCCAAATGAATGACCTTTACAAAACCAAAACTACCAGACTGAATAAACGGTTTAATGTTGAGAAATTAACGTCCAAACGGAGATCAACTGGAAACCAACTGGAAACAAACTGGTAACCAGTAGGAGATCAACTGGAAATGACACTGATAACCAATCAGAGACCAAAGGAAAACCCACTGGTAACCAGTAAGAGACCAACTGGAAACCCACTGGTAACCAGTCACACACCATCCAGTCTGACTGCTGATCCAAATATATTCAGTTTATTGTTGATCCATCCATCCATCTTCTGCCGCTTATCCGGGGTCGGGTCGCGGGGGTAGCAGCTTAAGAAGTTTGAAGTTTATTGTTGATTTCATCTAAAATATCAGCAACATCTTTAGAAATCTTAGAAACGAGACAATTTTCATCCATCCATCAGTTTTTGCTTCAAACCTCCTGAGATCAACCTGATCTTGTTGTTGTACATCTTTCCACCTGCTCCTGTCTGTGTGAACGAAGCAAAGATAACGACCTGATATCTGATCGTTTCAGCCTCTCAGCCAGACGGTATGCAAAGGAGAATCAAACCAGGAAGTGATGGAGATGCTTTGAGTTTAGTTGACATGAACAGGTGCAGGATGAGCTGGATGCAGACCAAAGCTTATCTTCTGTTTCGGTGCAAAGCTCAGATGTAAAACACCTGAAATAAAACCTGCGGCAGAAAAACAGCAGCAAACATGAGGCAACAAACGTTCAGGTCACAAGATTAAACTTTATCAACAACTTTCAAAACACAATAGGAGCCAAACACCTTCACTAATCGCCTGTTCAGAAACCAACCAGAATCCAACTGGAAACCAACCAGAATCCAACTGGAAACCAACCAGAAACCAACTGGAAACCAACCAGAAACCAACCGGAAACCAACCGGAAACCAACCAGATCACATAATTTAGTAAATGGAACATGGTGGTGGCAGCATTATCCACAGGATGATGGGTAAACACAGAACCAGGGACAATAAGCTCAGAGCACTGTGTATTAAAATGGCCTACTCAATGTCCAAATCCAAATCCAGTTGAAAATCTTGAGAACAGACTGAGCTTGAGGTAGAAAGTTGTGCAAAACGTTCAGTCTAGACTCAGATGCTACATTTATTTATTCCACTTCACCATTATAGACGACTTCATGCTGGTCTGGCAAAAAAATCCCAATAAAACCAGTTAAATTTGTGGTTTAAATGTGTAAACCGGATAAGCAGTTCAATGGGTGCTTTTGTTTTTGTTTTTTTTGCGTACCGGCTCCTTCCTCGGCTCCAGGTTCCCTGGTTCGTGCAGGAAGTCGTCGTCGTTTATCGCACATCTCTTCCTGTTTCTATTTTTAGCTTTCATATCTTCCTGTTTGAATGGCCAATCGAATCGGAGCGGCACATGAAGACAAAGAGATCCGATTAGACAAATCCATAAGATGAACAGATATGAGGAGTGAGAGAAACACATGAAGGGTCTGAACCCACTGACCCGGAAGATCAGCATGCATCGGGAAAAGATAACAAAACGGCTCAGCAAGTAAAAATAGACAGAAGATAAAATGTTTTCATCTTTATTCTTAATCTATGGTGAATCAGTCGTGACTCAAAGACTGAACACACCTAAATGTGGTGAGACGATTTCATTTCAGGTCATCAAACAGGCTAAAATAATCTAAACCGACCTGATTCTCTGCGGAAAACTCGATCCTTCCCATTTCTAAGAATTGGTTTGACAGCAATAACTGCAGTCAAGCTTTTCCAATAACTAGATACTGAAGTCTTTTCCTCCCGTGACTGAACTTTGGCCTGTTTCTCTTTGCAGAATTACTTCATTCCAACCCTACTGATGGTTTTTGACCATTCCGTGACCTTTGTGGTTCAGCAAACATCGGCTGGACTTTACCTAGTCGTTCGCTGAACATTAAATGGCGTTTCGTTTTGATGTTTGGTGAACATTGTCTGCAAAGTGAAGGTTTGCAAATGACGTTCACCAAACATCAAAATGAAGCACCAATAAACTTGTTTTATAGGGTTCCAATGGACTTCACTGACATGTTCACTGAACGCTCGGCAAACATTCAATGGTGTTTTGCTTTGACGTTCAGCGACCTTTGCAAATATTTACCGAACATTTGCAGACAACGTTCGCCAAGCCTCAAGACGAAACGCCGTTAAACGTTGAGAGAAACGCTGGCTGGACTTTACCTTCATGTCCGCTGAACATTTGATGTTTTATTTTGATATTTGGCCAATGTTGTCTGCAAACGTTCGCTGAACGTTCATGGCAACATCTGGTGACCATCCACCAAACATATCATGGTGTTTTGTTTTGATGTTTATTGAACGTTGTCCGCTGGCATTTTATAAACGATTCACTGATCAAAACATTAAGCAATCTGTGAACATTGGCGAGTCTTTATCCACATGTTCACCAAACATTTATTGGTGTTTTCTTTTGACGTTCAGCAAATGTCGTCTGCAAATGTTAAATTCTAGATGAGAATAACCTGGTTAAGGCCACCGACCATTTTCAGTCAGATGTATTTGGTGTTTAATCCATTAAGTGTTTTTTGAAGTGAGACTCAAGTATTTGTGAATTTCAGCAATTAAACGGCGGTTGTGTTGAACAAAGATCCACTGATCCATGACTTCTTCAACTTTTGTTTTTGTTTTAGTAAGACTCATTAAAATGTCTGTTTTCAAACATTTTTTAAAACAGCACAATTTATTATATCGAGCTATATATATATATATATCTAGGTTCATAACATATGTTGAAGTGAAACTATCTCTTTAAAAGCTACCGATCCTTCTCAGCCTCGTCTTGGTTCTGCTCGGTTCTGAAGGCTCTAACTTCAGATGAAACATGAAGATGGCTTTGAGATTTGATGGATCTGCTTCAGACCACATTACTGAGACCCCCGGGTTGTCAGCGCATAAATAACGAGATAACTCACACACATGTTGCGGCGCCGTTGTTCTGTTGAACACCTTGGAAAATATGCAGAGGGAAGGTTCATATCAGAGGAGGAGAGCAGGAAAACGCTGTAGGATTGGAGTTAGACACGCTGAATTTGCCTGCTTTTATTTCTCTACACATCGTCCTTCCTTAGCAAGTGAAACTTACGGAAGCACTTAACTGCCAAATCTTGTAAAAACAAGAAAACGCTTGTTTTATTGAGATTTAAAAAAACTTGCAAAACAAGAAATTTGTCCTATTTTAATGACATAAAAATGTTAAAACAAGAAAACTTTGTTTGAACAAAATCTATATTTCCTTAAAATCAAAATATCTTTCAAATAATAAATGTCATAACGCTAAAACTAGGATTTTTAAATGTGGTTTTGGAAAAAACGTGGTGAGAAGAAGGAATGTCAGGATAGTGTATTTTTAGATCTAGTTAGAACATGAAAGTTACTCACTGTAACAAGATACTGTTCCTGAATTTATTTTGAATTTTGGCAGCTATATGCTTCCACAGTAACTGACTTGCAATCTGAACATAACATATAATTTTTATTTTTTTTGTCAATCTCTACCAAGTAATTTTGGTCTAGTTTTTAGTGCAAATATCTTGGTACACTTGGATTAAGACAAAACTAACTTACAAGCATCTTTTCAAATATTAGCTCATTTTCAATCAGTAATTATTGAATATTGATTTTTTTTCACTTATATTTTTTATAAGTGTAATAATCTGCCTGTGGAACAAGTTGTTTAAAACTGGGAACTCTTGATGCTAACATTAGCTTTGGGGACGTCTGTACTGCTGCAACATGTTTAGCATCAAAATGCTAGTTTAACTTAGCAAATATGCTAACTCCTTTTAGCACAACATAAGTACAACAATAGTCTTTTCCAACATCCAATCAGGTCATGTTTTGAAGTATAAATCGACACAAGAGCCAAGAGAAGAGGCTTTGATGTTTGTCGATGTTTCCGGATGTTACTTGCGCGTCAGATTTATGGGTGTACCAGAAACATGCGAATACAAAGGTTCCAGTCCCTGAAAAGTCAGGAGCACCTAAAAGTTTAACCTTTTGGTGCCTCCTGTGATTTTTGTTTTTTTGTTTTTTGTTTCAAAGCACAGCATTGTCTGTTACAAACAGGAAATGACCGACATATTAACAACTGGGTGAACATCGTAGAGAAGAGTTCATGGATGCAGTGATCAAATTAAAATGTCGAAACTGAACAACTGAGTGTTTACCCCAACAAACATTTGGGGAACTTGAAAAAGGAACTAAAATCTGAAGTCAGCAGGTTTTCATAATGTGACAACGGGCCGACTCATACTTTCTAGAAATCTTTAGCACATGAATATTTTAAGAAAACTGCGAACAAAGGTGGTTCAACAATGGGTCAGAGAAAAGAAGCCAGTTTATTGGAAATGTCTTGGAGCTTTTCGTTATTTTCGATTCAGATAAATTTCTGTAAGAAATTCACTTTGCTTCATTGCGACTGTCATTTCCTTCAGGTAGTGAATCAGTAAAAAGCCGTTTCTAGGAGCTAAAAACAAAGATATTGATATCTTCAACATGTTTCTCTGTATGCACCTCGTTTTAAGAGATCTGTATTGAAAATGACATGCTTGAAATCCTTTTTGTAATTTATCACTTTTTCAGGTAGAAAAATCAACATTTTTCCCAGTAAATGTTATTTTACGAAACAGTTTTGGTTGTAAAGTTAAGCCAATAAAACTTTCACCATTTGTTTTTTTGTACTTGATTTTTTTTCTGTAATTTAGTCGCTGAGCCAGAAACTAGAATCATTTTAAAAATATCTTCAAATAAACAAAACCTGAAGAAAATATTCAACAGTTTGCACTTTTATTCCATTTTTAATCTGTTGGCATGTCTCATTTATTAGTATTTTCATTAATTAGTGGTTTACGACATCAGAGTGTACAGTGTTTTTAATGTCACAACAGTTTTTGCGTCACACAAACAAACAGAAAGTAACATCTGCAGACAGAAGACTGGAAAAACCAATAGAAAAAGGACCAAATATTTTGTAACGCAAAAATATCCAAAAACCGTCCAAGATGCGCTAATGCTGTTAGTCAGAAACAAGTGAAACCAGTTATATGCTTTACATGTGGGAAAATGTTTTTTTAAATGTAAACCATCAGTAAACTGTCCGAATGCATTATTGCTGCTTCGTTGGCTTAACAACAACGTACAGCAAAGGCACATTCAACACCCCGTTCCCTTTTGGAAAAGTAAAAAACAAACAAAACAAGAAAAAATATAATTAAACTTCTCGTAGAAATCCACAAAATGAGCCGCCGCTCAGCAAAATCAGACAGAAAACAGAACAAAATGTTCTTCATGAAACAGAAAAACGTACATCTAGGTCTGAATCCCTTTCGAAAGCACACGCTGTTCGTTAATTCATTAAAGACGCTGCTGCATTTCCCAATAATATTGCACCCAAGTTCAACAACCACAAAAAAAGAGAAATAAAGAAAAAAAAGATTCTTATTAGTTTGAGAAACAATTTAGCATTAAACTAAGATGTGCTTTAATTAGTGAAGTGTGTGTATTCAGACTTTGGCCTTATGGAAGACAGGACTGAGTGTGCTTGGCATTAGTTTAATGGTTCTACACAATGTAAAGCGGTTGCCAGGTTGGAGCATTAATGAGACCCAGTTATTTATAATTATTTATAAACAAACACCCTTTCTGTTCTGATCAAGTTTCACTGAAAGAATTGGGGGGGAAAACGTTGCCAAGTTTGGACAACATCCCCCATTTTCTTTAGTTTTACATTTCTCAGTTCTGGAACCAGTTCAAGTATTTGCAGGTTGTATGTCAGACGGTTTTCTGTGAAGTGGGGATGTTTGAGCCTTTTGTATAAATATCATCAGTCAAAGCAACCAAACTCTACAAAATTCACCAAATTTAGCAGCAATAAACAGAAACATCTGTGTTTACAGAGAAATTATTCCTTCATAGAGAACAAAACATTTCTATTTTGTTGTTTTGCTGTTGTTCTGTAAAAAGGGTAAGTTATCTAAAAGGTAGTTTTGAATATTTTTTCAGCGTGAGATCAATTTTTTCAGTTTCCCAAAAAAAAGGAAGAAGAATTTTTTTGGCTCTAATTGCGTTCCGTAGTTTTGCAGATGGTTTCCCACCTTGTGTAAATCTAAGTTTCCTTCCTATTGTCGTTCTAAAAAACCCCAACTTTGACAATTTACATTTCTTAAAACTGAATCTGAAGAGTAGTTTTGAACTTTTTTCAGCTTTATATCATTTTCAGTTACAAATATTTTTAGAACTACTTTTTTTTTTTTTTAGCTCCATAGATCTAGTTTCCCATATCCATAAACCAACTCCAGTATTTATACTGAAAACCTAACAAGGTAATGAGCTAATACTAAATTTGAGCTCTTTTTTTGTACCTTTAGCTGCTATCTCAATGACCTGTTAATGCTAAAGTGACAACAGTGTAAAGATTTTTCATTTCCATTTTAAAATGGTTGAATTCTACTTGGATATGATACTGACAGCTCATGATTGCTCCACAGAACCCCGCTTTTGAATAAATCTCTAATATCTCCAAAAATAGGATTGTTGTTCAGTCAAGATGAGATGTTGACTGCTCATAACCGCTCCACACATTTGCTAATATTCCATAAACGAGGAAGGATTACTGAGACTGAACCTGGTAAGATAGTGACTGCTCATACTTAGGCCACAGAACCCAAATATTCCTTAAATTTAGATTTTTTTTTCCCTCTAATGTTTCTAGGCTTTTCACTGAACCCCACTTCGCAGAACCCAAACTACAGTCGTGTTAAAAAGAAAACACCCAAAGGTGCACTTAGTTTCACAAAACGTTTCCATTTTGGTTCCATTTGTGTGTGTTTTTTTAAAGTGATGTTTGCATTTGAATGTTAGACCATTTGTACATTTTGAACCAACAACCAGTGGGGGTCTTTTTCATTTAATATGACTGTATCCCTTTAAGAAAATATTGCAGTAACATTCTGTATTTACTTTGTCTTTTTTAGACTTTATTTCAGTGCTTCTCTAAGTTCTCAGCAACCTAACATGACATCACAAACGGCAGAATAATCTCTCAGACGTACATTCAACTTGCTTCATCGTTGTGCTACAAAAAACGAAGATGAGCGAAGTGGAAGACGATAAAAGTCGCTTCTTAGACCAACCTGTTCGGTCGGAAAAAATGGAAGAGTCTCAGGCTAAGTTTGGCTTTCATGGATTCCTCATGAACTGTTTCCATGGAAACGTTTTACGTACCACTGAGCTCATATGGAAGTCCTGAAATGACAAATGTGAATTGTTTTTTACAAAGTCTGACCAAATTTTTTGTTTTTATTGACCTTAAAAGTTGTAAAAGTACAACAAACAATCTAGAATGAAATACTGTCAATTAAAAAAAAAATGTTATCCTCCAATTTGACCAAAAACAATCCATAATGAAAAAAAAATCCTTGTTTTACTTGTCTCTTGACTTCTGAAGTTGAGAGAAGTCAAAAATTTGGTCAGACTTTGAAAATGTTTTATTTTCTCGTTTGGCCTTTAAGGACTTCCGTACATCTGGCACCATATGGAGGAAAAAGTCAAACCTGACAGCATGGATGAAGTTCAGGAGCAGCACCTTTAGATTTGGCTCATAAATCTGCTGCTTCTTGACCAAAATAACGGCTCAGTCGCTTTCTACGAGGATTTGCTAGCAGACGGCAGCTATGTTAGCAACTATAGAGCAGGAGATCGGATGGAAACGAAAGCCAAAACGTGATGCTAGTTTTGATTTTTGGCTGAAGGAAGGCACTCCTGACCAATCAGGAGGCTCCGTTTAGGCGTGATGCTGCGCGATGAGGTTGCGTAGCTGTTTGATGACGGTGTCGATGAGCTTCTGTCGGTCTCTGTCTGCCTTCTTGAACTGGGCGAGAACGACATTCTTCCTGCTCGTCTCCTTCATCCTGGAGGCAGAAAAACGAGGACAGGAGATGGTTGGGGGGTGAAAGGTCAAAATGGGGTTAGAGGAATGTTAGAAAATGCATCTGTAACAACTGTTCAACAGTCCTGTGAAAAATTATTTACCATTTGGGTTCCTAAAGACTTTTTGTTGTTCAAATTATGGGAAAATTATCACGGACAAAATAAAATCTTCTCGCAATAGAAGCAGGTTTTCTGGTTTCTCCTGAAAGGTTGGCATCCGTCCTGTGACTTTACCTCAAAAGCAGCAGCACCCAAATCTACTTGTGATTAATTTACTGAAATTGGCTAAATACAAGACTTCAAAAAAAGATTGACTTAAACTGTGTTTTTATTGTTGAGAATAGATTAAATCGAGCCTGAATTAAATTTGTAAAGTGTTTCAATGAAGAAGCAAAATAGACATTTTGGAACTTCAATGATTTACAAACAAAACTTAAATGGCTATTTTATTTGTTTAATTGAAATATTTAATGCTTAGTAAATTGTAGAGGTGGTAAAAAAGAAAAAAAGAAGCATTTTGCCAGTAAGTACTCTGGGGTCCTATTATGCAAAATTCACTTTTTGCATAAATTTTATTCTTCCATTTGTGTTTCTGCTTCTTCTAGAAGCAGCCCAAGCACTTAAAGAAACACACAGACACTTTTTGGCAATAAATTAATATTTTAGGTCTCTAGAAACTGAGCTTTTTCAAAAATCTATCAACTATAATGTTACATTTGAAAGGGATTCCACCGTTGCCTAGCAACCCAAACCAACACAAGCTGAGTTCCAGCATGTTTGGTCAGCTGTTTTGTCCGTTGCATGCGCTGTACTTGACTTACCATCCATAAACCACTTGCTGCATTCTTATTATGTTGTGCAGGAGGCTCCACTTTTGCTTTTCAATGTTGTATGGTTGTATAATTTCAAATTCAATAACAATTTTGTGCAAAGGAATGTAATGAACATGTTTTGGATTGCCCATAGAGCTGTCCTAATCTGTTCAAGAAAGCATAATAGGTCACCTTTAAATTGATGGAAAAAGTTTTGACACCCCTGGCAAAGGGAAAATACTTTTTGACAGTACTGTAAACACTTTAAAAAACACACAGATATGCAATAGCATACTGGATCTCCAGGAGGATTTGTCATACCTCATCTCTATTTGGGGTTTGCTCATTACGTATTTGCGATCTTGAGCACATTATTGGTGTAAAAACTTTCACAAACCATTAATTCACAAACTGATTAAAACTGTTTTCATGCAGGCTGAGTGTGAGAGAGGATGTGATTCAGATCAGTGTTACCACACAAGCTCAGATCTCTGCATTGTCAGCGATGGTTCAGAGACAGAGCGATAAGGGCGGCGTTTTTGGAGAGATAAACCTCAATATCATCAACATATCGGCTGATTTTCCATTAACACAGAGAGTCCCTCAGGTGAGATTTCACACTCACGCTATTAAAACTGGTTAGGAGGGGTTCAAAGCCACATGCCTGCACTCAACATGACACACACAACCGTACAGACGATACTCACGGCTTAAACAACCTGCCCGAACAGGAGGAGAAGGAACGACAGGAAACAGGAGTTCAGATGAACATGATAAGCTGGGAATCATTTCCACATCGTGTTGTTGTTTTTTTAGATGTATGTGGGACAGAACTCGCATTGCACCCTGAAACCACATTTTCTGGTTCTGGTCTGATTTCTGAATCAACAGCATTTAATACACTTGTTTTCTTTGGCCTTTCAGCCTGTTGATTATTGGGATCAGACGTCACACTGTGTGTGAAAGACAAACCGCTGTAAAGCAGGGTTGAATGTGGAGTTAAATTATTTTTAAGGTTTTATAGATTAACATGGTTGTAGATGTCAGGCTAGTAGCCAACTTTGCTAATTGCCGTTTTAAAACAGCATTGATATGCTAATATTGAAAAGTAGTGCTAATTTAGTTCCAACATATGTTTACACATTTTTGGCAAAATGGATTTTACATTTTTTTAGCAAACAGAAAAAAATGCTAGGGTGTTCCAAGCTGACTCAACACAAGTGCTCAACAAATAGTTTTGAACTTTTTAGCCATCGTACATCCAGTAAATATAGAATATTGTCATTTTTTAAAGCAGTTTTTCTGTAAAAATGTTTCAGAAACTTGATAGCATGGCATATAGCAACAGCTATGCTAATCCTCTGCAGTAAACACAAACCGTCTGTGAAACCCAGAGTGACATGAAACATTACTCACTTCTCCAGCAGGGCCAGCGCAGTGTGTGGGTTGACTCTCAGGTATTTGCAGGTGGATTTCCCGTAGTCAGCCAGGTAAGTGGACCAGTCCCACTGTGTGAAAAGGTCCAGTAACTGAACCAAAACATTGAGAAAGAGGAAGAGAGATTTAGAGAGAATGACTCACAGATTCAAAGATCAGCTGAAGCCTGAGAACGTTAACACCAACGTCAACAACGCCGGCATGCGAAGGGCGACATGCTAACCAGCTTCAGGAGCAGGGAGTTATCACACTGCAGCTTTGAATAAGTTCAAAGCTGCAAAAATATCACCAGAAATATGGAAAGATTTATGGAGATGATTGAAATTAAGAGTCTTTTTATGAGAAACTTTTCCTCGAAGCAATGACAGAAAACTTCATGAATATTCTTTACAGCATCACTTAGAAACAAAAGCTTGGATCCAAACCTAATCCAACTGCTTGTTTAAAACGTCTGAATAAGGAAGAGACGGCTTGGTCTCTGACTGACCTTCCTGTTATGAGTTAACTGTGCTGCATTTTCTCAGTGCTAAATGAGCAAAGCGCAAACAAAGCAGTCATAATCTTCCTAAGAACTTAGAGGGGACTATACAAACTGAATTAGCATTGGATTTACAAACACTGGAGCTGGATGGTTTCTTTTTCTCCAACATGACAAATACTTGACCTCCATTAAAAGCTCTGTTTTTATGACATCTCAGAGCTAAATGTCACTTAGAAAAACAAAACAAAGAGAAAATAAAGAGGCGATGAGGAGCGGTGTCATCTTCGTCTAACTGACCTACTATTCAAAGTGTTGCATAACCAGCTGCTGCCCTGCTGAACCCTGCGTAAAACACACATGCAGAAACAGGCAGGCTAACCCGTAAGCCACCTCCGTCTGTGTGTGAGCAGGGAGCCCCAGTGAACTCCACGTAACACCAAACACACACAGATCCAGAGAGAGAAACCATATGTGAGCAAAGGATGAGAGAGGAGGAGGTGGAGCAGAGAGATGGAGAGCAAAACCACATGTGGGGAAGATGGAGGGCACAAATGAAAGAGCAGAGATGGAAACAGACACCGAACAGCGAACGCGACAAATGGGAGAAGAGGCAGGGTGAGGAGAGAAGAGTGGAATGACAGGCTGCCGTGGAAAGGAAGTGCTCATGTTTAGCCTTTTTGAATGACACCAATTTCTTTTGAACTATTTTTAGAAGGGGGTCATGTGGAAAAAATTAAAAGCATTCAGTATCCTATCTGCAATAGACAGATTTCTGTGTGATTTCAGTTTGAAGGATCATAGAAATGTTCGGATTAACGGCTTCTCAGAGTTAAGATAACAGCTTTTCAAAGTCGAACTAACAGGAACTCAAACTCAAGCTAATGTCTTCTACAAGAAGAGCTAAAAGCTTTTTATTTGCTAACAGGCACTCAACTTCAAGAAAACTTTAAGCTAACAGTTTCTCAGAGTCGAGCTATAAAGTCAAGCTAACAGGCACTCAAACACAGGCTAACAGCTTCTCAGTGTTGAAAAAATGGCTTCTCACAGTGGAACTAGCAGGCACGCAAACTCAAGATAACAGCCTCTTGGATTCAAGCTAAGGGCTTTACAGAGTCAATCTAATGGCTTCACATAGTTGAGCTAACAGGCAATCAAATCCAAGCTAGCGGCTCCCAAGAGTTCAGGCTGTTGGCAGTCTAACAGAGCTAACAGGCACTCAAGTTAATGGCTTCAAAAGGTCAAGCTAACAGGTATTGAGCTATCAGCTTCTCAAAGAAGAGTCAACTGCTTTTGAGAGTTGAGCTAACACTCTAGTTCAAGCTAATGGCTTTTCAGAGTGAAGCTAACAGCTACTGGTCAAACATGGTGGTGGTGGTGGGATGATCAGGTGGGAAATTTGTCAAGCCATCAGAATGGCTTGACATTATGATGGAACCATGAATTCTGCTCCCAAATACAACATCCTGAAAGAAAATGTTGATTCAAAACATGCTAGCAAATTAGTCTGAATGCACAAAGCAAAACTAAGACACTAAACATATTGCTGAAATAAATCAACGTCGCAAAGAAAAGTAGGTGAAGTATCTCATGAGTGATGTAAGAGTTATTAGCAGTTGCTGATGATCCAGGGTGGAATAAGTTTCTCACATTGGGCCATAAGTTAGTTTTGAACTCTTTTCTTAGCTAATAAATGACATCACTATTTGTTTACTCAGGTTATTGTCCGGTATCACTTGAGTTAAGCGTTTTCTTAAACGTAAACTTGAATCATTTCCTCCGTTTTTATGACCGCTGTAAATCTAAGTGAGGAGGTCAAGGCTGCTACCAGAGTTATTCCCTAAAACAGGAAGTTTCCTGAATATTTGCTCTGTTTGGTTCAATCAGCCATCACAGCGAAGACGAATGCCTCTTTGTACTTCCTCCCCTCTCCTTGTTTTCCTCCCACCTTCGTCCAACTCCCACTATCTGTTATCTGTTTTCTTCTCCTTCCCCGGTCCTCCCACTGCCGTGTCCCCTCTCCCTGTCCTCAAGTTCACCCCGTTGTGGCCGAGGTTTGACCCGCTAATCCTCTCGCATAAACAAGTACAAACAGGCGTTCTGCGTCTGCACTCAGGAACAGGTACATGGCAGAAGACAAAAAGGAAAAAGATCGGTGTTAATCAGATACAGGAAGCTGAGCAGGACTTTTATGGCTGTGTGGACGCAGCTTCACAACAAAGAAAATGATACATTTGTGTTTATTCCTAATTCATATCAATCATCCAACTGCTGCTGAATATACAGAACAAGCTGTCAGTTTATCTCATTTTAATGGTGTTTCAGGAGTATTTTACTGAGAAATGTCTCCTCAACTGGCAACCTTCCCAACCGAGGCTGTTTGTCCAACCAGATTCTGGAGGACGTTGGCTGGTTCCCAACAGTCCAACTCTTCTCTCTTAACTCCAGTGTTTGGTTTTTACTGTTGCCAATGTCACTGTAAACCTTTTGAAATGTTTCCATTCTGTTCATTTGATTTTAATCTGTGCAATCCAGTGAAATTTCATGGCATTAAATTAACATAGATCAATTATTTATTCTGCTGGATGGTTTGGTGGATTTGGTTGGATTCGGTTGGATTCAGGACCAAATTTTCAACATTTGTTACATTTTGTGGTTCTCTTTCACATCAAACTCTTTTAAAATCCTGTTCCTCTCCTTGCCTGTGGTGGCGCTGCACCAGAATCCCCTGCTCTATAGTCCACTTCCTGCTTTCGGAGCGGTCTCTGGTCTGTTTGTCGTTCTCATATACATTCGATTAATAATTTTCAAATACTTAAATACTTCACAACCATATAAATCTTGAAGTATTAAAACAACTCACCTGATATCAGGTTAGGAGTTATATATGAAGTATAATATATGCACAACATTTCATTAGTTTTGCCACTGGCCCAGTTTACTCCCATATTAATACAAAACTTTCTTTGTGATGAAAACCAAATCATTAAACACTTGAGATAAACAGTTTGAGATTTTGCCGATGTGAGGTCATCCAGAGGCCGTCCAGTGATTCCCAGTTTGTCTCTAAAACTACTAGTAACCATTTGAAGCTTCTTTTTTTCTACCAGTCGGTGTGACACTACTGATGATTTAATTTAGTGATAAATCTTTGTTGCAGTTCATAGTGTGGTAAATCAGCTCTCTTCAGATTCATTTTATTTTAAACTGTGTAATTTACTACGTAGCAAACTGAATAAGTTACCCTGACAATTACAGATGGTTTTTGGGATTTACACAAGCTGAAGGGAAGACAGATAAAAGGCATCCTGTAGTTGTTGCTTTACAGGAAGCAACCCTGAAATGTCGTGTTAACACTCACCAGGAAAGAAGACCAACACCAAACCGCAGACTGATAAGCTGGCAGCACAGTTATAATATTTACATTTTATCTTAAAATGTACTGCTGCCTAAACTCTGGGACACCAAATCGGTTCATCTCCTTTTGAAAACATGTGGCGTGTTGGAGCTGTTAGCGTGCTGAGCTCAAGCTAACAGGTTACAAATGGCCCATAACGCACACACAAGAAACAGGCAACTTAATATGCGTCTGCAGGAGAAATAAGACACACAGTAAAGAGAGAGAAAATTAATAATTTACAGGCAGTCAAGAGCGTAACATGATGTAGCATTCGTCACTATTAAACACACACCACAGTAAAATGTTAGCACTTTGCAAGCATATTCAAGGAAAGTTTTCCAACTTTTGCAGCACCATACTTTGGCGACAGAAACACAAATTAGGACAATTACAGTTACTATTAAATGCAGGGCTGGAAAATAAATCAATAACAATACATATTTCAACAGACACATGATCAATATCAGTAGATTATTCAATATTTAACACAGACAATATTCACTGAGCTCCGATCCAAATGAAAGACTTTAGCCGCTCAAACTGTCATGGAAGGTTGGAGAAACTTACTAACTCTCTCTTTTTGGTTACCTAGCAACTCGCTCATTCTGTGGTTACCTAGCAACGGCCTGCTGAGCGACTGGCACAGCAGCAGTTTAAGGTTTCTACATTCTACACAAGGGTCAAGGTCAATTAAAATATAACAAAATGATTTGTTTCGAATAGACTCTGTTCCAAAAATAATCCAGCAGGTCCAAATTGATCACAAAAATGACTGGTAGAATAATCGATAACGAAAATAATCAATAGCTCCAGCCCTTATTTCAACACAAACAATCTCACCCTGAGATATTTACCAGTTTCTACAACCTTAAAGATGTGGAAACAACAAAATGTGTCTAGAATTTCTAAATTCAGAAAAACACAAGCTCACCATTTGGTCTAGTTTGTAGTCTAAATATCTTGGGACATGTAAAATAAGACTAAAACTAACTTAGAAGTAACTTTTTAGCAAAATATAGGAGCTTGTTTTACATGAATACTTCCTTAATATATAAAAAAAAGTTAAAGGACCATTGTCAAATTATTTTATGTAAACCATAGAAAAAATGGTCTTGGAAATAAAATATTCTGCCAATGGAACAAGAAGTAATATTTTTATTTTAATCATAGTAAAATTATCTTATTGCACGTTAAAGAAAACTAGCTTATGAGTAAATTATCAGCGAGAAATAGGAACTTGTTTCCAGTTTATACTTCTCCAAAATTGATTTAAAAAGTACTAGTCATACTTTAAAGTCAATATTGAGGAATTATTGACTTAAAACAATAATTGTCAAAAAGTTAGTTTTAGGTATAAAACTGGTACAAATGTCTACTACACTTGAAATAAGACAAAACTAACTTACAAGTAAATTTTCAGCAAGAAATAGCAGCTTGCTATAACTTGCTGAAAAGTTATTTCTAAGTCATTTTTGGGGGTAAAAAAATGGAGGACAGGACGACACAGACAGAACTCCTGAAAATGAAAAACAAAGAAGAAGAAAAAAACAAAAAACACTGCGTGGGCTTTTCCGAAAATATTAAAAAAAGAGGCGCACGCGATTCAGCAGGTCCTGCTGGCAAACTCGCTCCCACACACACACACACCTGACCCTGGATTCACCCGCAGCGCACACACTCGGAGAAACCGGCAGGTCCCTTTCTTCACCTCTAGCTGAACTTTTCTCTCCGTCTCGCTCCCCCTCTCTCACCTCACTGTGACCTCCCCCCTGCACTATCGCTCCACACACACATACACACACAGATTATTGCTTCCTCTTATTCTTCCAGGAGGGACGAGCACAAAAACAAACTGATGTGTTACCCTCACTTTTCTTGTTTTCTCCCCCTCCATCTCTCTTGTTTCACTCCTATTATTACTCTCCATCACCATATTCTCCTCCTCAGCCACATCCATCGTCGTCCTCCTACCTTTATTTACCTTCCCCTCTCTCTCCTTCAGCTTTTTCCTTCCTCTCATTTCACTTTTCAGGAATGTTGATGCTAACTCCGGCTGTTTATTTCCCTTGTTTACACTCTGCAAATCCAAACTCTTCCGCCTCTATGAAAACTCAATAAATGGTAGAAACTTCTCCACTTTTCCCCCCCCATCTCCAAGCTGTCAGTCTCCCTGAATGTTTGACATGCAGAGAGGTCAGAGGTCACTAAAAGCAGTGAAAGTGGATGGGACTTTTATCAAACGCAGCAGCCACTTTGGCAGCCGTCCATCTCAGCCGTCTGGCTCCAGACCGCAGCTGTCCTCCATCAATCATCCATCAAGTCCGACGGCTCTCTTCATCCATAAAAATCCTCGAAAAACGGCAAAAGGAAATTATGACAGCCAGACTGAGAGGTTATTTTTTTAAATTACGGGAATAAAGTCATAAAGACATAGTGTTACCAGAAGAAAGCTGTAAAACTACTAGAAAAAGTTATTTTATTGAGCAGAGCTTTAAGATCACAAAGTGTTTCATCAAGTTTGTGATTCTTTGTTGTTTAAACAATCGTTTCAAAGTCATGAAACTGATAATGTGAAGCTGACAGATGAGTCCTTATTTATGAAACGAACACCAAACTATAACTTCACAAGATGCTCAACATTACTCATTTATTTTTATTATTTTTAATGAAGGAGTGATTCTAAAATTACCGCCTCGTTCTCCAAATATTATGACTCTATTCTGGTAATATGAGTTTATTCTGGGATTATTTTGACCTTTTTGTCACATGACTTTTTGTCAAACAATTTTATACTCCTTATATAACTTGTTTTTATTACTACTACTATTCTTGTAATATTATGAGTTTATTCTCAAATTACGACGTGAACTTTTGTTCTCATAACTCCGTTTTCAAAATATAACTGTCATACGACTCTATTCTTGTATTTTATGACTTAAAATACATCAAATATTGCAATATTTCACATTAGTCGTAATATGACGTAATTCTGGTACAACTTTTACTCGCGTTACAATTTTTTCTTGCATTGTTACAACTTTATTCTCATAAATTCTCATATGACTTTATTCTCGTATTTTTACTAGTTTTTCCTTCTATTATAACTTTATTCTCTGAATGCGTTTCTCTCATTATTACGACTTTATTCTCATATTGTAACAAAATCAGCAATATAGAGATTACGCAATATGCTAAATATTGCATCCAAAAAATATAAATTTACTAACTTATTTGATTTGAGGCGTGATATAAAAATAAATATATTTATGATTTTCAATGGCATTAATTTAATATTATAACCATTTTCTATTTCCTATCTTATTTAATTAATTTTCATGTTTTCTTATTATGTGTTAATTAAATACATTGTTTTTATTTAACTCTATATTGTAAATTCTGACAGGATAGGCCCTCCATATCTATGGAGCAACTACTTTGAAAGGCAAAATGAAGCTGCTGCTCAACATTTATAGGCAAGGAAATGTATTTATTATTATTTACAGGCTGGGTTCTTTTTTATTTAGGGGTGTCAGAGTAACGGGGGGAGGTATCTCAAAAACAAAAATCCATTTAGGATAAGCTGAAGTCACTGGCATAACGCCTCAAGTCGAGCAGAGTTCAAAGTTCACCGAAAGCAGTGAAAGTGGTTCCAACCGTCTCCAGTCATAAACGCCCGTCTGTCATCCATCTCTTCAACCTTTCCTCAACTTTATCTCTCAAACTTTGGAGGTCAGAAGTCACCATCAGCACACACGCCAACACCTGTCATCTGAGATTTAAAAGCCGCGGAGACGTCCGGGCTGAACGTGGAAATTTTTGGCGCTTGTCCATCACACGAATGGTTTGCGTCCTGCATCCAGGAATTCAACTCAATGCAAAAGAGCTTTTCAGTTTTATCAGGAAGATGAGAGCCGCCATCTTTAAGCTCATCTGCAAGACGTGGAGAAGCAGATCTTTTGGTTCTCTTTGGTCTTTTTTCTCTTTGCTATATTTAAGATAAAGGCCCAAAGCCAAACAGACGCTCGATTGCTGTGTCGACTCAACATTTATTATCATTTTCTAAACTGAATATTGATTTATTGATCCAGAAATTCTCCATTCACATGCTGTTCAGAAGTGGAAAAGGTGAAGAAAAACGGCTTTTTAACATTTTTCAAAATGTAAATCTTATTTTCTGCCTAAAATATCCTGATTTGTTTGTTTTTTTAATGTCCCTGATGATGATACAAGATGCTTAAGCATTTTTTAGTTCTATACCGTAATAAAATAAACATTAAAATCCATCTTTAACCTCTCCGTTTCATACAACTTGTTGATTATTCGGTTTGTATCGTACAAAATCCGGCTTGCTTGGCGTTTGCATATACATCCGAATCGCAGTTCATTTCACACCTCCCCAAATGAGCCAGACTTTCTAGTCAAACAAATTAGTTTGATTAAAGCAGACTAAACAACAAAGCTCACTCAGAATATCTTTTCTTTTCAAAATTAAGGACAGTATCTCAGATCCTGCGTGTCCATTGATCATAAAATTGCGCAAACTGCAATTATGAAAATAAATTTGCTTAATGAAAACAGCAATTTCAAAAAAGCTCAAGATTTTCCATACAAAGTTTTTGCTCAAGGATCAATATCCGGATGTTACTACTGGCGGAGACAACAAAGAAGACAACAGGAAGTGGTTGGAGGACGATGGTGCTGCATATTTTTTTAGTGACTTACTGCTCAAACAAACTTATTCATGTGGGATTTTAATTCTGCTTATTTAATTTAAACACTGAAATTGTGCTTTTCTTTTTTTTTTTACATTGGTGAAATATTGACAAATATTTAACAGAAACAACAGAAACAACTGATGTTGGGTAAAATAAAATGTCTGATGAATAAAAATTGAGTTCAAACTAAAATTCCTTGTGATTTCTAAAAAACGCAGCATCCAAACTTTCATCTTTATTTTTTTTTCAATCACGTCAACTTGAGTTTATTTTTGGGTCTCAGCGGTTTGATCATTTTGGAGCCACTATCCTAAATGTTCCCTCCACTGTGAAGCATCCCAGCACGGCTCACCTCATTGACTGACACGCCGCAGGAAGAGACTTCACACTTAACCCCAGAGCTGGGAGGTCAACGGTCACACTGGGAGGTTATCAGGCGACACTAGGGCAGCTACTGGTTCTCTGTCTCTGAGAGGATCCTTCTCCAGTTTAAACAAACATGACCAGCTATCCTAGTTTCCCCAACCAGGCTGCATTTCAGGAAGATGGCTTTTGAAATTTCCTCTGTTGCAGATGAAAGAGTCTTTCCAAGCCTGCAGCTCGGGCCGTATCGCTCCATCGTGAGCTATGACTGGAATGAGGTAAGCTTGGATGTTTATCGCTCTGCAGCAGGGAACTAATTTTACATTCTCACTGCAGGGCCAAGAGCTAAATTAAAACCAAAAGCGTGTATCTTTGTACATCTGCCACCACCGCAGAGCAGCGCGCCGCTGCCAGTGACCACAACACAGCGCCGCTTCAGCACTCAAGTTGAACTCGACGGCTCGTCATGTACGAGCCGAACGCGGGGAAGCTGACCTCTGTTCTCGTTCAGAGAAGTCAGAGGTCAGCTGCAGATCCTAAACGTTTGCAGCACCATAGAGAGGGTCAACCACTCCAGGTACTCGAGTTTTTGGATTGGAGACCATTTTCTCATTGGCTGAATGAAGAAAGAGAAGCAAAGTCTAAACATGGAAACGGATTCCTACCCTGACAGACGCAAGTTTTATCGTTAAATGTTTTCAGTTTCAGCTCCTTAAAAGCAACTGAAAGGCTTCAAACTCTCATCAGATCATCAGCAAAAAGACTTAAAGGGGCAGTACTACATAAAATCACATTTTTTTTTAGATTTACATCACATTATAATGGCTTTCCCTGGAGAGTTGACTTGACTCTTTCATGCATGTTTAAGAAATCCTTTAATCTCCATGGTAACCATTCAGCTGTGCAAAATGCCTGGTTGGACAAAACTCCACCCACAAAACGCAGCTCCTCCTCTGTCCTGCCAAGCTCCCGCATCACAGAGCAGCCCTGTCTCATCATTCCCCAATCAGCTCCTGCAGACTAGCCAGCAGCAATTAGCAAACGTGTGTTTAAAGTTTTAATATATTAAAGGGTAATTTTGTTTACAGAGATGTCAATACATTTTATTTTAGATCTTGGTTGTGTTGAGTTTTTATCTCTATTTCATTCATTGTTTTTGTTTCATTTTGGATAATTAAAATATGTTCCAGTTCTTTACAAAATTAAGTTTATTAGTCTTTATTAAAGAGTGAACTTGCTTTATTATGTCATTGTCAACATATTACTTGAAAATGGTTTCAAAACAACAAGTTTATTGCAACAATAGTCAGAGTAGTAGTAATAGTTTTGGGTTTTCCATTATAGTTTGGTTTGATTTTGTTGTGACTTTTTGTCTAATTCAGTTAATTTGAATTAGTTTTAGAGTGTCTTTACTAACTTCTATTATTGAAGTATTTAGTTTGAGCTTTTTATAATAATATAGTTACTCTTAGGTATAGTTTTACCCCATTAATTAACATTTTTGTTTATTTCAGCCAATCAGAGCCAGGAGCGTTGTCAATCAACCCCTCCTTGCTGTCTGCTACGCTGCAGTTAGCATAGCCTGTCATGAATTTCTATGCTAGTGAGCATAACAACCAATGATGCAAATAAGTGGTTTTAGTGTTACGCTGTGTCGTTTCTCCAGCATTATGACATTTAGAAGCGAGTACATGAGTTTGATTGACAGCACTAAGACCCTCCTCTTGGCTCTGATAGGTTGTTTTTGGTTACATTTCTTCAGACGGCAATAATAGCTAAGGGAAGAGGTTGAGGAGATTGATCTTTTCACAGATTATGAGTCTCATAACTATGTAAAAAAAACATTTTAATAAAAGTTACATACTGCATCTCTAAGTGAGCTTTTAAAATATTGCTAAAAGAAAAATGTGAGTCTGCCATATTTTTCCATCTCCTGATTTGGAGCAAATCAAAGTCGAATAAAATTCATGTTTTATTCAACTTTTCATTTCGAGTTTCCCTAAAATGGAAAATTTAGAAAACTATGAGTTGATGAAATTAAGCTGACTCGTTTCCAGTGAAGTGAGTGAAAGTTAAACCGGAGCTGAACTCCTGGACAGGATCTAACCTCCGCTAAAGGAGCCGGGCTGACTTTCAGAGTCTAAATGGAGCTAAAAGCTGCTGTTTTCCAGCCTGTTTGTTTTGGACTATTCCGTCTTTATTTGCTTTATCAGCGCACCGTGCAGCTCTCAGCGGGCCGCCCTCGTTTATCGTCTCGCTCCCTTCTTCCTCCTCCGTAACGTCGAGTTACCCTCCGCCTGACCTCCTTTTCTCCTGCACTTTCTCCAATATTTCCACAATCACTCTTTTTTTGAGGCTTCGCTCGTCCTTCTCTTCTCTCCGTCTCTGTCCGTCTCCGCCTGCGCAGTGTCTAACTGACAAGGGAGACCCCTGGTTGAACCACCGGCGCTCTGGGATCCCCCCCCCATGCACTCCATCGTTTCTTTTCTTTAGCTCGTCACTTTGTAAGCAGGTACCAGAATTCAACCGTTGCTCCCGATAACAAACGGACAGAACAGGAGATGTTTGTTTAGTATTTAATGTAAAGACAATAACATTTGAAGCAAGAATAACAAATCTTGCTGGATGAGAAATTGTCCTGGAAATTATCAACGTTGTTATACTTAACTAAAACTAACAAAAACTAAAACTGAGAAAACATTTTCTGTCGCGAAAATAAATAAAAACTGTTACGAATGGGGAAAAAAACTAACCTTTCTGAAACAAAAAAATAATGAAAGTATGAAAAAACAAACTATTACTATAATAAAAACAAATCCAAACAATATTTCATAACAAATAATCAATAAAAACCAGCAAACACACTAAATACTAATGGAAACTAACTCAATTAGACAAAAACAACTACAGTACAAAAAACTGAAACTAAATATTTAACTAATACTACATATTTAAAATATATTTAATAATCAATAAAAACTAGCAAACACAAAAAAATTAAGACTGAATTAGAGAAAAAGTCAAAACGAAATAAAACTAACTTTAAACTAAACAATATTTAACTAGTAATGAAAAAATAGCAAAAACATCAAACTGAATTAAACAAAAAGTCAAAATTAATAACAAAACTAAAATTAAATAATGTTGAACTAAATACAAGTAATAAAAACAAACTAAATAGTTTCTTTTGAACCAAAATAAATGGAACATTGACTAAAATATTTGATGAGTATTGATTATTTTAAAGGCGACGCTTGACAAACTCTTATTGGTTTCACTATTGTTGATTGTTTGATGTCTTCATGTTTTTATGTTGCCTTGCTGCTGAAGTCATAAACTTGATTGATTATGTTTTGGTCATTTTGGATTGATTAGTGAATAATCCCTAAACTAATTCACATTAGTGATGAATTGGCGCTTTATGAGACGGGAGGATAAATTCCCACGTGTAAAACATTAGTGACACTTCAAACGCCCGTGTTGCTCCAGGCAAACGCTGTGAAGGATCTAATTTGCTCATCAGCACCCGGGCAGCTCCGACACCCTCATCCCCAACAGGAAGCAGATTAAAAGGTGAGAGGGCTTTGAAGGCTTTGACCATGAGATGACCGCTGACAGGAAGGGGCGTGGACGCAGGGAGACTGACTGACGGCGGGGTCGGCGCTGATAAGGCGGAACAATGACCCGGCCCGGTCAGAACGCGGTCACTCAGGTACTCTGATGATGCGTGGTGTTTGTTTACCCTCCATGAGCCAAACGCTTTCTTATTCATCTTGTTTATTTATATCCTATTGTGAAAGCGGCTCGTTGCTGAAACAGCTGACCTAATTCCTGACCGCTGCTTGACCAGCGGTCGGAAGCGGAGACCCGGATCGGGTCGCAGCGCCGTGACCACGGCCTGACCCGCTGTCACACCGATAAGGCCGGCCACAGACGGGACAGGAAGTTGAGAGCGAGGACAGAAAAACACGCTCGGCTCTCCCACACTGGCCTGCAGCCATAAATCCAGATACTGATGAACATTTCTGAGCTCTGGCTGTTATCTGTTTGTCCCATTGTGTCAGTTTGAGCCCCAAGAAGAAGAAGAAAGACTTTAGTATTTAAAGAGACGGCAACGTGGGCAAATATCAGATAAGAGCAGTTTGAAGATCTACAGGGAGAGCGGTTCACAAAATACTTAATCGTTTAATTTTCATCTCTAAAAGGAAAGATGGATGAAAGGATGGATAAAAGGAGAGATGGACAGGTGAACTTTGTGATCAGACGATTAGGCAGTGTGAATATTTTGTGAGTAAAGTTTTCCAGTGTTGCTTCGTTTCCCATCCTTCCTCCCCAATAGATCGGCAGGCGAGCATTTAGATGTCCGTCTGCCGCTCACCGTCCCTCCGCCGCCTTTCTTCTGGCTCTTTTCACCTCCTCTCCACTCCTCCATTCATCCCCCCCTCCTGTGACCGGTCACATGGATGAAGGGAAGTGTCAGCCTCCCGAGGAGACGGCGGGGGAGCGGGACGGACCACCCTGTACGTCCGCTTCCCCCCCCCCTCCTTCGGCTCTCCGTATCACTTTCACCTGACTGCACTCTTTCACGCGCCATCCCTCGCTTTTCTTGCTCCGCTACGTCAACGCTTTCACACATTCTGGTCTCGTTCGGGTGCTGGCTGCGGTTTTCTTTCAGTCTCCTACTGTCATCTTCTGTTGGATTCATTCATCCGTCGCCTTTTTCTGTTTCCATCATGTCGGCCTCCCTCTGTTTATCTGGCTTCCTGAACTTTGCTGCTGATGCGCCTCTCGTTCGGTAACGTTTCTGCTCCCAGCGTGAAAACGCCACTCAGATATTCGACAGGAGCAGAGTTTTCCTTCCTGTCCTCTCCATCACCTCTAATCCTTCACTGTAGCTCCACTTTTGGTCGGAAAGGTCTGCATCTTTTAGAAGGACTTCTGCGATTTTGAAATTATTTTAGGAGTTTTTTAATGACGTCTCATTAAAAAAGAGCCGTCTTTTTTAATGACGGATGCTTGATCTGATAAGCATCAGTAGAAGTATTGATCTTCCCTTTTTCTGAGTTTACGAAACCTGATTAAAATCCCTAGATTTATATTTTAATTATAAATACAGAAGATCAGTATGAATTTATGGCAATTATTTCTACAATGCATGGATAAACTGATTGTTGGATAAACTGATTGATGGATGGATGGATGGATGGATGGATGGATGGATGGATGGATGATAGAAGGACTTATACACAAGAAATGGATAGATGAACAATGGATGCGAAAATGGTTAAAACTCTGGGTGGTGAAGTGATGCAACTGTCCTAATAATAATAATAATAATAATAATAATAATAATAATAATAATAATATTCAAATCTTTGTCCTGTCCGTCTGTTATCTGTTTCTGTAGAACCCAAAGACTTGCCGAGTCGGAGGTCTGTGGTCCGAATGAGTCTGGATTTCACACACCGACGGCATCAATCCTTCCTTAAATCAGATCAACGGCTTCATCTGACCAGGCCGCATGCCGGCCTAATTAAAACCTGTTAAAACATGAGGTAGGGTACGACCGCTCCTGCCTGGCCAGCTGAAACCAAATCTGACTTCCAGTCTAGACGAAGTGAAACGGGTTGAAGCGAACAGCGGTAAGGTTTTAATGAACATGTCATGCATACGGTGCTCCATCACTCATCAGTCCAGCCTTATTTTGTTTTACTCTGGACTAATTATGACTCTACCTCGCAAGTGTTTCAGGTCGTCTCGGCCAAAAAACAAACGCCGAACAGGAATTCCAGGAAATAAATCTACTCCGCTGTTATTTCAGGGCTGAAACGAAAACTTTGGCAGGTATTTAATACTCAGGAGAAGCTGCTCAAGAATGAGACGCAGGCGTAAAACAAAGCTGTTGAGACAAGCTGATTTTGAGGGATTATTTCCTGCAGGAGAGGATCGAGATTTTTTCCAACGGCGACCGAAAGGAAGAGAGGAGCGTTTAGCACTCAAGTCGGGAACAATGAAAGGACAAACAAGCGATGTTGGAACCAGGTGGGGTCTTCCTCTTACAGTAAAGTTTGACCTCCTTCTGCTCAAGTTGTTTGTCTCTCTGAAATGTCAAGGACCTAAAAATGATGACCAGTTTATCCTGGAAAACAAAACAAGCCAAGTCTGTTCAAATAACATCTTCATTTCCTTAACAAGTGAAATGATTTGGAGACCAGCTGACAGCTCCTGTTTTTGATGCTAAAAGATAATTGAAGGTAATTATGCTACACAAAAATAATCAAACATGCATAATTAAAAAAAAAAAAAACTTTAATTTTAATTTGCAAAAAGAATCTAATTGTAGTTAAAAAATAGTGAGAAAAAAAGTACAAAAAATTCAAAATATAAAATGCAAACTATAAAACACATCACAAAAAATTATTCCAAAAGAGAATAATCCAAAATGATCATCAAGATTTAAAAATAAATAAAATGTAACATAAAAATTAAATCTTAACTGCAAATTAAATTAAATGCTTTATTGATCCCAAAGGGAAATTAAATGACTAAATGAAATTGAAGCTGATAAAAGTAACGTACTGCTATAACACACATCATTACGTATCAATATGGTAGACGTTAGCTTCCACTATACACCATATTGGTGTTGCGCTTCAGCATCTCCACTGGGCGTCTCTAATTCACATTGTGAGTTAAGTGCATATTTACATGAATATCTTAAAGGAGATTTTTGTGTAAGAGTGAATAAAATGAAGAAAAAGGCTGCAGGATGAAGCCAAAGTCAACAGAACAGAATTTAAACAAAACCTCTGATGAGGAGTCCAGATGAGTCAATCTCCAAGAATTTGTATTTTAAGGAAAACTCAGACAGTTGAATGGCTTTTAAGCCTAAATATGTGTAAACATTAAAGAGTAAAGTTATTACTGACATTCTTTGAGGCTGACAGAGACACAAAGAGCCTCTGACTGGAGGGGCCCCTGGAGTTTCTCGTATACAAGTCAATCAAACATCTACAGCGTGCCACAAAGACCGCAACTATATATATGCAAATCAGAGATAAAGAACTGCAAATAGGAGGCAAAAAGTGACCAAAGAGACAAATCTGAGTGAGACAGACACCAAAAATACCTCAAAGATGCAAAAAAAGAGGAGCGCTGAATACCAGAAGACTGCAAAGAGAGACAAACTATGACTTAAAAACTCGAATCAAACCAATGAAGACTCAACGACGACAAACATCTCCATCATGGGAGAAACAAAATGAAAGAGGCCAAAAGAGATTGATTTAGAAGCGAAAATAAAAAAAATATTTTGCAATTGCAGCGTTTCTATTAAGAAAGAAATGCAATTAAAATGATACATAATCCTGTTACCCTGCAACAACGTGTCGCGTAGTCGTTACCTAGCAACCGGTAGCAGTTTAAGGTTTCTACACCATATCGGTACAAAGGGTTCATACACCCACAGTAAAATCCCAGCACTCCACAAGCATTTCTAAGGAAAGTTTTCAAACTTTTCAGATAAAAATACATAGAACAAACATTTGTAAGGCTGGACAGTAAATCAAAAGCAAAATATAATCGCGACAGACACGTGATCAATATCAATAAATAGCGTCTGATACATCTAGAATATTTACTAATTTCACTGAACTCCAGTCCAGAACCGCATGGCATTCTGGGGGATGTAGGCTTACTGCTAGCAACGCAGGTCGGTGGAATCAACTAACTCACACTCTTCTTGGTTACCTAGCAACTCACTCTCCTTGGTTACCTAGCAACAACCTGCTGAGTAGCTGGTGCAGCAGCTGTTTAATGTTTCACCTCATGCCTGCTTAAAAATAAAAAAACGTGTGAAGAGAAAACTTTGGATATAACAGGAAACGTCATGCCAACAGTTGAGCTGTGTTTTATATACCTAGAACAAAAACCTAATCGATGATTATCAATTTCTACTGACAGAAAACGCTTGTATTGTGGCATGTTTTTCAGTCACATTGTCCAGCACCAGGCATAAGTTCAAGTTTTCTTAGAAAAAAAAAAAAAACTGCATAAAGTTTTGATGTGATTAGCTGCAGTTTTCCATATATTCCCCTTCCTTCTAATCTTTCATCCCTCTCTTCTCTCCCTCCTTCTGCCCCTGGTTAGTCTGGGTTACGAGGAGGTGAGGTGAAGGTTTCTTCTCCCACTGGGCCTCATCTCATCCCTTAGCCTGTCTATTACCTCTGTACACACACACACAGGCAGGCAGAGCGATGTGTGTGAGATGCTGTCGCAGGATAATCGCTACTGGCTATGCTGTTCACACACACACAGACACACACACACACACACACACACAGAGCCGGGATCAGCAGTTGTCATGCTGTGACATGTTGCTTTTGGAGCTGTGGAGGGAAGCCTTGTGAGGTAATGGCTTGGATGCGCTCTGAAAAACCGAGAGCTCGCATTACACCCTCAGCGAGCGCGTTTGGAAGGAAAAAAATAAATAAAAAAACTGACCGTTGACCGCCGAAGCCCCGAAGGTGAATAGAAAGGGCACATAGAAAGGTAACAGCAGTGAAAAGATGATAATATGGAAATAGGAAAAAATGCAGAGGAAAGAAGGGAAGAAAGAGAAGAATCGGTAAAATGTGAAAAGAAGAGAAAGTAACAAAAACTCTCTAAAATGCTGCGTGTAATAGAAAGTACCCAGTTCGATGCTTTTTGTTTAGCAGCGTCTCTTTCATGAAAAAAGCCATTGAGGAAACAATCCCACCAATAACTATACTATGTTTCTAACTTTAGGTATGTCTGTTTTTGGCCATTTCTTGAAATATTTCCATCATTAATTAGATTTACTAATTTTCTTTCCCATAGAAAGTACACCTGGTCCACTGCTTCCAAGTTTAGCTCTTTTTTTGAGAGAACTAGTACTGTCATTACTTTTATATAGATATGTATTTCTCTCTTATAGAAAGTACACCTAGTCTGTGTTGTCATAACCCAGACGGATGTGGAAGATGCATAAAAGTCTTTAGGTTTCAAGTAGTTTACCTTTGGAGTTTAGATGAAGTTCAACCAAGAATTTCTAAAACTGAATGGAAACCATTACATTCAGTTTAATCAAAACTGAGGGTGATTTATTTAAAATGCATAAAACTGAGTGTAGAAAGGGAAAAGAACAGCAGCAGAGACAGAATGGAGGTCAGGAGAAAAAGTAGCCTTTCTAAGGAGTCCATTTGATCCACATCAGTTCTTGGAGAAGAAAAGAGATGAACAGATGGAATCGGACCGTCTGTGGTCAACCAGAGAAACGAAAACAGGATCGATCATCAACAACAACGGCTGAAGGTGGAACAATGCCTGCCTGGCAGATTAAGGGCTGGAGGAAAGGATGAGTGAAAGTCTACTGTAGCGAGCGTTTGCTTGGAGCGACGCCACGCCACGCGAGGGCCAGCCAAAGGTCTGGAATAACCACAGACTTCTGGATGTTCTAAATTTAGGCAGATTGATAAGATCTGTGGAAAAAAAAGGTGGCAGCCAGAGGCCTGAAGCGAACACAAACGGCCTCTTATGCTCAGCTAAATATTTAGAGATTTCAGAGAACAGGAGAGCGCTGCCTTGTTCTGGAGGCAGAGGAGCGAGTCTGCTTTCAGAGTTAAAGTCCTGGCTTGGACGAAGCAGCCTGAAACATTTTTATTGATTATGAATCAAGATTTTTAAAGGTCAGAAAAAAATAGATAGAGGATTTGACTAGACTTATCCAGAAAGAAAATGTGACTGTAAAGTTTTGGAGTGTTAAACCTTTTTAAGAGCAAACAGCAGATGGTAAAAATGTTAATTCACACCAAGAGTGCATTCACACCAGACATGTTTAGTCCGCTTTAATCCAAATCTACGTTGGATTAAAGTCCAGTTCATCTTGTGAGGTGTGAACAAGCTTCCGAACTCTAATGTGGACCAGAAAAACAAACTCTGGTCTGGCTAAAAACCTCGGACTTGGTTCAGATGAAGTGAGCTCTGGTGTGGTTTGAATGCATATGTGAATGCGAAACAAAAGCAGGAAGTGGACTAAAGCGCAGGGCATTCTGGGTAAATGCAACCAAAGCTAATGAAAGCGTCTAGAACTAGTGGGAAAAATGTTTGTAGTCTTTTTAAGAGAAACTCTTAAAAATCTCTCTTAATGGAGATCTGACGCTACTCCATTAGGTTTAAATTTTGTGAAGTTGCACTGGTTCTCTTTGAAAGCGTGTCGTTTCCTTCAGCAGTTCTTGGTGCAGCGCCCCCTCAGGTGATGGGGGGAACAGGTTTTTCTGATTAGTTTGGATTGTTTGACACAGTGCAGCGTGAAAGCGAACCGCAGGAGCTGAAAATATAACAAATGTTTCAACTTTGGTCAAAATCGAGCCGAGTCTATTGGACCATCAGGTTTATCAGGTTTTATTCTGATTCTTGTCCAAGTTTCCCCTCACCAACAAACTCAGTAAACTCAAATTATGATGGATGCGGTGACGGCTCCAAACTCAAGTTAGGAATATTCAGGGATTTTCTGTTAAGTGTAGCCAATCAGAAAGCGAGGTGATGCAAACATGGAGACTAATCCAAAATATAAAACATGAACTTGCTGCCAGGACGAGCCAGAAAGTCCAGTGGATGTCAGAGATGTCTTTTTCATTAGTTTTCATCAGTTACAATAGTCCACAAATTATTCCCATTGATTCTTCTTTGTCAGCCATGTTTCTTTACTCTGAACTCATGTTTGATTTTGCAATATTTCCTCTCTGTTATCCGAACAACTGCAGAGTACACTGTAAATCTTACTTTTAAAAAGTAGGGATTGAACTCAGGTCCATCTCTTTATCAGAGCATCTAGATTTGGGATCATTTTATTTTTGATACATAAATGAGCTGTTCAAACTGCCAATTGCTTGTTGTTATGAGCTGCTCCATCAATCTTGTTCTACTGATAAAAATGCTGTTCGATGGCATTAAATCTAATCTAACTTTTTATTATCATAAGAATTCAGATTTATTGTTATGATAAATTCCTATCAATGATGTTGCAATTGTTAGTTTTGCCTTTTTCTCCACTGTTTCTTCTATGAGAGCATCAATCAGTTTGAAATTCTGATTAAATGCAGTTCCTGTGAGCAGTTTAGTGACATAAATCACATTTCTTTACAAATGGGAATGTTTCTGAAGAGCAGCATTTGTGATTCTGTGCCATGGAGTCACAGTCATACCTTAACCAAAAAAGGAGCAAAGAATATTCACTTTTTTTTTTAACAATGACATCACAAAAAATTGTGATAAAGCATTAAGTTCATATCGTATTTATCTAGAGTAGTGTGACAAATTTACCAGAAGTCATTATGATAAATGATGTTATTTTGAGACTATTTTCAGTTAAGATAATAATAATGGTATGATAATACAAGAACGCAATCAAAAATGAACTAACTTTTGAAGTCTGAAGAACATTTAACACTGGAGCTGGAAGACATTTTAAATATCCCAAATAAATAAACAAAACAACAGAAACAAGGAATAAAATAAACAAAACTGTCTTTAAAAACAGGAGATGGTTGAGACCAAAGCAGCAGACCTTAGTGAAGACTTTAATCATCAGTTTTTGGTAGAAAGAGAGAAAAACGATAAATCATACAAATGGAAATTATTGAGCTTATTAAATTTCTCGCCATTAACTGAGACGGGGCAAATCTAGAGGTTAAATTATTTCCAATCTAGAGGTCAAATTATTTCTAAATCAACTGAAAACATTTTAAAACCTCCACAATAAGGCTTTAAACTTGCATTTCTGGGTTGTCTCTAAAGTTAACCTGTATGGTGTCTGAGCGCTGTAGGGAAAACCTTTTAGGCTCGGCCCGGTCCCAGGACCCCAGAACCTCCCAAAACACCGGGACCCGGGCGGCCAACAAAACGGGCCCGTCAGCTTGATTTATCGACCATTCACCAACATCAACACATCGTCACAGAGTCTCCTGGCCGCGCAAACGTGGAAAACCTCTTCGGAACAAAGCGGCTCGTATCGCAAAGATGCGCTCCGGCAGATGTGCGTGCGCCACCATTAGGTGTGAAAGCACGAATTGGGGGGTCGCAGGAATGTGCATCTTTTGATATGACAAGAATAGGCACGGAAAAAACAATGGAGGAGAAAGAAATAAAAGAGCCAAGGAGCTGAATAACTCCGATCAGCAAAAGGAAGATGCTGGAGGAGAGAGCGGCAGGCGGGGGTTTGAAGTAAACATCGATGCCAGATGAATGCAATTTTTCCTTTTCTTCTTCTCCCCATCTTTGCCCCTTCCTTCTCCTCCTCCAAGCGAGAGAACAAGAGGCACTGCATCATCCCGACAGGCGGAGAAAGAGAAGAGAAGGAGAGAGAAAGAGGGATTGTGACGGAGGGATAAAGGGCTATCCGTCTCTGTCTGTCACCTCATTCATCGTCCCCTGCTCCGTCCTGCCGGCCCATCCGTCATCTGCTGTCACAAAAACAGACACTCTCCTCCGACTTTCACACACTCGGCAACAACAAACACACACATCAAAGCCGGACACACACACACGCACACACACTCTGACAGCTCCCGGTTTTTAAAAACGGAGTAAACATTTCGGAAGCTGCGAGTCGGGACTCTCCGCCCCGGTTCACACATTCAGCGGCGACGGCGCAAAAAGCTCTTCATGCACGTATGCACTTCCTTCACAAAATTGAAATTTAACATGAAAATGAGACGCAAACAAAAACCTCCGCCCGGCAGCGGAGGGCTGTCCAGTTCTGGCCCGGCGCTGGCTGGTTTCGGACGAGTTCTTTCCCAGGAACCAAACAAAACCGACGGGACACAAGCCGAGCCGCTTCCTGCACTGGGAAGTTTCTGCAAATCTGGCCTCAAGGCCGTCAAGACCCCAAAGAAATACTGGTAACACAGGAAGTCATCCGATTCACTGGAGTTAAAGTTCATGGCGTTATAAAATGTCTTCATCACATTACAGAGGACAGATTTTCATCTTTTTGTCTTTGTCTAAAACCAGGAAGACGGCAAACATCTCCCCAGCTCTGCAGTCCTTAGACTGGCTCGAATTTAAAGTTTGTTGCTTCTTTTACAGCTGGTGATTGTGTGATGTTTATGACGTAAATGACTTTTAACTACCTTGTTACTGAAATGTTCAAAACGAACTCGACTTCCTTAAATGTTTTATATCACAAAACGAACTCTAATTTTATGGAAAAATACCAGAGTAGAAACTAAATTGGTTCTCAAACAATTATGTAATCTATTCTTTATTTTGTTTTTATATCGTTTCTGTCTTTTGGTAAATAATTGTTTGTGTAAATGTTTTCTTTTGCTTCTTTTAATTGAACTGTGCGTGCTGAGTTGTGTGGTTTTGTGCTTATTTGTCTCAAGGCAAAGGGTGAAATTTAACTTCTGTGCTATTTGCACTGACAGGAATAATAGTAATGTGGACTGATGTGCACTAATCTAATTAAATAAATTAAATTTGACTAAATAAAAAAAAACATCTACCAAAACCATTCGAAATCATCATGAAGATTAAACACTCTTACTTGTTACATCATGAATCAACTGTATGTTTTGAGCACAAAATAATTCATAGACAATGAAATTTTAATCTTCAATTATAAATAAAAGCAAAATAAACATTTTACTCCTAAAATGCAACTGCTTTTTACCGCTTGATAATTTTCACTAAAGGATTCATCTGCAGGTAAAAAGTATTTATAATGTAAAAAACTGCGGTTTCCTCTCGACCTTTCACTACAGGGTACCGGTGATGTGTTGATCATTTTTTCAATATTTGGATAGAAAAATGTGCAAATTGAGGAATTTTTTAAACATCATTTGAAGCAAGTGAAGCTAAAACTATTCCAGTTGAAGATTCTGTAAATCAAACAGATAATCAATTGCTAAATTAGTTGACGATTATTTCAATTAATTGTTTTTGTAATAAACTGAATAATGAGGTACTGTACCTCTACAAATTGTGTGTAATTTTCTTACCTTTTTAGCCGTTTCTTATTAAACAGCCAATTTTTACAGTAAAACAAATGATATCAGGAAAAAGGCAGAAAGGAACAACACAGAATTACATAATCAGGAAATATTAAGACAGATTTATGCATTAAGGGATGAATGAAACATGAAGACAACATGATGAAGGAAGAAGATGAAGACTGGGAGAGAGGGAGGGAACAATGAGGAGGAGGAGGCAGAAGAGAGACAGTGAGGAGAAGAAGAAGAAGAAATGAAGGAGTGAGGACCACGAAGGAGACAAAGACCTACTTGTCTCAAGTCACTGAAGGCCAGAAGCAACGTGTCACCCTGGAAGCCTGCGACCGGGCCGGCTCTGGCAAAACCTGTGGGAAAATACAAACCCACCCCCCCACCAGTCCACCCCCGGAGAGAGGGAAGAGAGGAGGAGGAGGAGGAAGAAAAAAAAAAACAGGGTGAAAAACGGGAATAATAAAAGACCTGGTCGGATTCGCTATGCATCGGGACAGATTGGCAGACGAATGACAGCGTGGGGGGGAACAAAGGGGGAAACGGGTGGGGGTGGGGGGTGCTAGAGTCATGTCGCTGGCTGAAAGACAGAACGAGTGTGTGAGAAAGTGTGCGGATGTAAACAAAACTGGGGTAATAACACTGGCAGATTTCACCTGAGTGCGTTTGCTCTGTTTACGCAGCACTTTGTTAGCATGTCTGCGATCAGATGGGGAAAGTTTGGGTCTGTAATGGCCGCCGGGGCAACGCCTAAGAGTAGGGCTGGACAATATGGCTAATCAATGTATCAGGATATTTACATGATACAGAAACTAATTCATGTGTTTATTTTGATGTTTATCACTTATGTTTTTAATGTTTTCTTTTTTAACAGACTAATGTTACAGACATGTTATGACCGATATAAAAATGTATCACAACATAAGCATTTCATATCAGTTGATATCGACAATTATTGATTAGTTTTGTTTTATTTGTCTGAAATACATCCAAATTGGTGGTGTGACCTTTCCTGTTTGATCCAGTGATCACACCACTCCGTTTCTTTGTTTGATTTTAAAGCAGTTATGAGGGGAAGTGCCGGAACTTTAAACTGCTATGCGCCAGTTAATAGGTCGTTGCTAGGTAACCACAGAATGTGAGAGTTGCTAGGCAACCAAAGAGTGGGAGAGTTAGTTGATTCCAGCAACCTTATTTAGCCAGCAGCCATGAGAGGCTGAGTAGTTAAAGCCTTCCCTCTGCCTTCAACTCCCAGAATGCTGTGCGGTTCCAGGTCTGAGTTCAGTGAATATTCCACATATTTAATTTTTAACATTTTATGTACTAATGTTAATTGCATTTCTATTGTCATATACGTTATTGGTTTATTGTCCAGCCCTAATAATGCAAGAATACTTTCTCAAAGATCAATAGAACATTTAACACCGAAAGACAATTTGAATATCTAAAATAAACAAAACAGAAACGGCTAATAAAATGGATGCAGAAGTTTCTGTAAATAAAATTGTCCTTCAGAAAAGTGGCAAATGCCATCATGAAAATGGAAATTATTGAGCTTGATTTTTGCAATTCACTGAATTATTAGCTTGAGCTTAATATCTTCATTATTCTCATAATTCATTTTGTTTGAAAGACAATTTTTTTTACAGAGACTTAATTATCCATTGTATGTATGGTTTCAGTTTTTCTGTTATTTATTGTTTTTGGTAGGGTAAAATATTAAAGAAGTTGAATACTTTTATAGGTGCTGTTAAACAGAACAGCTTATACACATTTTTTCTCTATTTTCTTCCCTTTTTCTCATATTTTCTCTCAAATGCAGTTGAATTTATTTTATTTTTTGCTGTTGTTCTTCCAGCCGTGCCTCCATTTCTTCCCAGCCGTCACAATCCAGAGATTCTCTCATTAATTTAATCTTTAATCCCTTTTTTGAACTTCTCATTTCCTTTCCTGTGTGAGCGTAAATTTAATTTCCATTCTCAGTCATCTTTTTAGCTTTTTTCTAAACTCTCTTTCTTTATGTTTCATTAAAGTCACACCTCCCTCATTTAATCCCATTTTCCTTTTGTCCAAAACTCTTTCATCCAAATCTACACCAGACATTCTTTTAAACCCTTAAGGCTTTTCGGTCTTTAATTTTCTTCTTTTTCTTTTTGAAATAACGGAGGTAATATCTTAACATTTCGCTCCATCTTTTCACTTTTTAGCTCTTTCTGTTTTGGATTTTTGCTTCTCGTTTTGCCCTCTACTGTACCGTCAGCCCAACTTCCTCCAGTTTGCTTCAGAAAACCAAATCTGCAGCTCTGCACGCATGTCACTTCACATCAGGTCACAAACGCACAGTGTGACCCGCTCTGTGACTCTAAGAACCTTGATCATGTACAAACCGAGCCAACGACGCCTCGCGCTCTTTCAACTCTCCAAATCCTTTATCTGCAAAAAACCCGTTTGCGTCCTAAAAGTCTCACAAATCAGAGAGACGGAAGGAGGAGGAAGATGATGCACACTTCTAAACGTTTATTTGGTTGTTCCACAGCGCCCCCTAGGCTCTCAAACGCAAACAGACGATATTTAATAAAATTACTTTTAACTTTAGGAACAGATGTGGATAATTAGTTGGTGTAGTTTGTGTTTGTGAATAAAGAAGAGGGGGAAAAAAAGAAAATGGCAGCAAAGGGAAGATAAAATATATGCACAATACATCTCGAAACATCAACATTTGAACAAATTAAGATTAATTTTAATGTTTGTTTTGTCTATTTTTCAATTTACAAAAATAAATTTTGTGAACACTATGACTAAAATACAACAAATATTTATAGAAAAAATATTTAGAAAAAAAATATTTGTTGAAATAAAATCTTAATAAATTTAGTAAACAGAAAAGTTTTTTGTTAAAAAAGTAATTTATTAAATATATTGCCTAAATACATTTTGAAATAATTAAAATCAATCTTTTCAATGTACATGCATAATATACATGTAATAATAATTACAGGAATTTAAAATTTATTTATTTACTTAAAATGCATTAGAAGTATATCACTGTACATTATCTAATGAGACATTTAATACTATATTTATATTTATTTAATTTTAACCCTACATACAGCTCAGGTTTCACATCACTATTTTTTCACCCCCAAGTTGGTTTCTTGTGACCCCCAGTGGGTCCCGACCCCAACTTTGAGAACCCCTGGTTTAAGAAAACCAAGGCAACAGCTTTAACTGGATGTGTGTTGATTCTGCTTTGGTTTCAAACTTAAATTCATGCCTGATGCTTTACTAATTGTGTACTTATTTTGTCCAAGTGGCGCACTTGGTCTTAAATGGTAGAATAATTTCCAAACATTTATTATTTTTATATACTCAAATGACTCAAGAATGATAATAAAACTAAATCTCCTGGGTTACAGCAACAACATTAATTAAATATCCAGAAATTTTAGGAACAAAACTGTTTGTGCAACAACAAAGCTGGAAAAAAACAGGTCAACTCACTCTCGCACTCCTTGAGGTCGACGTTGAGCTGGTGCAGAGCACCGATGGAGATCTGCCGGACCTCTGGGTCGAGCAGCAGCTGCATCAGGGAGGTGGAGATGTGCTTGCAGGCCGACATGCAGGCCGTCTGGGCGACTTTCCCCTGAAACACACAGAGAGGCAAAGGGAGGAGGAACGTTACGTTTAAGCTGATCTTTTGTTTGTCTCTTGGCTGCAAACACAAACCTGCGGTTAGAAAGTTGGTTGTTTTCTGTCTGAAATGGACAAATATCACCTAGAACTGAATGTTAATGCACCTACATAATCAAAAATGATGTTTCTTAAAACAAATAAATGGCTTTTCTAAATGTAAAGAGACTATCAGGTTGCAAAGTGTCCCCTAATGAACCAGGGTCTCAGGTGCAGTCAGGATGATAAAGTAGCATAACAAGAACTACAGCAGAAGATGAGGAAGTACGTGACAACGCATTAATTCAAAAAAACCAGAACATGTGGTGTCTGAGCGGACAGACGCTTGTGTAATCTCAGTGATTAGCTGTGGCCTCCGTCCCGACCTCCAGGTCTGCATTCCAGCCCCGTGAAGCAAGCGGATCAAAGATGGACGGACAAACGGACGGAGGTTGGGCCGAAAACCGCCAGCGAAAGTCAAGAGTCAAACGGAGGAAATCTACGATGAAACGTGTTTTGTTTTTTCTTAATCATTAAAAGACGATTTTCATTAGACTTCATTTCCTCTTCCTTTAATCCATTAACACAGATTTGATGAGATCTTGCGTCGTGAGCAAAAAATTAACCTTCCCGCCATCATGAATTGCAGAGACGCAGGAGGGGAAGTGCATGTTTGTACAGAACAGGCTCATTACACAAATGAGTCCTGACGAGACTTTGATGTGTCTGGATTACACAAACAGACACAAAGCAACATGCTTCCAGGTGATTAATAAGAAACAAACGTCAGGGCTCTCATTCATGGCCTGTGTTTAATTACCTTCATTAATCATGCTGGACACAGCCAATCAGACAAACACATCAGCTGTTTTAACTGTGCGTCAACCTGAAGAGACACTGGGTCACTTTCTGTCATTTCTTTCAGCTGAACTGGATCATGATGGATTATCAGCAGACAAACGTTTTAACATTCATCTGCTCTTACGAATAATCTTTATATGTCACATAGACGTCTTTTAGAAATGAGGGACTTCAGCTCTGCTTGATTTTGTGAATGTGAGGTTTGTTTCTGGACAAAAAAAATCTTATCCTTTAATAAATGGAAAGTAAGAAAATTGCTTTTAAGCAAGAATAAAATCTGTTCTTAATGAGGGGATAACATCGTAACGAAAAGGCCAATTTTACAAAATAATGCCTCTTTTAATAATCAGTTGAACGTTTCTTTGGATCTGCATGTACCATTTTTAATAACTACCGTATTCCAGCTTGTAGATTCTTGAACTCCTTTTTGTCTTGTAAAACCCAGATTGTGTTGTTCATGAACTGAGACACTGGGAAAGTGTCTGGACCCGGTTGAGTCCAGACGCAGCTTCCACCTCAGACCCAACACACGGCGAACACGTGCGCCGCACACATGTTTGGGAAACACAGACGTACGACCGGCCGGATATCCTCCAATCCGACGGCGGCCTCTGAACTCCCAACACACACTCCACACACACTCCGCTCGGTCCCAGAGGTCAGTTATCACAGGGGGAGATGGAGCGTGAAATGAGCTAATTCTGTTTACACGGCCTGGACCTGGACGGGCCGAGGCGCAGAAACACAAAAACACAGAAACACGTCTGTCTGACACAAACAGTGTCGCCTCAGAACCCATGACTGGCAACTGTTAGAGAGGAAGAGAGGAGAGAGGAAAACAAGGCTAGAAAAAGAAGAACGTAAAGGAGAAGAGAGAAAGGAGAGAAAAGAAAAGCAGTCTGAGGCCAGAGTGATTTCACACCTGGTAGTCCAGGAGAACCCAGTTCGATTTGGGACCAAAACTGCAACATTTGTTGCATTTTCAGTTGGTGCAGTTCCCCCGATTGCCTGATTGCACAGCACCAATTACCACTGAAGGAAACAGCAAAAAACTTTCAAAGAAGAAAGTTGTAAATGGAAAACAGAAAAGTGCCAGATGTTAACGGTTCGTCTTTGGTAAAAGATAACAAGACATTTTTACTGCTAGAGATTAGTGAGTTTTGTTTTGGGGGCATTTACCCAGAATTCCTCCCGTTCACATATGCTTTGGAGTTCACTTCAACCTAACATGGCCGAATAATATATAAAAACTGGCTATAGTTACTCTTCCTGAACAGTGATGAAAAGCAACATCTTACTGGTTTACTGCTGGTCCGTGTCAGATTCTCATGGTCTGACCACTTTTATTAAAAACAGCAGTTTCACTCCTGCACATTGTCTACTTAGACTTTAAAATCAAAGACTTAGCATATAAATAGTCTTACAGCAGAAAAACGCTGAATTATAGAACAATTACTCCATTAAGAGTGAACAATCAAACTGACTTTATAAAGCAACTCAAGTCTTTCAAGATGTAGATTGCGGCTCAAGTTGGAATCAGAAAAATAATCGCCTTCATACTTGACCTTTGTCTTGACTTGGACTCGTGGTCTGAGACTCGAGTCTTTGTACCATTTTTATCTCATGCAGTGAAGAGTGAAAACTCGTTCTGCATGTTTTTACTGTAACAAGATGCAATTTAATTTTAACCAGTGATATGATAATAACTGAGACATTTCAAATATCATAAATCATAAGTCAATTGATCTGAAATGCTGCCAGAAATTGTGTTTTAATTAACATGTTTTTTAAACACATGGGTATCACGGTGAATTACAGGAAGACTGAGAGCTCATAAGTTCTTTCACAGGGTGCCGGTTTCCTAAGTCTTAAAGCTTCAGATAACTATTTCCTCCATCTCCTCAAAACATCATATAAATTTTCACTTTATGAACTTTGTTTGTTTTGGATGATTTGCCGTCACTGCATTAACTTTGGGTGGCCGTTGCCTTATGCACTGATACCTGAGTTTATCATGCTTAATATAAAACTTACACTCTTCTGTAAACATTCAGGCTTGGATATTTTGTGCTTTTTTGTGAAGCTGTTTCACTTTAAGAATAAAATATAAATATTATGCAGTTAAAACGGAAAGTTGTAAAACTTATAAATTCCCTTTAAAACTGGATGCCTGATGAAATTAAACATGTAACATATATGCACAAACATGCTTTGAATTCAACCTGATGTTGCTTTTGTTTAGTTACATGCTTTCAAACATTAGATTTTTTAAAAAAAGATGTTTTTATCCTTTTGGTTATTTTGGGTGTTGCTGCTAAATGTGGCACATTCAGAAGTATTTCTACTGGGCAGCTGTTTCAGTTCCCAAGATATTTCAGTAAAAATTAGTTGTACTGTTTTTAGTTTTCTAGAAATTTCCCCCCATAAAGACGAAGATAAGCAGGAAACACTCAAAGCCCACTTTAGCTCTGTATGCAGTTTAACTTTGATGAGAGTATTTTCTTTCCTTAACGTCTAAATCTACACCGACTTTCAGAATCGCCTTTGAAAACATAAACCAAACTAAATGCAGAAAGCAAATTAACGCTGAAAATACTGAGAAATCAGGCTTTACTAGGGAAGCAAACAATTAATAAACTTACAATTCATACAAAAACATCTGTGTTAATGTAGTATTATGTCACATTTTAGTCTTTTCATCCATTATTTTATATTCTGCAACCTCAGAGGTTCCTATTTTTAAGTTTGTAAGTTTAATAGTGTGAGAAAATCACAATTTCTTTTGTTCATTCTGTCTGTATTTAATACAGTTGACACAAAAATTGTTAAAATATGATGATATGCTTCTTTCTTAAAATTCAGAATATGAAAAATGTTTCATGGCAAGGCAGTCCTCTCAATACAAGAAAAATGGACGCCTAACCGTTTGTAGTCATTAATCGATAATTTTATGTAACAATGTGAAAAGATTCACAAGAACAAATAGAAATTAGGCCAGTAAAAATATGTAGTCTGATGAAACAATGTGCTTTAATCTGAAAGACTAAAAACAATGACATTTCAGTGTAATCGGTGTAACTTTCCTCTCCTTTAATCTTTTCTGTAAGTTTGATTTGCACCAGATTAAATCAATAACCTTGAAGTAAGAAGATCCAATGATAAATCAGAAAGAACAACATGAACCTCGTGTGTAATTTAGTATAATATAATCCAATGTCACTCAGCTTTAGGTGAATTTCCCATCTGAGAGAAGCAGACTTGCATTCCAGCCTTTTAATAACAGAAACAGGTCGGGGTAGAGGACCAGCTACCCGGATCCAAGATGGGATTCGACATGGTGCGTAACTCAAGGCCAGGCAGGACAGCCAGACGTCGAGAGAAAGCTCGATACTGGAGTTTTAGACCCCATCTCAGGGCTCCTAAAGCCAAAATCTGGATGAAAACTCACAGCTACAGGAGCTTAAGGTGTTTTATGACTCTAATACCAACCGACCGATGAGTACGACAGTAAAAGGATTAAATGTTGCAAAGCCATAGATGATTTTTGCATTAATGTCACCCAATACCCAGTAAAATATTTGCTCCAGACAGAATGTGAGCAAGCATTTTCACTTCACCATCAGGGGTGGGAATGTCTTCACATGAATACTTTCATTTCAGGTTTTCTGACTTGATTTAATCCAGAAATTAGAATCAAATTATTACAAAAAAGCTTATTTTTCAGTAACTCAATTGAGAAGGTTGAAATTATTACAAAAGGTCAATAATTCCACAAAATTTACTAAATTTTAAGAGTTTGCTTTGATGTTTACGCCTTAAAGCCAAATAAAACCCAAAAGTTAAAAAAAAAAAGTGATAAAAATGAATGTTTTTTTTTAACAGATTAAAGTAAATGCCATGTTATGATCAGGATAATTGATCACACATCATATAATTCTTCAATAGATAATTGTTGACTAGTTTTTTTGTTTTGAATATCTGAAATATTGACCATTGGTGGTGTGAACTTTCCTGTTTTATATCCAGTTTTCACTCCACACCACTGGTTTTTATGGTTAAGCAGTTGGTGAATGTCAGAAATAAACCCTCAGATATCATCACTCTGCGTGTTAGAAGTCTGGTGAATTATTGATTTCAATTAACTTTTCAATTATTTCTAATATGCTGATGTGGAATTGAAGCAAATGTGTTAAGCATAAATCCAGTTAATTAAACTGACTTGAACACACAACATGAGCAGGTGAGCAGTTATTTCTTTCTTACTGCAGCAGAGAAACACATTTAACCACATCAAATTCAAACATGCATTTCTGCGTTCTTCTCTCACATGCTTGCTGTTGAACCGGACTGCATGGTTAAGCAGGTCAGTAAGGTAAACGCCACAGCATTTCTCACGCCAATACTCACCGGTAAGGTGGCGTGCTCTACAGGCATTCCCTACAGAAACATATACAGACATTACCTGCACTGAAAAACATCCTAATCCCATTGCTTCATTGGGAAAATGAAAAGTTAGAGCAGTAAAAGTATCGCACAAAGCCTGCGGAGGTTAATTCACCTCAGTCACTCTGACGTGATGAAGCATCGCCACAAAAAATAAAAACGGCAATCAGATCACAACAGAAAACAGGTCAAGTAGCTTTTGGATCCTGAAACTTGGAAGCTTGCGAGTCCAAAATTCCCTCCTAATTCTTACATGATCGCTTTCACCCCCTGAGGCCTTTTCCAGTCATCCTCATTCCATCCCGATAATTTGAGCCTGGCTAAATTATGAGCACTATCCTGCGGCGTCCAACTCCGAGTAAGGCCATTAGCTCCTGGATAACGTCTGCAGAGACACGGAGGCGGCGAAGACGCATGTGTTTACAGCGTCCAAAGCTGAAGAAGACACCTGATCCTGCTGAGGTTCATCTCAGTACAGAGCCGCTTCCAGCAGGATGTCCACAGACATGCAAACACTAAATAGAAACTGGCCCCAAGAACTTCTGTCCTCCAAACCGATTGTAGCACATCTAATGTGTTTTACTAATCAGTCATTTTGATGAGGTAGGAACAGCAATATTTTAAAATAAATCACTAATTTGTGCGTTTTAACATACAGTCATGTCCATTAACAAAGTGGGGATAAACTGACAGCAGGGAAAAACAACCGGCATCAAGCAGCTTTGTTTTGTAGGAAATGCAGAAGGGATTCAAATAATGTTAGAGTGGATTCACAGCAGCCATGTTCAATGCACTTTAATTGAACTCTTTGTTTGTATTGGAAGTTCGGTTCTTTAGCGACGGTGTGAAGACTCAATCAATCTCTAAAGCGCACCAAGAAATGCAAACTCTGGACCATCTGAAAACCTCAGTCTTGGTTTGGTTGAACTGAACTCTGGTGCGGTTCAACAAGAGAACAACAAGCGCTCCAAAAACAGGAAGTGGACTACAGTACAAGGCATTCTGGGTAACAACAACCAAAAGTGTTTATTGGTTGTTTCATAATTAGTTACTGCATTAAAGCTCTACATCCTCTGATCCAAACATGGAGAACCAGCATTCAGCTTCTATGCAGCTCAAATCTGCAACAACCTTCTAGAAAACTGAAAAACAGCTGAAACACTGAGTTCTTTAAATCAAAAGCTAAAATCCAGCTGGAACCCAGACAGATATTGCATTAATCACTTTCAGATTTTCTCTCAGCGAAATTGTAATTTTATCAAATGTCTGCAAAATTATGAACCAAAAATCTGGAACAAACTTAAGAAAAAAAACAACAACTGAAAAACAGCTGAAACGTTGAGTTTCTTTAAATGAAGATGAAAAACTCGCCTGTTTGGAGCTTTGTTTGAACTTTATTGCTGAAATGTGCAAAAGAAATAAAATGTAATGTTTGTTTCTGGTTTCTTAATAGTCGACTGTATGTTGTTTTTTATTATTTTTTATTCTGTTTTATGATGTAAGTCACTCTGAAGTGCCTTGTTGCTGAAATGTCCTATAGAAATAAAATTGACTAAAATGCACCATGTGATTGGTCGGTTTGTAATTTGTGAGCTAGCAATAGCTCACAAATCACTGACACTTTATTGCACCTAATAAAATGTCAGGTGAGTGTGGATTAGCCTCAAAACAATTCAGTATATTAAAATAATTTATTTCTGTAGCTCTGGTTCATTCCCTCATAACTCGCCTGTTTCACACCACCAGCCTTTATCTGAGCGGGGTCATACCACCCAGCGTTTAGATCCATAGCGTCTGATCTACTTAAGAGGCCTCACGCCGCGTTTGGAGTCCGCGTTGAAGCATGTGTGATGGGGTCGTGTCCGGGTCTGTGGGAGGGTGTGAAGGAAAAGCTGATTAGATGTGCTGCGAAACACTTAGCAGTGTGTGTGGCCTGTGTGTGGCCTTGTGACCCGGCTGGTCCAAATCTGGGCGCCTAATCACCTTAAAGCTGATCTCGCTGTGTGTTTGCATCATATGAATCTGTTCGTGACCTTTGATCAAAACAGACTGGAAGAAACGGTCTGTGGGGGTCTGAGTCTCTAACTTTTGTATGATCACCCTGTAGGAATGCAGATAAAAACAAGCTTGTAGGTTTTTGAAACCATATGATTTGGAAGGCACTAATATGAAAGTTTGGGTTGATATTGATTTCTGATATTAATATTGGTTTTTGACTGGCAACTTGTCCAATCAATGCAGGTTTTAGCAGGTCAAACTGCTAAATCTTTATTTGAACATGAAGGAATCTTCATAAATGTCTTTGACCGCCTGTTAGTTTATAAATCGTGGAGGACTTAGCAACCCAGAATCAAACAATCAAACATGGAGAACCAATATTTAGCTTTTTTTTGTTGTTACCCTAATATTTTTGTCTTTCTTTTGGTTTTGTTGTTTTGTTTGTATTTTTTTCTAATTCATGTAAAGCACTTTGAACTCTCTTGCTGCTGAAAATGTGCTACATAAATAAAATGACCCATCTACCTTTTAATGGACTTTTAATGCAAGTTTTAATTGCACTGGACCGAAGACTTTTGTCATCCAATTTGAGTCAGAAAGAGAGAGGAAGAGAGAAAAACGATAATGTAATAATAATATTCCCCATCACAAACATACCCACTCAGCTCCTTCAGACTAGCCAGCAGCAATTAGCAAACACCTGGTGAAACTGAGCTCCTTGTAGCAGCTACATCTCAGCTCAATGCTGGTGAAAACATTTTGAAAGGGTGAATGGAGAAACTGTGATGAAGCAAGTTGGATAGGGCAGACATTTCTTAAAGAGACAGAGGCCCAATTTCAAGGTGTTAAATTTCTATTTAGTCGTGTCATTAATGTAGCTTTTTATTACATCTGAAAGTAACTTCATTGTGCTACAAAGTAGCACTACTTGACTGGAAAATACATTAAAAAATATAAAACATCAGCCAATACTGATGCTAATGCAGATTTAATTAACTTCCTACATTTAATTAAAAGTGTAAATAACTGTAAAAATGAATCAACTGTGTTCCCAGTCACAAGCAGCTCATAAAGATCTTTAAAATAACACATTTACAGCAATGTTTTTATTTTATTTAAATGTATTGCTACATTTGGATACCTTAATAAGCTTTTAAGCACACTGAATTAATAGGATTTATCGATTTTCTGGCTGCCCTGTGAAACACGTTCTACAAGCTGTAAATGTTGCACTGCGGCTTCCCGACTGAGCGTAAGGCGATTCCCGCTGGGGCTTTAGTGTCAATGGCCTGAGCCCGTGGATAATCCTGGGCTGCTGACCCGACCCGCTCACCCTTTAACGATCCCACACTAACGAACTAAAGCAGATTGTGCAGCCCTCTGACACGATGAGGCGCTTTCAAACCAAACAGCAGAAATCCTCAACGGTTACAGGATATCCTTCAAAAATTCTGAATGGCTGGAGAAATTTATATGTTCATCACTATTATGGTACTGAAACTCTAAATGCCCGTAAAGTAACTTTTCAGTAAGTTATAGGAGCTTGTTTTAAGTTAATTCCTTAAGATAGCAGAAAAATGACTAGTTCCATTGGCAGGTCATTATGAGAGGAAATAATCTACCAATGGACCAATCACTTTTTCATCAATTTAATGAGTTATTGACTTAAATCAAGCTCCTATATTTTGCTGAAAAGTTACTTGTCAATTAGTTCTGACTCATTTGAAATGCACTAAAATATTTGCACTAGAAACTGGGCCAAAATTACTTGGTAAGAGTTTGTGTTTTTGCAGAGATGCCGAACCTCAGTGGTCAGGACATTTTGGAAAGATTAAGAAAGAAAAAAATATGAGTTACTGTAATCAATACTGTCATCACAGTTTTCAGCATCACAATTAAATTAGGACTATTTCAGAATATTCTCTCTCTCTCTGTAACCGTGACGACGCAGATCTGACGGCAGAAAAGCTGTCGCATTCCAAACATCATGCCGCAAACTTCAACAATACATATTTGCCCCTAAACCCTGACACAGCGCAGCACAATTCAACGCCCTGCTGCTGGCACTTCACAACAACTCATAGGCGGACGTCAGAGCGCTGCCCACCACACATTATGATCCGACAGGAACACGGCGCGTTACATAAGAAAACATTATTTATCGAAGCTTCAAAACAGATCAAATTTCCTGGAGGAATTTTAATAATTGAGACACTCGAATCATTCAAGGAATCCTTCCAGTCCTAAATTCATTTTGTGCAGCGTGACATCCAAGGCTCCAAACTGTCATATTTGAAATAATTTTTTAAAATAAATGTTCTGTCTATTTCAGAAACATGAATACTACAGCTCTGAGGAGGAGCTTTGTCCTTGTGGGCGGGGCTTTGGCCACCCAGGCGTTTTGCACAGCTGAATGGTTGTCATGGAGATGAAAGGATTTCTCCAACACACAAGAAAGAATCAAAGCAAAACCCAGTTGATGAGAGAATAACATTATCAAAGATTAAAAAAAGTCAATTTTATGTAAAACTGATTCTTTAAATGTCCTACAAACAAAGTAATATGATACAAATATAAAATAAAGCAAAGAAAATGTTTATATTCTTATATTTTATATTTGTATCTTATTACGGTGTTCGTAGGACTAAAATTACATTGTAACAGATTTGTCTATTCCCCCCATTCTGTCTACTAATGTGCAAAAACTTAAAACTATATGTAGAATTCAATCAAAAAATTTGAATTTAAAATACTGTAAAAGTACTGCAACAGTGTGTGCATGTGTGTGTGCGCGTGTGCTTGCTAACCGGCAGGTTGGTGAAGACGCTGAACGTGCTCCTCAGAAACGTGATGAGGTCGACCAGGTAGTCGCTGGTTGTCAGACCGCTGCTGCTCTGCACCGCAGACATCCAGTCGTAATCCGCCAGCTGCAGAAACTGGTCGATCTTGGCATTCAGGCTGGTGTAGATCTCCGCTTCGGCCGCATGGCGGGCGTCCTGTTCCAGCACAGCCGTGATCGTTTGAAGTCACAAATAAGCCACATGAAAGACCATTTAGAACGCAGAGAGGAAAATAGTAAGAATAAGATTATATCTAATACATGTAAACATTTATAACAACATTTCTCTGACAGTGTTGTAGACCCCCTGCATCTTTGCGTTTATATTCAGAAATTTTGCGCATGCATGTATTATATGACTAATTGTATGTTTGTGTATCTACAGTTCTGGAAAAATAAGAGCCCACTGCACTAAACCTCCTGATTTTTCCACCAAATATTGATTTCTGAACTCTTCCTGAGTTAAAACATTAGTTTTGTTGTTTCTAAATGAATATGAACTTGTTTTCTTTGCATTATCGGAGTTCTGAATGCGCTGCATCAGAACTCCGGTAAAGCATTTTGACCGTTTCTCATTTTCTGCTAATAAATACAACATTTTTGCTTGGCATTTCAGAGACATGTTGTCAGTAACAACGTTCATTTTACTCCAATATATAAATAGTAAATTAGAGAAACTGACCATTTTTAGTGGCATCTTCATTTTTTCCAGAGCTGTATCAAAATAAGCATATTATGTTGGGTTTATGACTATGTATGTTCTTAAATCAGGAATGCTTTTTTAAACAACAAAAACATAAAAAAAAAATAAATAAAACTAAAAGCTTGTCAGCCTACTGGAGGTAAACAAGCTGCTGTTTTGAGTTAGAAATGAAGGCAGGAAGATAAACGGACCTTAAACGTTGCGGTCCCGTACAGCTTGGTGGCGTTCGCCGTTTCAGGCGGGACGTTTGTTATGTTGGTTATGAACTCCTCCAGGAAGTGGCAACTCTGCTCCAGGTGGGTGGTGTTGATGATCACCTGCACCAACTACATAAACAAACATCAGGTACTTTAAATGATCCGTCTGTAATCAAATACATCCGAGTTTGAGGAAAATGATAGCAAAGCACCACAATCTTAAGGCGGAATCAGGAAAATTTTCTTAACTTACAGGAAGAAACTTTTAATTTTAAGTCATATTAACACTGAAACAGTGAGTTTATTTAAATCAAGGCTAAAACGCACCTGTTCAAATTGCTTTTGAACCATAATAAATGGATCATTGATCAACATATTTGAGGGTCTTAGGGTTAGGGTAATGTCTGTTTCTGGTTTCTCAACTGTTGACTGTAAGGTGTTTTTTAAGATGCAAAGCCATTTGAACTGATTGATTGATTGATTTAAGGACCAAAATTAGATAAAATAAAATGGAACAGGTTTCTTTTCATAAAATGTAAGTATTTATATTGGATTCAAAAGAGGCGTGACTCCAGATATTTCAAATTTGGTATATAGATAGAACAAAAAGTCCTGTCTAAAACCGATAGGAAGTCGGCCATTTTGGGTAATTTTTCAGAGATTTTTAAATTTTAAAAAGTCAAACTTTGATGAACTCCTCCTCTCCAGTTATCTGCTTCAGTTTTGGTCAATAATAATAATAAATATGATGATTACTATGATCCTCTTTACCTCTGCCAGGCCCACGTTCTTCTTCTTGATGGCGTACTGAAGGCAGTTGCTGAGGGTTCGGGTTAACAGCAGATTCGTCGACTTGCGGATCATGTCGTCGATCTCTGTGGAACTGAAGACAAAGAAACACATGAGCTCTCAGAGTCTCACAGCCCTTCACTGCTTCCAAATCTATCGCAAACTTCAGATTTCAATGCCATACACCAAAAGTAGTGCAATATTGCAAAGTGAAAGGAAAATGATTCATAGTTTCTTTTAAAAAGTAAAAATCTAGAAAGTGTGGTTGCAAGGTCCATCGAATGTGACTCAATATTTGGGACGTTTTTACCATTCACCAAAACACATCAATTTGTTGCCAAATAAATTGCCAAATGTTTTCAGAAGCAGCAGAAACCCAAATGAAAAAATAAAAACAGGCAAAAGATAAATTCTGCATTATACGTCTCCTTTAAGACTAACATTTTTTGCACTCTTTGCAAAACCTTTTTGCGACATTTTAAAAGTTTGCTCCACATCTGGATGGAAAAACAGTTAAAAGTGAATTTCTCCATTTGGAAACAAAAAAAAAAGTCTAAATGTCAACCAACCTTAACTTCTTTATCACGTTTTAATCTGTCAGACTCGTTAAAAAGTTCTTCTTATATCTCCTGATGAGACCATCAAGTTTAAATAATCTGAACCCTGTTGAAACTAAAAAATGAACCACAAAAAAAAGAAAAGCCGGTCATCCTTTTTGAAAAAGTTTTCTTACATGATTTTAATGGTCGGTAAATTACCAGCTCTGCACCGCCAACCAGGCAAAACCCTGAGACGAGCTCAAGTTACCTAATAAAGAAAGTCCATGTCAGCAGCGCAGAGCAGCTTAGCAGAATGACTGACATGCTATCCATTTTGTTTTGCTTGAAATGGGGCTGATGTTTGGTGAGGAAACTCAGACAAATTTCTGCACAGTGTTACCAGCGAGTCCGGTAACATTTTGCATGGCAGCAAATTCCCCTGGAAGGGAGTTTAATATCAAGTTCCTGGAAGAATCAAACTGCGCGACAAAATGCAGAAGGAGTCAGAGGGTTCCATGTAAAGGTCTGAAGAGGTGAAACACACACAGATAATCAGCAGAAAAGAGCAGGATCAGTTTCTCCCACTGAGAAATGATGAATAATCCGTGTTTCTTTATTTTTATTTTTTTTCTGTCCTCCGTCTCTGACTCCAGAACCCTGCGGATAACACACACAGACTCATTCCAACCAAATCAGTAAATTGCGCTTGGAATTCAACCTAAACACACACAGACGCATGCAGCTCCGCCTGAGGGAGGGCGAACGCTGGAACCCTAAACCCGCTCCGCTTCCAAAGAAGCTCAAGAATCCAAAAAACGTTCCGACGACTCAGGGGGGCCTGAAAAAAAAAATCTAAAAAAAAAAAAAAAAAGAAAAAAGAAATCCTGGAGCAGCAGAAGTGCAGAGTGGACAGAAAGTATGTGTGCAGAGAGAGGCAAAAAGTCAATGCATCGTAGTGAACTCTGTGGGTGTACAAATATAGCCGCGCCGCAGGGCTCAGATTGAATTTCATTGTATTTATGCTGCCATCAGTCACAATAAACAGCCGGCGGTCGGCTCTGTCAAAGAGAGGCCAGACGACTTCAACGCAGACATGTTAACAACACGCTGAGGGATGGATGGAGGGATACCGGCTGAGGGCCATCCAACACATACAACAAGCCTGATGCTGCTATCAGCAATGCTAACTGACTGATGGAAATATCGCACACACATTTAAACAAGTGGTGGGACTTGATTGAAGTCATTAGTCGAGTTAATTGCAAGGTCTGTAATTCATTAGTAGTGTTTTTATCGAAAACAAATTGACAAAATAAGAAACATTATCAATTCAAAAACTGGTAAATTACTGAATAAACACACAAACGAGCTCAACAAACAAACATATTTATTGTTTTTAATCTGTTATTAATCCATCAGATTGGTGCAAAGTGCCAAGTTCTGGTGAAGCTTATTTGTCAGATTAAAACTTTTTATTCTGTATTAAAATGTTTTTTATTGGACTGATGTTATATTCTAATTTTAGAATGTACTGATTAACTGCATCAAAATCTTAAACCTGTTAAGATCTATATAATTAATGACTCAAATTGACATGTTAAAAGTCCAGACATGGTTTCCCTTATATAACTGCAGATATTGACTGCAACATTATATGTATGTATCCTAGAAATTTATTTGTCCAGTGTTCAAATATCAAAAGTTTATTCACCAAGAAGGTGAATATCCTGTTATTTGCTGGTTAAACTGCAGTTTCAGAGCTATTCTAAATAACTAGAGTGTGTCTATATTTACAGTAGAAATGTCAGTAGATGCATCTAAAAAGCTGACATCTTTTCCCTTTTAGTTTTATTATATGAATATTAATTTCTTCTGGAGATGCTGAGATTTTCTTTCAGTCGTCTGCCACTGGGCATCTGAGCGGCACCTTTTCACTTTCTTCAATCTTTCCACAATTTACTCAGGGGATTACACAAGAAAACTTCTGTCAAAATATTCCCCTTATTTCCAACGAGTCGCTTTCTTTCCCACGGATGCTCATGTCTTCACCACCTCATCACCGTTTTTCTTCCAGGAACAATCACAGAGCTCTATCTGCAAAGCGCCAGCCAAGCGAGCATCCAGGTCTCTGTCAAGTCGCAAAGTGATGTCTTTACCAACCAGCTGTGGTTAAAAGCAGGAGGAGGGAGAGAAGTCCTCAAAATCAGAGATTTCAGTCAAATATATAAACCACGGATGGATTAAACAAAGTAAACTCAGGGATGCAATAATAAAATTAAGTAGGAACATGTTTACATTTTGTAAGTCAAAGTACATTGGCAATAATTGCCGAATATTTTGAGGAAAATCCGGCCTAAAAAGAGCTAAATATACGACAAACTACATGTTTGTCGTATATTTACTGAACATAAGTTTTCTCTCGTCAAAGAATTTGCTAGTAAATGACTTGATTTGTGATAATTGGATTGATTTGTCTTCTCTGAGAAAAAACAGAAAATCGAGAGCTCTTTTAAAGATCTACACACTAAAATTCATTTTGTTTGTTGTTTCCCATAAATACATTATCAGTATTTACTCTCTTAAATACTGATAATGTCTTAATAGTGATGAATTTTAACATTCATATTGAGTCTTTGAAATGAAACACTTAACTCTTTAAAGGTAATCAGACTTTTGAGGAAATTTTGACTCGTATTCATGGTTTTCTGGGGTGTAAATACCAATGTGACACAGGAGTCCATTCCTCTCAGGCTTTCTTCGGATTAGGAAAGACAAGAGAACATGCTATTTAAGAAAAGCAGAAGGGTTTGATCTACAAGGCAACAAACATCTCTTCATTTTCCAAAATCGAGAGTCAGGCAAACAACTGATCAACTTAAAACAACCGAAGACGTGAAAAGGCTGGATGAGAACCCAGGTTTTACAGCTAAGGAGTTAAAAGCAGGGTGTGGCATCACAAGTTTCCTTTTAGGCCATTGTCCTCGTCTCTACGGAGGGCGCTGTGTCTGCCAAAGTGCGTTGGTCGCTTCTTTCCGCCTAATTACAAACGTGAGCAGAGGTTGATCCCAGAGGTCAGGGATATCGGTGACTATAATCCGGCTCCATCATCCCGTCTGCTTCCGTCTCTGCGAGCCAGCGCATGTTTGAAGTCGACAGGAAGCCGGATAGCAGGGCGTGCGTGACGGTAGAAATCAAGGGAGCTCAAAGAGTTGGGATCATTACTCTGATTGAGGGCAGCAATTTGTCCTGTCTGGTCAGAGAGACTAGAAGGAGGTTTTCCCTTGGAGATCCACTCCGTTCTGTTCAGGTTGGTTTGTGGGCTTTATAAGAGGACAGAACTGGTTCATATTCACAATATGTCAAACAAAGCAAAATGCCAAGGGCCCTGACATATTCATCTTCTAACATCTTCTAACAAGCAGCAGTTCCTTCCTTTCAGTCTTAAGCCAAAGAGTAATCACTTGTTCTCCTGTTTCTGCTCCAATCACAAATCAGTGCTTCCACCCTCTCCAATTTATTTTCTATCCATTGATTTGATTGCTTTCTTCAAGCATCGTGATTCAGGGCGAGTTGGTTTCTGCCTGCTTTTCTGCATGTGTGTGCATGTTGTTCAACGTGTGACTGGCTGAGTCCCAGCTTTGTTCAACCCTTCCGGACAGGAAGGAAGCCGCTTCTGGATCGCTTGTCCACTTAAAAGTAGCTGCATAGTTTAACACTTTAATCCTCCATAAACAGAAACACACTGTAGGTAACTTTGATGTGTATTGGTGATTTATTACTAGTTTTTGCAACTCTTGACTATATGTTGTTTTTATGATTTTGTATTTATATAATATAAAACACTTTGAACCACCTTGCTGCTGAAATGTGCTATGTAAATAAACCTGGTTGGTTGCTTGGCAACTGCATAAACAGGTTAATAACGTTCAACTTTCACAGAAGGCCTCAAGGCTTTTCCCATAAAACTCATATTATTGAAAAACATAGAATATATATATGTATATTTTTTAAACATTATTATTGTCAAGATAAAATAATATTCTGCAAAGTACTTAGTCAACTATCTGCAAGCCATGACCTGTGTTAAACATTAAAATGTGTGAATTTAGGCTCATACTGCACAATTATTACCCATTAAATTAAAGTGTCCCAAAACAACAGCCCTGAGGAACCCCATGTGACAATTGTTGGTATGTAATACAATATACCAACACATTTTTACAATTTGCTGATATTTCATGCAATTTCTACCCAATACATTGAATAAGAGTGGACCGACAATAAAGCCCTGAGGAACCCCACATGTGACATACCAACAAACCATTATATATAATTTCTATCACTGTATGATTCAATTTTTACCTACTAAGTTGAGTAAAAGTGGCCCAAAAACACAACATAACATATTTTTACAATTTATTGGTATTTTATTAAATTTTAACACATTAAATAACAAAAAGTAGACAGCCTTGAGAACCCCACCTGTCATGTTTGTTGGTATGTGATGACAATAAATGTTGCATACCAACAAACAATTATATACCAACAAAGTTTTACAATTTGTTGGTATATTATGTAATTTTTACTCATATGATACAATTTTTGCCCTTTAAATCGAACAAAAGTGGCCCGAGCACACGGGCCTGAGGAACCCCACATGTGACGTTTGTTGGTGTTTATTTCTATCTAAAAGTAGTGATATGTTTTCTGTTTTCACCTGTTTTATTTATATGCTGCAGGATATTTTCTTATGACTTTGGTTGAGTGGACCAAAGCACTTGAGTTCACTAAAATACTATAATTTTTTATGAGGAATTGGACGAACACCAAGAAGCTCACCTGAGATGAAGATCCTCAGAGTATTTCAGGCAAGCATAGATGAACTCTTTCAGTTGGCAGTAGGCTTTTGGCACAAACTCAGAGAAGGGAAGCTTCTTGGGGAAGCTAAGCTAAAAGACAAAGTGAGTTTTATGTTAGCTTTACGTTCATCTGCTGTGGGTTTTCGGCCTAGCTCAAGGTCGCAACTCTCTACCTTTTCCAGTTCTGGGTCTTGGAGGGGAAATTGAGAAGTGTACTGTCTGTATTCCTGCTCTGTAGAAACTGGGATTGGACTGAAGTTGTCCTGGTCCAGAATCTGCCTGCAGTGAAGCAAACAGTGAAGCAAACAGAAATGTCAGGTAAATATTTTCCGATCTCCTGCTTAGACGCTATAAAACAAGAGAGAAAGACACCATGAGCCTCTGTTTTTCCTTCTCAGAAACAACCAACACGTCCCACTGGGGGTCATTCTGATGCTTGAGGTTTTCTTACCACCCTCCCTTCAGTCAACACCCCCACTTCTTCTTGGCGCTCCGGAGCTCGGACGTTCCAGCGTTCCATGGAGAGTCCGTGAACCGGAGAGGGCTCTCTCCCCAACAATGCAACACAACATTCCTGTGGCTTCCCAAGTGCTTGTGTGTGAACGAGAAAGAGAGAGGAAGGAGAGAGGGAATGTGTGTGTTTGTTTGTCCGTTCTCACTGCTCCGAGTCCCAGTGGTGTCACGGGACAAAAGGGATGCTGGAACAATGGCACGTCAGGCCCAAACACACATTGGCCCAACCCGACTCCTGAATGCTACTACCCATTCTCTTCCGGACGCAATTTAAAGCGCTTCCTCTCTCTGGCTGCTTGTAAAACTTCAAACCCCGCCTGGGCCGTTTTGAGAAAAGGCCTCAGCTTCCTCATGACCTTCTGATAACCGCAGCGCACAACCTGATCCCTACCTGAAGGTGATGTTCCACCGCTTCAGCAGGATTTCTCCGTACTGTTCCCTGATTTCCAGTAGCATGTCAAACAGCTGGGACACGGGGAAACCATAACCCTGCACATAAGGATGGGAAAAAACTACGTCAAAAACACCCAACAATAACCAAAACAGGAGAGTTTCAGCCACATATTCACTGGAAATGTGGTTGTTTTGGTTTTCCAGGCATTTAACTAAAGGGCACTTTCAATACCTTCTACTGAGTTTTGACATAAACATTAGTTTTTACCTTGGAGCAGGACCTTCCACAAGGCTTTCAATAAAATGATACAGAAACAACTATTGTTTAGAATAAAATAGATAAATTTTGTGCCAGAAGTTATTGCGATAAACAAGCTTCTCTGAAAAGATGTTTGATTGTTGAAATGCAAATAAATATTTCCACACTCATTATTAAAAAGGGAAAATAAAAATTCTAGTTAAAGAGTAAATTTTTTTTGTTTTTCAAGTGACACAATTTTTACATAATTTTATTATAAAGGGTATGAATACCTCTACACTTAAAGAGGCAGCATTAGGTATTTTCCAGGTGCATAGAGCCATTTTATAACACAATCAAGTATGTTACCTTTAGTTGTTATATAAGTCAAATTTGGCTTCATAATTTAGCGTCTTGAAATTGGGTCTTTGTCATTTCACAAACTCCTGCTCTTTCTGAAACTCCAGCTCCAGGAAGTTGTCACAACATGGCTCCTCTATTAGCCCTTTAACAACATTTTTACCACAGTTGCACTGAAAAGTAGCTCCAATAATGAGCTCAGCTGATGCACATCAGGTGTTTGCTAATTGCTGCTGGCTAGTCTGAAGGAGCTGCTCTGTGAGATGGGAGCTCAGAAGCTTGGAAACTAAAGCTCAGAGGAGGAGCTGCATTTTAAGGTGAAGTTAGGTCCAACCAGGTGTGTAGTGCAGCTGAATGGTTGCCATGGAGATTAAAACATTTCTCAAACATGAATGAAAGAATCAAAGCGACACTCCAGGTACGTTTTTGATGAGGGAATAACATGATAACATGAAATCAGGCTGGAAAAACGGAATACTGTAAAAATCTTCTGCTTAACTGTTCCACTTTAGCAGAAGTAGTAAATCTCTCAGGACTGTTTATTTGTAGATTAGCAGACTTGTCAACCCATATTTTTTTGTGTATTTGATTCAATATTTTGCATTTCCGACTAATTAGCTACTCCAGATGGAAATTAAAGACTGGCTGAATGTCTTCAAATATTGAACTTTGTTCAGTATTAGAGTATAAAGTCAGGCCTGAAATTGAGAGAAGCAATCATGAAAAGGAGCCTGGTGTTCCTTTTCTGGAACAGAAAAGCCAATAAAAATATGAGCGCATCGATTCAGCTGCTCCTCATCACTTCACATAAACGACTGGTGGGCATCAGACCACCCATTCATCAGACTCCATGCTTTCATCCCATCCAGCTTTCACCCACACCCCTCACCATCTCTCCATCCACTCATCCATCACACTCAATCCATCGAGGGCCGCTCATAAACAGAGACGCATAAACAGTAAAAACTCACATTGGATGATGAACTATTATTTCTAACATGGTTTGGTTATTAAAGGAGTCTCTGGAAACTGGCAGCTGTCCACTTGGACACGGACTGAATGCTGATAAAACAAGTTTCAGAAAAGATTCATGGTCCTCCGGGTTAACACAAAGAGGCGAGGATGTTTGAGGACTTCAGAGATCCAAACACAAACCTGCAGAGTGTCGGCAAACAGGACGATGAGGTTCTTCAGATCCAGAACCAGGTCCGGGTCGTCACAGTACGACTGCACAGACAGACCAGGACGTTATTTAGAAGATCGCCAGAAACACACGTTTTGGGCCAAAATTATTTACAAATGTTGAAATCAGAAAGTTGGTTTGCTTTATCTTTGTTTGATTTATTTGCAAGTACACTGCAAAAACACAAAATCTTACCAAGTAATTTTGGTCTAGTTTGTAGAGAAAATATCTTAGTAAACTTGAAATGAGACAAAACTAACTAACAAGTCACTTTTCAGCGAGATATAGAAATTTAAGTAAATAATTCCTTCATATTGATAAACAAATACTAGTTCTATTGGGATATAAATTAATTTATTTAAAAATGTCATGTTATTAGTGAAATAATTTGCCAATGGAACTAGAACTGTCTCATCAATTTTAAGGAATTATTTACTCAGCACAACCCTCTGTATCTGGCCAAACGTTTCTTGTAAGTTGGTGAACTTGAAAAAAGACAAAACTAAGATATTTGCTCTACAAACTGGACCAAAAACACTTGGTAAGATTTTGTGTTTTTGCAGTTTAGATGTTGGAAACCTGCATGGACCTCACATCTCAGAGAAATCAAGAGCGTTTTTGCTCTGGCCTGGAGGTTTAAAATTTCTCTGAAATTTGTGCCTCTGGTAAGACAGAAAGTTTGCTGCGTCAGAACTTATTTTGCAAACATGTTTTCATTTCTCCTTTAACACATTAGCTCTTTTTTAGAAAACCCAAAAACCAAATCAAGTGAGCGTACAAAACATTTTTGTGATATTGGAAGTCATTTTTAAATTTGTTGTTTCCATCAGCCATTTCTAATGCAACAAAAAAAATTTATAAATCAAAACATAACACCAGTTACTAACTTCCTGTACCTAACGGGTCTGATGGTTTGTGATTCTATTACAGGATTTATTTTACTGAATATTTTAGAAAAATCAGACAATATTGAACTGTTATTATGCAGAGGTTTACAGTAGTATATCAAGATAATCAATCTGATTTTTGGTAATTAGTTTACAAAAAACATCTTACAGAGTGCGTCCTCAAGGCAGCAACAATTTTAGACAAAGCCAACTCCCAGAGCTCCTCCACGTAGGCTCTGTTGACCAACCCCTGGGTGGTGTGAAGGATGTGGTCCTCCACGACAAAGAAGCTGGACGGAGAGAGAAACAGCAACACTTCATGAACACGATGCAAGAAACAGATTTAAGTTAAATAAAAAAAAAATAAAAAAAACTTTTTAAATCTATTAGTCGAATTTTTGGTTTTTGGAGATTAAATCTTGGCACATCCAGATTTTTTTCCCCCACCAATGAACTCCCTGGGTGATGTCAGCAAGTCCGAGGTGGCCATCTTGTTTGACAAGCGTAATTTTATTTATTTGGATTTTTCAATTCTGGTCAACTCTACAACAAAATATTATGCCCAGACGAAGCTGTTTATTTTTAACTAAGACAATAACATATTATTACAAGAAAGCAGTTGTGGCTGCACAGTGGCGCAGTGGGTAGCGCTGTTGCCTTGCAGCAAGAAGGTCCTGGGTTCGATTCCCGGCCCGGGGTCTTTCTGCACGGAGTTTGCATGTTCTCCCTGTGCATGCGTGGGTTCTCTCCGGGTTCTCCGGCTTCCTCCCACAGTCCAAAAACATGACTGTCAGGTTGATTGGGCTTTCCAGATTCTCCTTAGGTGTGAGTGTGTGTGTGCATGGTTGTTTGTCCTGTTTGTCTCTCTGTGTTGCCCTGCGACAGACTGGCGACCTGTCCAGGGTGAACCCCGCCTCTCGCCCGGAACGCAGCTGGAGATAGGCACCAGCAACTCCCGAACCCGTTAGGGAGAAGGGTGACGGAAAATGGATGGATGGATGGATGGATGGATGGATGGAATATTACAAAGCAGTTGTAATATTTGAATGAAGTAGTAATTTTATGAGAAATCCAACAGGAAAATACAAAAACTGAGAAATTTTGAATGTCTTGCAAAGATGATGCTCAACTTTGATGCTCAAAATTGAGCATCATCTTTGCACTGCGTACCTAGGGGGCGCAGTGGAGTTTACAGAATAGTTCATAGAAATGTTTAATTTTTTTACTACACATCAGCGTCAAATTATCTGTAACACGACTTATGAACGACTGTGCAAACAAATATTTCTATTTAAAAAAAATCTAGACCAACTGAGCTGTTCAAATCAGATAACTTTTTCAAAGATTTTTCTTATTAAAACAACTTTTTCATATTTTTTTTTTTGATAAAATTTTAACTTTAGTCACAATTTAACAAAAAATCAGATCTGGGACAAAAAATAAAAAAATGTTATTCTTAAGCCATATACACATTATGTAAATGTATTCCACAGACACATAATGACTATTTTAGAAATTAATCAAGTTTGTAACAAAAATCTGTAACACAAACTCCTAATGACTCCTTAAGTTAGAAAAACCTCATCAATAATGATCAGGATCGATACTTTTGCAGCTTTTCTGTGTTTCGAGAGCAGCAGAGATTAATCCTGGCCGTACAATCAGGCACTGAATGCAAACGGAGCGTCCATCCAGTCAGGCGTTTCATGATGCCGACGTCCTGGTCGTTCCCGACACGATGCCCGAATGAACGGATCAAAGCGTCTGCAGTGATTTTGGTTTATGTGTGCTGACAGAATGTCTCAATCAAATCGTCGGCCGCTCAGACTTCGCCAGACCACAACGAGCTGCAGTGAGTTTTCTCTGCTTTCAGACGACTGCGGGAAAATGCCCACTTTTTTGACCGATTTCAAACAATTTCTCTCGTTTGTTTTTTTTGTGTGTGTGTGTGTGAAAAAAACTTGGAAAACATAACAGCAATAAACCTCAGATGTTTCCAGCAATGTCTTGATCTCTAGCTTGCAGATTATAAATTAACTCTGGTATATTACCTCCCACTCAACTCAGAAGAAGTGGGTGAACCTCAAATCAGCCGACACTTCTGGTCTGTCCTAAAGGACATCAATTTATAGCTCTTGTGGTTTATTTACATGAATCTTATCAACGAGAGACGAGACTCTGTCCTGTGATGAACTTCAGTGTTTAACATGCCAACTGAGCTCTTAGCTTTATGAAATTTCCAAATATATATAAATAGCTGCATAGAAAAGGCATAAAGATGACAGAAGGAAGGATAAATAAAGATAAACCAATCAGAAACTTTGCTTTGTTCAAGACATTTTGAAAACCAAATATTTCAAATATCATGTGGCCACTGGTACACGTTGTTCTACTATTATTTCAGTTTATATAAATTTTAAAAAGCAAGCTAATAAAGGATGGACTTACCCGACAATCTGATTGAAGTACCTCCTGTATCCCTCCAGGGTTTCATGCTAGAGACGAGTAGAAGGAAAAGAAACAGAAGTACAGAAATACATAAAAGTTACAAATTATCAATAAAAACCAAGCTTGAATGAATGTCTAATCCTGCCTTGGAGTGTAAAGAAAAAAAAGATGATTAAAAATAGCTTTGCAACATAGAATTTATTTAGAGTAGAAATAGTCTGACTATTAACTAGTTATCACTTATGGTTAAACCAATTAGCTTTCAGCTAACAGACAAACTAAATAGCCTTCAACTTATGTGAAGTTAATTTATTTTTACAGTTAGCCTTTAGCTTCATCCTAGTTAGCGTTCAGTTCATCTGTAGCTACCTGTAAATTCAGTTTGCTTTTAGCTTTACTCTAGTTAGCCTTCAGTTTATTAGGAGTTAGCTTTAATGTTTACTCGTGTTAGATTTTAGCATCATCCTAGCTTATTTGTTTAACTTGATTACCAGTGCCTTGCCAATGTACCTTGTCTGATCAACTCAAGTCAGCTGTTAGCTTAACCCTAGCTAGCTATTTTCTTAATCCTAGATAGCCATAAATATCACAAAGAAATTATTTGCTTCCAGTTACTTGAACAAAAGTTTGATTTCTTTGTGTGATATTATAAACGGTTCTCCAAACTGAGATCACACAAACTACTGTATATTTAAGGTAATGCTGGCTAGCATTAATCCACTATGGTAAAAAGTTTACATTTAATACAGCACATCAGTGACTTTCAAACTAAAGCTCTTTTTCACATTTGTTAAGGTGTTTTTTTTAGGTGCATCAGTGAGTGAGGTTGGGGTTGTGTGTGGAGTTAGAAGTGTGTGGCCCTCCAGGACCGTGACAATGCGGGGTTCATACCATGTTAGAGTGCGGCTGCAGTACGAGGCGAGCTTGTTTCCTCCTCTGCTTTCTGTAGTAGTTCTCAAACACATCACGCAAACCCTAAAACGTAAATGGGTTAAAAACCAAAAGTGAACAAACAGAGCACAGCAAGTGTATGAGTTTGAAAGCTTCTACCAAACCTGAAATGAATAAAGGAAATTATTAGTTGTACCCTGAAAGGTTTGATTTCTTTATCACCAAGTTGTTATGATAAGCGAAATTGACCCAATTACCTCAGTGTAGTCATTTTAGATAAGTGAATAACAAATTGTGACCTCATCGGTCAGCCGTCGGTGAGGTCAACCACCGCCTTAACACACAGACAGAAGCTTCATCTGTTTTTGTAAACTTGATCACTTCATATCTATTTCTTCCATTACACAGAAGCTGTTTATCTCTTATCTCCCTGTGGGCTGTGTGAAATCTGTTTGAGGTCTGAAACCAGGACCTACAGTCACTGCTGAGGTCAGAGATAAAAGCCTAAAGCCAGAACTCCTCAGGTCCTGACCAGACCACCGTGGATAAACTCCCATATCTGCTGCAATGGACCACCAGCTGTTACCACTGTGATAACAAATAGAGATCAGGTTATTCGCTGACGTCTACATGCACCAATTTCTCACACTTACACAATAAAGCACAAAAACTTCTATTTTTCTTTGGACAGTCTGACCACTTTTCAACTGATTTATGCAGCCGAAGTTGCATTTGCACAGATTTTTGCCTTAATTGAGCTAAAGTTAAAGTGCTACTCCTACACAATATTTAGCAGAAGCTAATGCTAAGGCACTAACTTCACTAACTTGTTCCTTACTGTCAGTTTTATTTTGTTAAGATACTTTTTGTTTTAAATAAAGTTATTAGGAAAACAGAAAGAGAAGTGAGGAGAGGAACTGCTGCGTAAACAGTTGTCACCCCCTTCAGAATAAGAGCATGAATATAAATATCTACTTACATGAAGAAGAAGATTATAAGCAAAAATTCAAACACAGATACTAATTTTATCTGGGAAAATTAAAGTAGGAGAAGCTAACTGTGATAAACATTTTCAAAGTTAGCTGCAGCGTGAGAGAAAAACTCAGATTTGCAGTTAGCACATTAGCAGCTGTTTACTGTTGAAGAAAAAGTTGTCACAACTTCAAAATAAGAGCATGAATATAAATATTTACCAAACTTGAAAAAGAAGTCAATTAAAAGTTTACAAAACAGCATAAATTATCGCTTTAGAATTTATCTAGAAAAATTAATGTAGGGGAAGCTAAAGTTAGCTTTGTTATTAGCGCATTAGCAGATCTGCAGAAGTGTGTCAACAATTTTCTACTTACACAGAACGTAAAATCTCTGTTCATCAGGAATGGTTATTTATTTGAATGTAATTAGGTCCATATGGTCAAAGCTGTGCAGATTATTTAATTTATAGGAAACTGGTCTGTCTGGAATACGTCTTACCAAAAGTACTCATAAAATGTGAGTATCTTCAAAGAGTTGTGGGCAGGAAGGATTTCTATTAATCTCAAGAAGCCTTTGTATGACCTGAAGGGACCAAAGAGTCAACATGATCGTTTTGCACTTAAAGTAAACAATATTCTTTTTTTTTTGATAGCAAGTCTTGGCTGCAAGATGTCCATTGAAAGCAAGAAGTTACAAAGAAAACAAAGCATTTGGTAGAAAAATATGAATCTCATTGGTGGAGATCTAGATAACATCTTTGAACTCTGTTTGGTTTGATGCTGTGAGATGAAAACATGGCGTGCTTTAATTCTTTAATTCCCAGTTTGACCCTAAGCCGAACAATGAGCATTCAAACAAGCGAGCGGCATCAAACGGCCTTGAACTCTTCGTTTTATGGCGCTGAGATCCCAGAGAGGGGAGCCGAGGGGTGAAACCTGGGCTGGGATGTGGACGTGTGACCTTTGTATCGCCACAGAAACAAAGGATATGCAGAGACTGAAGCAAACTGAGAATGATAAAAACCAATAAAATGAGAGGTTAATGTAAACAGACCGAGATGTTTGAATACAACTCACTGTTTTACATTACAGCAAATGTTCACTTGTTTATCGTAGAAACTTTAAGGTTAAAAATGTTAAATTATAGATAAGAAAAAACATTTCCCTTGCTTTGTCACACTTACATGTTTTAATCTACTGTTTTTTTAAATATATGGCACATCCAAAGATGCTTTAAATGGGGATTGTGTATTTAAGCCTGTCATAGTAAGCAATAAATCAATTAATCTTGTGATAAATTGAAAGCAGGTCAAACCAAAGCAAATATGGCGAATCAGTTTTTATTCAGCAAACCAGCAACAATATTTTCACACATGGTTTGGATGCTTTTCTCCCAGAATAATTGACTAAAATAATGGGTTTTAGTATTTATTCAGGTTGTCTTTATATGTCCAAAACGTGCAAACACTTTTCAACAGCTCTGTGTAGCTGTTAACTTTCAGGTAACTCTCATCACATCAGAAGAAGCTTGTTAGGCGACTTGGAAAACTAGGTTTTATTTTGACCAAGCTCCTTCTCGGTGTTCATGGATTTTCCTCTTTGCTGAACATTTCCACACTGGAGGATCGTAAAAAAGCAACCTGCACCATTTCCCCGTCTCTTTAAAGACCGTAAAGTCTCGTGTGTGCTCGATTTTCCTTCGCTTTAGTCCAACCAAACGATGTCTCCTCCAGAAGAAAAACCTCAGCAGGCCAGCTCCGATTCTGAAGAAAGCGCCTCGCTGTCAACCTCCCCTCCCTCTCTGCTCGCCGTGTTTACATCGATCATAACTCGGCCCACGTTGCCCAACATGAATTACAACAAAGGCGCATTGTTCGGCCTGCACGCTGCTTAATAACTGCTGGAAAAATGTGGACTTTGGGCACGGAAAACGGCAAGGGGAGAGAGAGGAAAGAAGATTCCTCTTCCAGACTCCCCAGAAAAGTAAATGAAAGCGTTCCGTCACTTTTTACAGCCAAAATGTGAGCACGAACATCAGAGAGGCAAAATGAGTGGTGACCTCAGAGGTCAGCAGGTCAACCCTTTCAACACCTTCCTTCTCTTCTTCTCCCACAGTAGCTGCCTCCCTCTCTCTAATCTCAATCCCTCTGTGTTGTGTTTTCTTCCTCGCTTTCCTGTTTCTGCCCTTTCAGCCTCCCTTCGACCTTCCTCCATTCCTCCCCTTCTGACCCGTCCTTATCGCTCTTTAGCTGATTCACTCTCTGCTGCTACGCCTCCAAGGGCCTTCCTCCTCTCCAACCATAGCTTATTCATTGCTTAAGTTTTTCTTCTACTGATTTTATATCCTCCATCGATTTTTTATTCATCTTGGTTCTTTTGATAAGTACATCAAAGGAGTATTTATCGGCTTCCGGTAATCTTTCCGTTCGGTGTTCTGCAGCCATTCCTCTTAAGATCCTAAAAAGACAGACAAGTATCACTTCAGCCTCTTCCTGGGTCTGCACTCTGTGAAACCACCAAGTCTTTGTTGGTTTTTCACCACCAGCACTATTTCTTAGCACTATTTCTTTTTGAAACATCTCAAATCTGACATTTTACAAGAAATGTATTGAGACTAGAGATGAAGAGGCATTTGGGGACAAAGGCCAATCCTTCCAAGACCAAAACCAAACCTTCCAAAACTTAAACCAAACCTTCCAAAAATTAAACCAAACCTTCCAAAACCTTCCAGGACCACGACCAAGACCTTCCAAGACTAGAAAAATGAGTAACCACTCAGTGTTAAACTAATTATCACATACTGATATTTAAACTATTGAAATCCAATCTGCAAACTGAATTCATCAGCTTACATTGCACAATAGTTGCATGATCAATTTAGATTGATCATATCAGGCATGGATTCAAGACTGGTTCTACCAAGTCCAAGATGGGGAAAACAGATTTCAAAACTGGTTTCAAGCACTTCCTGTTGAATACCATAAAATGCTAAAATTTGTATATGTAAAAATTTGCAAAACTATGGATCTGTGTTGATCCACAGACAAAAATTATGAAAATTCAAGGTGTACAAATACTTTTGCAAGATGCACCACAAAAAAAAGTAAACATTGGTAACAAGTTGTTAAAACCAGCCAAAAACACCATAAAAATCTGATTAGACAAAGATTAGCTTTGATAAATTCTTCTCCTTCTTCACTTTAGAAATGTTCACACCATCACTTGTCTAAACCCGGTCAAACGTCTCTTAATTGGCCGGTTTTCCCAGGAGATTTTACTCCTGCGCTCTCTCCATCATCTCTTCCTTCGTAGCCTTTTTCTCACCCTGATTCTGCTTTCCTTTACTCCCTCCATCGTTCTCCTTCCTGTCAAAGTTCATGCACTTCCTGTTAGCCCCCCTCAAAGCCCCCACCCCACCACACAAAAAACTCCAGTGCACAGAAACACCGACCCCGTGGCCGAGCGGCCCGGCCAACCCCAACACACAAACACGCTCAGTCAGACCCAGAAATGTGCAGCTGACCCCACCGTGGCCCAGTCAACACCTCCACCCGTGTCGCTTTCGCTCAGACTGAGAAGAGACACGCAGCTAGGTTGGAGCGAAGCCAGGCCTGAACTTGGAGGCCTCGGAGAACACCACAGAAACCTCCTGCTGGTTGCAAATACCTCGTCAAACTCAATGAGTCTGATGCACTGGAGTAACACCTGGTCATGCTGACGAATCAGACACAACCAACAATTTTTCAGCTTGTACATAACCAGGAAAAATAACATGCAACACTCGAAGAAATAAAATGAAACTAAACCTACAGTGCTGCGACATGAAAAGCTTTTTTTTATATATATACCACAGACTGTAGGAATAAAAAAAAGTCCGGTGAACACAGGTGATACCGCCTCAAAGATGACAGAAATCAAGTAGGAAGGAAGCAGTCTTAGTAATGCCTCATCAATGATAAAAAGATGATAGTGAATCCAACGTCGAATGAAAATAGAAAACCAACAAATCCTGGAGTACATCAAAGAATAACGAATAAAAAATGTTTAATTTGTACTGAATCTCAACTTAAACTTGGAATATGCAAAGTAAAAGACCAATAAACTGACCAATGATTATAATCAAGTATTTTCTAATGTGACACTAGAAAATACATTATCTTACACTTACAGTTTCTGTAAGTGTAAGATAATGTACAGCTGGGATTTTAATTTATTAAGAGAAAATATCATCAGTTTAGCTTTCTTAGAATTTAACCGCAATTCTAAAGTGGTAAAGTTATGTTCAAAAATATGAAATGTTGACTGTAGATTGGTGTTTGCTTGATCTAATGTGGAACCAGAACAGCATCATCAGCATAAAGTCATTTGACTTCATTTATTCTGGAGAAATAAAGACCAGAACAGGTGATTTAATGCAGCTGGTGAGAACGAGATCACAGGTGGATTAAGAGCAGAGGTGGAAATGCGTTCACGGTTATTTAGTTTGCAGGAAGGGAAGGAAAACATAAAGAGGAATGACTCACCAGCACAGTGTAGATATGGAGGCAGCGGTACACTGGGGAGAAATCCACCAGGTCCTGAGCTCCTGGGACCTGGTTATACAAACATTTACCATCTTTAATCCTCTAAAAACAGGGAAATGCAATACTTTTGATTTCATAAATGACCCCAAATTGTTCCAGTTGTAGCTAACTAAGCAGCAAACTATAGAAAAATTATAAATTTCTAAAATAAATTTTACCAGCTGTTACATTTTTGATTAATTAATTTTCACAGTGGAGAATTTAAGTTAATAAATTTAATAAAATGATTAAAAAAAAAAAAACATTAATGCTACATCTGTGTGCTATTTAACATTTTTCAAACCACATGAGTCAAACAAAAAAGTAAAAAAAATAAACAGCCAAAATAAAGAAAAATGATCCGTTTTTAAAACAGTGTTTGCATAATTAGACCACTGACTCCAATAATCCATAAATATCTTTAATGATTAACTTACATAAACAAAGTTCAACCAGTTGTTATATTTTTAAAGAAGGTTTGAATATTGAAAAAAATTCTGAAAGTTGATTAAAAAAAAAAAAAGACATAAATGAGTTTACTTTTAATAAACAGAAAAATTTTGAAAGCATTGTTTGATAAATTATTTAAATGTTATTTTAAAACCCCTTTTTTTGTTTGTTTTTGTTGACATTTTAGGTTTTTCCAGTTAATTTACTGATTTTTAAGATTGCAAACAACAAATGCGTCCACCAACATCCAAATTGTGATACAAAAGTAATGATTAAAGTGTCCCATTTAAATAAAAGTTAAATAAAATATAATAAAAGCTAAAATTAAAGGCAGTTTCACTGTATTATTTTCTGTTTCTGGACATTCACAGAATGTTTAAAATAAAATGTTCTTGGAGATTTAGCAGTTGTGTTTTCTGTAAAATATAAAGAACTGAAACAAAATTGGACAAATAATGAGTTACGGGCTGATAAAAGATAAAAGGGAGACAAAAGTTAAAGGTGTCGAAAAGATGTTTTGATGTCGAATAATAAAAGCAGCTAAACAAAGAAAAAGGAGTGAAGCAGAAATAAGAGTCATTAAATGAAGGGAAGGGAAAGACGGGCTGGTGGTTGGCATTTTTGAAGGCCGCTGGCGCCAAAACGGTCGTAACCCTGACGACTGCGGGGTCAGGCCTTTGTTCCAAACAAGGTCTTCACACGAAGAAGGTTGAGTCGAGTTTACAGGACGTCAATAAGCCACAGAGACCTGAACATCAGTGCCAGCGCAGGGCGGGCAGGAGGGTGACAAGTTCAGCTGCATTGTACTTGGTTTTCCTCGAATGGGAACAACAGAGGAACTCCGATCCGGCCAGGGACGACTAACAGCAGGTCAGAACGCCGCCGTGGCAAGATGGCGTTCGTGGAGCCACAAATGCCATCTTTTATTGTTTGTACTTAGCTGAACATTTCTGACACACACACCAACTAAATAAATAAAAATCAAAGAAGGGAAAACTTCACTCGAATGTGAGTTAAATGCCCAAATAAAAATGGGACCGGATCATCAGATTGATCATCAGGTTTGATGATTCTTAAGGTGGAAATGATGCGCAGAAAATCAAGCAGCTGCACAGAGGTGCCTGTTCGGCGCTTCGGCTCTGATGAAAACATCGCCAATGGAAGGATTTGGAGGGAGTTTGATCAGAGATCGTACTTAAACAAAGGTTCTAACTGCTTCCAACTTTAAAAACATCAAACTCATTTTGAAAGTACATTTATTTTATGTTTGAAAGGCCTGGAAAATCTTTAACTTAAACTGTATCTAACACAGCTTAAACTGTTAAACTTTTTCTTAAGAAAAATAATATTTTCAAAATAGCCTTTGAATAAAAGTACATATGTTGCAAAAAAGTCATAAGAAATATGTTTTTATCTGTCTAAAAAGTTATTTTTCCATCCATGAGTTTAACGTCAAATATTTGCATATTGATTTTTAATTCTAAAATTTATTCAAAGTTTAATGAATCAATAAATAAACCAAAAATAATTTAATTAAATCAAGAAACAAATAAATTATCAAACTAAAAATAATGTAAGTGATTATTTAAAATACATTATTTACTAATTGAAATTTAAGTTGATTAATCAATTAAAAAGAAATTTAATAAATAAATAGTGATGTTAAAAGAAAAGCAACAGAAGAAGAGAGAAGGAGGGAAATCCTTATTAATAGGTTGAGATTTTAAAAGGCTGCTTAATTATTTCATTGTTGTTAAACATGAACCTCTATCAGATCAGATCACAGCTGTAACTTGGATGTGTTTGTGGTGCCGTCATGCTCACATCTTCCTCCTCTTCATCCTCCACGTCCAGAATGCCAGAGTCCTGCTCAGACAGGGGACTGCCGCCCTCTCCGCTGCCTTCTGTTACCACCGCCGCCTCCTTCCTGCCGCGCCGGCCAATCAGAGCTCTGGGCTGCAGGGTGACGGAGCTGTCCAGCGAGCGCTGCAGCTGAGCCTGAACAGAAACATGAAGCAGAAGGTCACCAGGGTCAAGCGTCACTCTCAGAAACCGGTTCCCTCTTTCTTGTACCCTGGGACCGGCCGACCTGCATTGTTTCTGTCTGTTCTAGTTATTTCCTACATTTCCCAGAAAGCTTTTCAAGTTGTGCAGAGGAGAAGCGGGAGGCTCTTTGGCTCGACTTCAGAGCGCAGCGATGGAGGTTCTTTGATTCTCAGAGTCTGACACCAAAACCAGATGTTAGCTGATAACAATGACACACCGTCTCCGCAGAAGCTGCACCGCATCTGTGCAACTAAACCGCCCAAAAAATAAAATACATAAACAAAACAACCCAGGATTCAGATGCTGAGAATTGTACATAAAAAAGAAAAAACACAAATCTCACATAAAAATAACGAGTTTGCAGACGGAGACCGAGTGTTTTGTACTGGAGGCCTTGTTGCTCCAAACGTGAGAAAACGCCAGGGAGATTAAAAAACAAAAAAAGACAGGAAGGACGATGAGTCAGTGAATAAAATTAGACTTAAAAGCAGAAACGGATCACATCTTAAACCTGCGCTAATTGTTACCTTTCGCATCAGAGTCAGAAGAATCGCAATGTTTTGATCCATTCAAATCGAAATAACAGATGCTGGTTGTGGAGAAAAATGTGCAGAAAAATACTTTTGAGAAAAATAAAATGGGTCAAGTCAAGTTTATTTGAGCAACAAGGCAGTTCAAAGTGCTTTACTTCATTAAAAAAGTTAGTCACCAATTATGAAACAAGCAATAAATATTACATTTTGTCAGTTACAAATTAAGAAATAATTTTAATTTTCCAAAGAAAATAATCAATAGGTGAAACTGATCATGAAAATATGAGCGTTTAAAAACCAAATCAAACAGGTTGTATATAGGTTGGATTTTGGTTCTTTTGTTCAACTAAACTGATCTTTTAATCAGTTTAGCTCTGTGGTGCAAACAGGGTTCCTATTCAGGAAAAAACTTAATTTTCCAGGTTTTTTAATCAATATCTAATGTCCATCTATAACAGAGGATTTCTACAGCGTGTCACATCTTTATGTTTACAAATGTAACTTTGAGGCCTCTAGTGTTGTTCTTGGTACTTGCAATGGTCCAGCTTGAGGTTCAGTGAAGTTTGTGATTGTAAAGTTAGAAGTGTGTAGTATTTTTGCCAGGCTGATAAGGAAAGATTTAATAACTTTGACTGTAAACCAGTCAACAGTGAAGTGATTGCTGCAGTTGTGCTAATGGTAATTTCACAGATTTGATCCAAAAATGGCAGCTTGTTGGAGATTTCTCAGTGAATCCACCCATCTGCCTTCTGGTTTTACCTCAATACTTGTTTGGAGAATTTGGACCACTTTATGCACCATCTCTTCTTTCTCCCTATGTTACCCCCTCTGTCCCAAATGTTTCTCGTGACGCACAGTCCTACGCTTCTGCTTCAAGCACCACATCGAAAGGCTTCCCCAGAAGAAAGGCCGGCTTTAAGAGGGTTCCCCTCGCAGAACAACCCATCTTTGTGCGGCCGGTTTGAACAGGAGCTCGGCGAGTGCGTCAACAGTGTGCCGAACACACCTGCCGAGGAATGCAAGAGGCGAGCCAAAGCGCCAAGTGGGTCTTCTTGACGTCGATGCTGACGTCTTCAGAGATGTTCTCCCTCTCTGCCTCTTTTCACATCTGATTATGTTCATTTGCATTTGAAAGAAAAACTCAATTCAAGTCGACAACGTACTGTTTCCTCTAATTTCCCAGATTAAGTTTTTGGAGAACCTGAGTTTGTTTGACGTTTGGAAATGTTCCCCCTCCTGTTCGGAGGTTTTCCACTGATTTTCTTAGCACTTATTGTCTTTTATGACTCATTTACCTTGTGATTGTGCGACCGCCCGCATGTGGGCATCAGATCAAAGATGGCATTGTTATTCTTCCAGCATGCCGCGCTCTTCCGGGTCTTGCGTGCACACCAGTTTTTCTCATCATGGCTGTCATTAGCGGCCCAAACCGAGCCGCTCCAGGTCCCTGGCGTGTTCGTCGACGTCCCCTTCGGCAGAGTGAAGCGTAGCCTACGTGCCGGCGCCGGCGAGCAAAGGAAGCCATGTTCAAAAGGAGCTGAAGCCCGTCAGGGCGTGGATGGAAAGATGCCCTCACATCTCCAAGGGTTTTCCCACAGAAACAAAAATAAAAAGAAATGTTTTGGCCACAATGAGGGAGGTCAGAAGCTCAGCGTGGGAATATGATTAATGCTGGTTCAAGACGGGAAAAAAAAGCAAGAAAAATATCAAACTAATAAGTTGATTATTTGATAATGTATTACTAGTGTTTTTATGTTGTTTTGGATACGAGCGCTCGTTGATTCCTGACCACAGTTTCCTGTTTTTATTTATATTTTTAGAAGGCATTATTTCCGTAATGACAAAAGACAGACACATAAACCTGGATCATTGTTCTGCGGAAAATCGTTCCACTTGTACGGAAAAACGGGAGCATTTTCCTTGTTGCCTCATTGACTTAAAAAAGCAAACCAATAACAAAGGATCAGACTTTAAAATAAAACGAGGAAACTTTCACCACAGATTTAGAGTTCTTCTATCTGTGTATGTATTTTTTTACTAAAACTGAGCCGGTCGTATTTAATTTGAAACATTACAAATCAGTCCACAAATGTTTTAGAGTCTGTATTCTTGATTGCTAAAAAAGTTGATTATTTCAATAATTGATTCATCATGATTAAATATTTTTGGCATAGAAAAAGATCCAATTATATCCAAGCTCACTTAAAAATGTCCAAGGTTCATAAATTAGATAACTGCTTTGTTTTTAACATGCAACATTGTTTAATGTGCTGTCCTTGATTAAATATACTCTTTTTTTATAAAGTTTTGAAATGTGGATGCAACTGTGATTTCAATGGAAATTTAAATCTTGAGTAACTCAGTTCTATATTAAGACTGAAAACATCCTGACTGGGACGTACATACTGTAAACATTGTGTTGTGAATAATTAGACATTAATTTAAATCTGAAAACTTTGCAAATAACACAAATATTGCAAATCAGTTACTTAGTCAGCTATTTTGCTTTTCTTATATGTAAAGAAAATCTTGTCTTTCTTCTCCAGGTGATTTAATTTCTTCCTCAAACTGTCAGGAAGCTCCATCTGTTGGAAACAGAAATCTGAGACGGATGATAAATGGTTGCTGAGGTCGTTTATGTTGTTGTTATGCCCTCGTTTAATTGGCTAATTAGCAATGTTTGTGTAGCTTAGCCAGTAATAGTCGAGGTCAAAACTCTGTGCTGCTACTATTTAACAGATGAGGAGCTGAAACGTCAGAAATAATGCAGCCTGATGCCCCTGCTGGGCAGAGTGACACAGCAACCCACAACGGTACATTTTCTCTTTCCTTGTGATGGTTCGATACACCGACGCGCCACGCGCACACACACACACGTGTGTGTTCGGTAACTAGATACAGGTAATCCATCTTCCTCCACTTCACAGGCCCTGCAATCTGTTTCCCGTTAGGACGAAGGAGCAAAAGCTCCGGACCCGTCTGTCACTGAAGAGCAGGAAAAACGGGAGGAGACGGGGAACTAAAGGAGGCAGAGAGGAGGTGGAGGAGAGACAACAGGTTCTAAGACTTGTGGAAATGTGATGAGATGAAAGACAGAAATGTTAAATGACAAGGAAAAGCTCCTGGTTTCTCTACTTCCTCTGAATATTTTTCAATTTTTACTGCATTTTGTCATGACTTCATTCCCCTCCTACTCAGTCCTGCCTTGGGTTCTTTGATAAAAGATGACTCAGGAAAATTTGATATGCTAATCACCTAAAATCACCAGTAGATTCAAATCCAGTGTTGGAGAGATTGGATAGAACTCAATGTTATGGTTTTACTCAAAAGCAAATCAACCAAAGAGGTTGAAACTGTGGGCTGGTTTGATAATAAGAAGAATTTATCCTTATTTATTTTGAAAGACCTTTTTTCATGTTTTATTTTGCACAGACAATGATCTTCTGATCCATTTTGTACAAGATGGATTCAATTATTCACTTTTTTCACTTCCAATACCAGTTCTGACATCTGACATTTAGTATGGGCCAACATTAATCTGATACAGAAAATCAGTGCTGAATTGATTTAAAACATTTCTGTTTTTAGACACAAACATAAATGTACTGGCCTATATAACAGAAAGGTGTGGATAAAACTGCTTCAGATGATATTATTACTTTTCCCTTAAACTTTGCTTCGTTTTTCTTGGTTTCTCTTCCCTGAACCTTCAGAGTCACATAAAGACTATTACAAAGTCGGCCTTCTATCACCTAAGGAACTTTTCTAGGATTAGAGAACTGATGTTTCAACAAGATCTAGAGAAACTCATCCATGCATTTATCTTTAGTCGAACTGATTACTGCGCCAGTTTCCTCACAGATCTGCCTACAAAAGAAAAAAAAATCCATTCTCCAGCTGCAGCAGATCCAGAACGCTGCTGCTGGCCTGACTAAAACCTCGTTCTAACTCAGGAAGATAGAGCACATCACCCGAGTTTTAAAGTAGTTTCTAATGTATGGACCTTCCAGACCTGTGAGGTCTTTTGGTTCTGCTGTGCATTCCCAGAACCAAACAAGGAGAAGCAGCATTCAGCTTCTATTCACCACAAATCTGAAACAAACTTCCAGAAAACTGAAAAACAGCAGAAACACAGAGTTCCTTTAAGTCAAGATTAAAAACCCACCTGATTAGTTGCTTTTGATTAATAATAAGTGGAACATTGATCAACATATTTAATGTATATTTGCTTCATTTGGAAGAATGTTTAATGTTTCATAATAACTGTAGTATAATTTTATAATGCAAAGCACTTTGAACTGCCTTGTTGCTACACAAATAAACTTTGTCTTTCCTTTAAGGAGTAATTTCTCCTCTCCTCCAGGTGTTTGACTTCTCATCCCATATACCTACCTGACATTTCAGCCTCTTTTTTTCCACATTTATTCATCCCCATTTACTTTTTCCTTTCTCATCCCACTCATTAGCTCCCAAACCGTTTTTTCCTCATCATCCACTTCTTCCTTCCCTCTCTCCTCCATGGCCCCGTGGCAGCAGACAATAGCCCCATTGTAACCCGTTCACTCTCCTCTTTTTCCCCTTCTCTCCAGATCCATTTATTTTCACATCCTCGGTTGAGGGAGTCGTAACGACGGCTGGATTCAGAGAGTCGGGCTAATTTGGAACAGAGCACACCACAGAGACATGCTGTCTGAGAGAACGAGAGGAAGAGTTTGGAGAAGAAGGGCGAAACAAACGAGACGGGGAGGAGGGAGAACGTCCCCAGCACTGATTACGTGACGAGATAATCCCAGAATCAGCATCAGCTCTGTTGCTTCATAATTAGCGGTTAGCTTCCTCGGTGGCTGAGGTCCTTCATGTAAAGGTCAACATGGGGTTGGTGGTTAGCGACCAGCGCAGCATCTGAGGCTCACTAACAGAACTATTCTGAACTGAAGACATCATCATCAGGTGGAAAATAAACACCTTTTCATCCATAAGAGGATAAACTCTGACATGAAGACCCAAAATATATGGAGGACTGATCCTGCCAAAATTGAGACACAAAAAATATGGAGGACTGATCCTGCCAAAATTGGTAGTAACAACAGAAATGAATATAGTTTGAAAAAGTAATTCACGTGCATCCAAAACTTCCCGAGATTATTTCATTACACAGTGTGACGTAAATTTATGTTTATCATTTTCAACATTATGGCAGTTGTTTATGTGTTAAAAGAAATGTTAAAGCTGACTGGAAATTTTGGAATTAAACCAACAAAGAAAATACAACCAATAGTCCGTATGTAGGTTGTGAATGTGTTATAAAATTCTAAACATCAATGGTGTTTATTATATATAAACCTAGCTTAACCCATCTTTCCTATCACTATATATGGTGTATAAAATAAATTATTTAAAATGAACTAATTATATTAGGCCTGGTCAGGGGGGCATGTAAAGCATGGTGACCCGCCAGGCTTATAATCCACTGGGAGAAACCCCGCAGTGTTAATTAAACAATTCCTCCCATTTCTAATCTTGGTGTTTCAATAATTAGTTTTTACTTTATTATAATTTTTCATTTTTTATATTTCGTATCTATTTAAAACAATCTTTACATTTTATCTAATTTCTCATTTTTTTCTATTCTGAATTAAGCTGATTCCTGTGCAGCAAAGTCGGCTTTTCTACTTATTGTAAAAGCTTGGTTATGAAAAGCTGCACTCAACTTTTTCCATTGCAAGAAAATTATGTCTGCAATAATTTTACCCTCATTAACAATCTAAAAATGTATCTACATCAATCACCTGTGCTGAACTGGTTGAATTTAAGTCAAACTTGAACTTCAGCTGGGGGCCGCACAAAATCAGTAAAAGGGCAACAAATGGCCCCCGGGCCACACTTTGGATACCCATGAGCTAAACTGTGACTCAGGCTTATAAAAATGACTATAACTGGTGATGGGTGCACAATCAAGAAGATTAAATGTTGAAATTGGATCAAAAGGAGACTAAGAAGTATCTTTCATTTCTGTAAACAGGTTGAAGCACATTTCTGTGTATGTTGCTCATCCTGGCATCTTTAGGTTTTGAAGTTTAATAAGTTTTGCAATTATTTACAATCTAATTTTTGACATTACAGAAGCAGAACACTTTACTAGGAATGTGAACACTTTACAGTGCTACCGGATTAATTAAAACCAGCTTTTTAATGAATCCTCCCGTGTAGAGATGCAGGAGATGAAAACAGTTGCATGATAAAACTGGACCTTTAGTGACATCTAGAGGCCGTTTGAATCACACCACCATTCTGGTTGATGAGTCTGGGTGGATCAACAGCAACACAGCCAGAACGAGGTGACCTTTAACCTCCAAGAAACTCACCAGAATCAGTTTTCTAGCATCAAATTGATCTGGGAGAGATGAACACTTAAATGCAGACATAATGTTTGAAGTGAATCAATCAGGAATTTGATCCAGATCAATGATTTTAAAAACTAATATTTCATGGACTTTAAGATTTTAAAACCAAAACTTCATCATTTTCGTCAACTTTCAATAACAGGAATATTGTTTTCAATTTGTGGTGCAGAATTTCATTTAACTTGATAAAACCAGGACTTTTTTTGTTATTGATTATGACTGACTGTTGCTGGTAGCATAAAAAAGGATTTGGTGGACTGACCTGAACCAGAACAATGTGAAACAATGTGAAGATTAAATGACTTCACTTAAGATCTAAGAACAATTGGAGATCTACGCACATCAAGAACGTCTTTAGGAGCCATTTCTTGTCAAGATCATCTGTTCAAAAATGTCATTTCTTAAGATACGCCAATAAATCTATTGTAATATATATTGTGATAAACATGTGATTAATATCAATAGATAATATGTTTGATAAAATAATCAAACTATAGAATATTCACTGAACTGCGATCCAGAACCACACAACATTCTGGGAAATGTAGGCAAAAGAAACATTTAACTGCTCAACCTCTCAACGCTACTAGCTAAGCAAGTTTTATGGAATCAACTAACTCACTTATTCTTTGGTTACCTAGCAACTCATTATTTGGTAACCTGGCAACAGGCTGCTGGGTAACTGCCACAGTAACAGTTTATGGTTTTGCCTCATAACTGTTTAAAATGTAAAAATAACAGCATGGAGTAAAAACTGGATAAAACAGGGAAGGTCACACTGACAGTTTGACAGAATTTCAAATACTTAAAACAAAACAACTAATCAATAATTATCAATATCAACTGATATGAAATGTTTATATCATGATACGTTTTTCAGCCATATCATCACAATTGCTGATTCCATTTCCCTTTGTTTTATGGTATTCTATTCTCTAAATACTTAAATATACAAGTATGAAACTCTGAACAGTTTCCATTCCGTTCTATGGAATAAGACACAAATAAACAAACGGCCCTAATATGAGCTCTGGATACCAGAGACAAAAACAAACAAGCAGATGCTCATATATGACTTCCTTGGCCTTGAGAAACACTCAAACAATGAGGTAAGTGGTGAAAAGCTAGAGCGCGTTATCGTCTATGCGCCTCGGAGACTCCAGCAGCGGCGACATGTTTGTTTACTGGCAGCGGAAAACACAAACACTCTCAGAGACGGGGAGACTGATTCTGAGTTACACACAGAGAGAGGCTGAAACACTGAGGAGTCGATATTAACCCGCAGCAGAGTCTGGACCCACTAGTGTCTGGAGCTAGCGCTAGAAACCGGCAGGAAACAAACAGGAACACATTCAGGAAGTCGGAGCTCCAGAAGCAGAGACAGGTCAACTTAACGTGAAATAATAATAGTAATAATAACAATAGAGATGGAAATCTGAGGAGTAAACTTTAAGTTTATCTGTAAACCACTGGTTTATCTGTAAACCACTGTAAATGGTTTACAGATAATCTGTAAATGGCCAAAAAAAAGCCATTTTTTTGGCTTTTTTGAAAGCCAAAAAAATGTATTTTGTTTTAGTGACTTAGTGACAACTGTGTCACTAAATCCTTTCAAGTTAATGACTTTGAGCAACAAGTTTGAACTCCAGTGGTTTAAAATATTGGTATCGGTTCTATATTAACAAATCCCCTCTTCCTCAAATGCCTTGTATTTGTTTGGTCATGTGACAGTGATGACACAGAGCATTATGGGATGTTTTAAGTAGAAAAGCAACATAATGGCTTGTTTTATCAAAAGGTTGAAAGGGTGAGGAAATTAATAAAATATCGGTAAATATCTGACGGGTATTGGCCCAAATTTTCAAATCGGCGCATCTTAAAGTTGAACATATCATGCTGGATTTAAATGTAGAAAACGCTGTGGAACAGTGACAGAAAGTGAAACAAAAGTGTTGATGCTGTAAATTTAAAGCAGCGATGAGTTTGCGTCCTTCTACCTGTTTGATGGCCGTCTCTCCGATCTTGTCCGAGTGTTTGCGGATACTCTCCAGGAAGTCTCGCAGCTGCGTCATGGCCGTGTCCCGGATCTGCGTCCTCAGCTTGGGGATGTTCTCAGCCATGATGGAGCAGAACCGGTACTGGCCGGCTCTGGGGAGACACGTGTGTTCCAGCTGCTCTAACGTCCGTAACGCAGGGTAGTACCTGCAGCAACAGGAAGGAAAACGACAGCAGCTTTTATCAGAAACTTCCAGGTGAGACTACACTAACTCAGCCTGCTCATTCTAAGAACAGCAGCCATGAGACGAGGAGAAAACCCCCAAATAAACTGCTAGTTTATGACCAACATGACTGTTTTACAGGTCAAGAGAGGAGAGAAAGGCTCCAGATGTCTGTTTACAGCTTACTGGCGCCATCTAGTGTCTGGAAGTGGAACGATCAATGACAAAGCAGAACAAAACGGACAAAAATAACTAAGAACAATAAAATCAGATATAAAACCCATCAAAAACAATAGACAGGATAAATGCCAAAGTATGCTCTGCATTTCAAGATATTCTGACTTGCATTATGATGAGTCAAGACTAAAATTATTTGTAAAAAGTGAGCATGAATTCAAATGTATAAAGATGCATAATTATGAAACAATACACTGACAATTCCTTCCACTTTAACAAGACTGAAACTAGAATTAAAATGATCTGAACTGAGCTAAATCTCAACATTGTGATTTGTTTGGTTATAAGCCTTCTAAACGTCAGCTGATGTCGTAAATCAAAATTAAAAGCCGGTGAAGAAGTTTTGATTTTCAGTCATATTTTTACTGCATTTCTAATGTCTTTTATTCATTACACTTATTTTACTTTTTTTTATTTTATTTAGTGATTATTCTGATCATTTTTATCTTTCATTCTGATTTTTTATTGATTTAATCCTCCTATTTTTGGAGTATTCATTTTTTAAAGTGACAACATGACAACTCAGCGTCCCCTTCTGAATCTCGCCAAGTCTGTTTCTGATTGCACTGGTGTCCATTTGAAACAAAAATAAATGTTAGAAGATCCTCACACGCTTACCTTTTGGCTCTCATTTGCTCCTGCAGTCGGCTGTACATCTCCAGAACTGATGAAACCAAAAAAAAAACAAAACACAGAGTCAGCAGGTTGCTTAGAAACAAGCTGAAAGAATCACATAAAGCTGCCGGGCCAAAGTATAACAAAGAAAAATATGTCAAATGTGAACTTCCTGGTTGACCTTTGATGACCTCTGGAAGCATGTATTAATATCTTTAAAATTATAGCAGCACAAACAAAAATTTCTGCAGCATAAACATTTTACACCAATTTTGATGGTTTTGTTTGATTTGGAGAAGGTTTGGGGAAACTTCACTGAGCTGCTTCATGCATAGTTTGGGGGACTGTAGTTTGTGTCGGCTCATTATTTGGTTCTGACTGAGTTCAGCTGCTTCATCCTGGTTCTAAAGGTGATTCAGAACTGGACATCCGGACCGGTACCGTGTGACAACGTAGATCCAATGTTGTTCTGCGTTACCTGGCAAGCAGTGAGCCAGCTTGTCTATGGTGGTGGCGATGTTCCTCTGCTGCACACGGCACTGTTTCAGCTCCTCCATCGAACCGATGAGCTGAGAAGAAGGAAAACCATCAGAGATTTTCACTGAAGAAGTAAAACTGATTTGAAGAGCAGAGACGATCACAAACCGCACTCACCACTTTCCCATCTTCCTGAAGTCGTACGTTAGTTTCAATCACCTGACTCTGGAAGACAAAAACAAGTTCAAACTGTTCTATCCATCTGAAGTTATTCCTCATTTTCCTCTCACCTTCAGCTTCTGGGCCTCTCCTCGGACTTTGAGCAGCTCAGTAATGGAATCGACGAAACCCTGGAAGTGATGGTTGCACATCTTCTCAATCTCTCTGTCGTGGTTCCTGATCCGAGCGTCGAGCTTCTCCATGAAGAGGCCATGTTCCTGACCGTCGTACACCGACCTGCGTTAGAGGAAGACAGAGAGAACACGAGAAAGAAAAAATGTGATTTTAACCATATATTTATTTTAATAGGAATGCATTATGACAGTTTACCCTAACATTCACATAAATACTGAGTTATAAAATAACTGTCCATCAATCACATGTGTTTAAGAAGAAAATGGAGAAAAAAAGAAAAGGAAGAAAAAAATAAGTGAAAAACATAAAGAACTTAAAGAAAGCATGAAATAATAAATAAGTAGGAGTCAACACAAATTAAGTCTGCAGAGAAATCCCAACAATTAACAGAAAAAGTCAACAACAATGAACAAATTCAGGAATATAAACATTCAAAACTTAAGAAAACAGTATGGTAAGAATGAAAAGAAAAGGCATATTTAAAAAAACATTTAACAAGTTCATGTTGGTTTGTTTCTGATTAATCTACCGTAAATACACAAAAATAACCAAAAATGTTCATTATTCTACATCTGCTTTCATTTCAGGATGAAATGAAAACAATAAAAAATGTTGCCTTGTTTAATGTCCACTAGGGGGCAGTATGTGTATTATTTATACTGGAACCTGTTGCTGAGTGACGGGTTCTGATTTTCTAGAACTGGACAGCAGCCAAATAAAAAACATAAACAGACAACGCTTTATTTCTCAAGCTCTTATTCTGAAAGGTTTCCAGGGGTATTATTTATTAAGGTTCATGTCTTTTAAGCTCATTAGGTATGGAAGTAAATATGTGCCATCAGGATTTGAATAAAAAATGCCTCTGAAATTTGAATGTAAAAAAATTCAGTGTCATTATTTGTACGTGAAAAAAATTCAGTGATAAAAAATTCGCTGTTAAAAATTCAACGTCTAAAAATTCGCTGTTAAAAATTCAACGTCTAAAAATTTTTTATCACTGAATTTTTTTAATGGAAATATTTGATTTTTCTCTTTTGAATTTAAAACCTGAGGTTTAACTATATTCATATATTTAAAAAAATCAATATATTTGTGCTACTAAACAACAAAATAAGGCTGTGATGTTTTTGGCGTTTTGTCTGTCCCTCAGATTCACATCTTTGAACTTTGGCCACTTTCATTTTCCCTGATAAGACACAGACACAACCTGAAAAACCAGATGGTTCACTATCTTTTAAAATTAGCTTCCAAATTATGGATTTACTTGTAGCACTCAAAGCCAATATCCTAATGGGGGTTTAAAATGACAAGAAATATAATTATTAGATATGAAACAATCAAGCTATTACTTTATGGGACCTAATATGTCTTTTAATGCCAAAATATTTCAATTTTACCATCAAGAAACCCCAAAATACTTAGTTTTCTACTGTCTTTGCTGTTTATTGTCTAGTAAATGTTGGTTTCCTTCTTTGTAGCTTCTGATATTTTCACTGGAAGAGATTTTTGGAGCCACAGAATAACATGAAATCTGATTTATAGGTTTAAATAAAATGTTTTTATATTGGATAAAATTATCCCAGTTGAGTATGATGATGGAAAACCCAAAACAGTGACCAAAGTGAATGGAAAATCCTTTTTTAGGGAGCCCGGTTCTTCCTGTGGTCTTTCCTATGCTGAAACAACACACAGACACACATACACACCAACACACACACACACACACGCATACACACACACAAACACACACACCTGTGTGCAGCTACGAGCCCCTCACCCTTCGTCCTGTTGACCAGGAAGTGCCCGACTCGTACAATAGAGAGCAGGTCTGACGCCACAGCGGGGCTTTCTTTAGACACAAACAAACACGGGAGCCACCAGTGGGATGACCTCATGCACTTTCACAGAAGCCCAACAGAAAAGTGAGTTTTGAACTTGTAAACACAATGTAAGAGAAAAATCCACCAACATAAAAGTCCTGAAACTAACAAAACCCCATTCAAGAAACAAAGTTGACTAAAATCTTCTGCCTCTTCTCTATTTTTACTTCCATTTTACCCTTTAACTTCTCTTTCGCTTCAACGCTCCACATATGAAAGTAAATCTGTTGGACTTCTCCTTCAGACAATAATTCTGAAAGCTACAACTGCAGACAAGACACTTTAAAAAAAAGAGAAGTGAATTAAAGTGAAGTAAAGCAGACTTGGTCACACCCAATTGGCAGATTTGGCGAAACACAGCAAATTTTCAAAGAATGTCCATGTTGCTGTTGCTGAACTAAAAACATCTGAATGATTGGGATGAACAGAAACATTATAGAAATGTTACTGCAAATGTTGTGTCTTAATAGTGTAATATTTAATTTACGTCAACAACCACCAGAAAGAGTAAAAATGTTGCAATCACTTATTGTTATTGAAGCATAAAGATGAGAAAAATCACCACAAACTCCTTGTTTTAGTAAACTTTGATCCAATCTGCAAACTGACGCTTATGTTCGTGTAAAATCTCTTCACTGACCTGCTCAACAGCTGACTAAATAGGATCTTAACCCAGTTGGGAGATGCCCAGCAGCTGGGTGAGTGAGAGTGATGACTCAGCAAGGCGTGTTGGTCCCAACAAGCTTGTGTCAAGTCGTCTCTTCTCCCTTCACAGAGTTCCTCCAGCTGGGTTTGATGTGCAAAACGGATCAGTCTGCACACTTTCAGGCTGAAGGAAAACTGGATTTGAAACTCTAAATAAAAACGTCTTGGTTACCAAACACTGGAGTTAGCTGCTGGCTACAACATCAGCACCGTTTCCATGGTGACCCAGAGTTTTACCGCCAAGAGGACACGTCTGACTCTGAGGGATTACAGTAACAAGCTAGAAATAAAGCTTGTGCATGTCCAAACAGAGAAAAACCACAAAACGAGCCTCAACCAGCTGGCTGCCGCTAATAACGGGGTGGAGCGCCACAAAAACACACAGCTGAGCTCCAACTGGGTCCAACTGGGTCCAGTTCACACACAGACGACGAGAGGCTCTGATGCAACTTATTTTAGCAAATCCATCATTCAGATGATGAATAATGGATTTGCATTTAAACACTTCAGTCTTTTTTTGTTTTTTTTACACAATATTAGAGATTATTCTGTCATGGTAACAAATCTTATTTGATAATAAATTGTCTGACAAGTTATTTCAATAAACAATAATATTGTTGGTTTGGGACCATTTTTCAAGTAGAATAATGGAAATAAAGGTATAATAATGCAAGAACACATTCTCAAAGATTAGTAAACTTTAAATTCTAATAAACATCTAACACTGGAACTGGAGACATTTTAATATACAAAATAAACAAAACAACATTTATTATGATTAGGATTCATTATAAAGTTTATGTACTCAAAATTGTCCATTAAAAAATGTTTAGTTGAGACTAAAACACCAAACTAGTGTTATCTACCAAAAACTATCATCCAGTTTTTGATAGAAAGAGAGAAAGAAAGGAAAAACAATAAATTATGCAAATGGAAGTTTTTGACATTGTTTTAATTTATCATGCAAATAATTGATGTAATGCCTTTTGTGACAAGCCTAATTAAAAACACACTAAAATATGCAAATAAACAAATAATTAAGTCCCTTTTTAACAATTTATTACTTAATATGCAATAACAGAATTTATTTAGTGACCGCTTGATCAATTGTAGCAAAGCATGTAAAAAATACAATTCTAACTTAGGTAAGAAATATTTACAGTCAAAGAGTTTCTTTTAATTCAACTACAAAATATTTATATTTTTAGTAGAGTTTTGGCTTAATTACTGCTTTGAGTTCCTTGTTTCTTCAGCAAATGGCGTTTTTTTGAGTCCATCTTAAAGTTAACGATTAATCAATTACTAAAGTAAATAAATCATTTAATAATAATTAACCCGATTAATTGTTTCAGACCAAGATGCAACATCAGCAACTAGAAATTATCCAGAAATAGCACCCATGCAGAGTGCGGTTAGTTCAAAATAACATTACTGAAGCAGAAGCAAAAAGCAGTCAGTAAAAAAATTATTCAGCAGGATGAAGTAATGTAAGTAAATAAGAACTAATGTCTGTTTTTACGATAACAATAGACAACAGCATAAAAATTATGCAGAAATTCTGGTATTTTTATCAAGAGTAGAATAAATAGGATATTTACAAAACTAAAAGTGAAATAACAAAAACTCATGACGGCATTAAACTTTTGTAACATCTTAACACAGCAAATAAATAAACCAGATTTTTTTAGCCCATATCCAACTTTTTCATGGCAGTCAGAAAAGTTTGATTCCAATCTTTTCACCAACATAAAACTGAGGGAAATTAAATATAATAAATATCGGTAAATATAAATTATCAGACGTAATCTGATATCTATTTCATTGTTAGCATATCAAATATTTATGTAGCATGATTCACAGCAGTGCAACATTAATATCTTTCCATACCATCTAAATTTGTTGCCTCATAAACTTTTTGCAATTCTAAAATATGTTTCATTAAAATCAAAAAGCAACAAAATGCAACAAAATCTCAGATTTTCAAAATAAAACACCAAAGTATTCAACAAGGTGCAGCTGATATTCTTCATATCACTCAGTCCAGCAATGAACACCACAACCTAATGAATGGTTTCTGTCTGTGGTTCATCTGATGAACCTCAGTGGCCAGCAGACGGTAACCATGGTGATTAATTATGACATATAAAGATAGAACAAGCTGCGGTGGAACCTAGAAAACCTCAACGTTTGTAACCCGAGGGAGTCCACTTTGTCAGTCAGGGAGGAATTTAGCAGCCAGTCTTGACCTGCTTGCTGTTGCTGCTTCAGGGAACCAAAACCCAAAGACACAACAGACCTACAGTACAGAAATGAATCCTGGTTAACACTATTCACTGCAGAAATGTTACAGAACACCACTGCTAGACTCTGTCTGAAATTATTCGGACAACATGTACTGCTAGAACAGCTGCAGGTCGGTAAAGGCCACAAACAATCAGAGGACATCAATAATAAATGCTGTTTTCTGCTTATAGTGGACAGAGTGCTGCTGCTGCTAAAGCTACAAAACACTGCAGCTTGGTTTAATACAAAACAAGAAGTGATAATCAGCTGTGTGTGTTTCAAATCCGCATTTGTATGCATCAAAGCATGCATCTCTATTTAATTTTTTTTTTTTTTTAAACTATCAAACTGAAAAAGCATCCATACATGTACAACCTTTCCATGTGGTAGATTAGTAGGTGTGTAGATTGGTACATTGGTAGCATGGTGGTGGGTTGGTTAGGCGGTATGTAGGTACCACCAACCTACGTACGTAGGCTGGTGGTAGGTTACTGGTATCTTGGTATGTAGGGAGGCTGGCACTCTTGCATTTACATCAAACACTAAAAACATAACATTAAAAAACATTAAGACTATGTGACTTTTATAAAAAATTTGTTTTCTTTTTTTACATATTTGTTAAAATGATCATAATGTCATGGCAGCATAAAAAAATACAGATAATCTGGGTAAAAATCTGATCTCCTTTGCCTTCTCCCAGTGCTGCCAGTGTTCCCAGTATCAACTGCAAAAATACACCACTCAGTCCAAAACAACCAGAGACAGGAGGTGGGTCTTAGAAAAGCTATTAAATCACATGACAGCTTTCTACTGCTTATGTTGATCTGTTTTAAATATTAACAAGACCTTTTAAAAAAAGAAATAAAATAAAATAAAAATTCTCTAAAAAGACTCAACAAGGAAGAAAAGTTTAAACTCTCTCCAGAAGCTAACTTAGTCACAATATGAACTGACCCAGAACATTTGTGGATCTACGTAGAGCAAGAAGTGGAAAAAGGGAAACGACTGGGACAGAAAGAAGCTGGAAAAGATGAAACATCAGGGGGGGAAGTCCCCCAGCGTGGCACTGAGCAGCTCAGAGGAATGTGGCAGCCAGAGGTGCTGAAGCAAGATGTCAAGTTGTGTTAGAGCCTGGATGTATTTTCAGACTGCTGCCAACGCTGAATGCAAACTCTGATGTCACAGAACAGGCTTTAAAATACTGCTGTCAGTTTATAAAGCTTCAGCTTCTACGCATCACAAATCTGCAACAGACTTCAAGGAAACCGTAAAGCAGCCAAAAACACTGAGCTTATTTCTACACCAAAGCGCCTTTGGGACGACCATATTTTTGGACACATTGTCTCAACAGAGAAAAAAAAAACATCTAATTAATTAAGTTGGAAAAGAGAAATGACCGTCGCATTAGAATAACAGGAAAAAATCCATCTCTGAAAAGCACACAGACACCTTTGATAAGGCTTCAGTAGGGCAGTTGCTCAGCTGCATTTCCTCTCCTCATTCACAACTCGTTTCCTCTCTGGACAATCAGAGCAAACACTGCTGGCCAAGGGCGCCGTCCTCCTGCGCAGAACATTTCCATTTCCAAAAAGCCTGAAATAAAACTAACCTGCACAGATTTCGTTCCAAAAAACTCAGTTCTGAGTCAGTTACATCGTGTGGAAAAATATTCAGACCACTTGTAATTTTCCACATTTTGTCATGTTAACGTCAATGTATCCCAGTGGGACTTCATTTAAAAACCAACACAAACTAATGCAAAATGGTGGAATTGAAATAAAAGACTGCAAGGTTTTGAAAACATTTTTACAAATAAAAATCTGCAAAGTGTGCATTTGTGTTCAGCAGTAAACAGTCCAGTCAAAGCCTGGACTTAAATACAATTCATAATATGAGGCAACAATAAACAGATTCTGTTCACAAAGTAGCTGCTAAACCGTAATGAATGTAAAATCAAATTTAAAAGATACTTTATTGATCCTAGAGGAAAATTCTAACTCTTCAAGTAGTTGTCATAGATGCTAATTCATATGGGCAGGAAAGGTTTTCTGTAGCAGTCAGTACTACAGCAGCTGTAGAAAAGCCTCTGACTGAAGACACTATAAGACACTGAGGGCTATCCATAGCCTCCTTTATTTTATTAAATACCCTTCTTAATGCTCTCATCTGCAGATACTGGGGAGTTGTCACCAGAACAGAACAAACTTTATTTATCACCTTTTTCAGCATTTTTAAGTCGCTGGTTCTGATGCTGCAAACCCAATAAATGATGGCAGTAGAACCAAATAAGTAGTTTTGGTAGGCTTTGTTTAGCAAAACTAGAACTACTAACTGATTCAGACTCTCTACTAAATAACAGACCTACAGCATAAGAAATTGTGCCAATCATTAACAAATATTTAGCATTTTTAATGGGTGACGGTGACAAAACAGGCAACTGCACTTGACACTCCCTGATAAACTGCACAGATTACCTGCTGCTAAGTCTAAAGTTGATATGTAAAACCTTCAAAACTTTTTCCCAAAAGTCTGACAGAAAAAGACAGAACCCCGGGATGAAGCTTACGCCAAACGGAGCGCATTAATATTCCTATAAAAGCAGCGTTTCCAATAAGTGTGATTGGAATGACAAGTAGTTAGCTCAGGAAGCTAACGTTAGCCTAACGGTTGCTTTACCTCCTGATAAAAGTTACCAAAGTTAAAGGACAAAAACAAGAGAATCGGATTTTGACAGAAACTTTAAGTCAGACAAGAGGTTCTGTTTAAGTTTTAACTCCAGAATGTATTTCATAAATTAGCCATATCTCATGTTTGCTAAAGTTAGCCGGTTAGCTGTCCGATAAAGGAAGCATGTGTGTTTAAAGTTTTGAAGGCGCTCTCAGGAGCGGAGTGACGCCGAGCAGTGGACCGTCTTCCAGCGGGGCTGGCAGGCACGCAGCCGCCGCAGGCTGACTCACCGGAGTGTCGGCCCGATGCAGTTGGTGTCCGTGCTCTCGATTTCCCGCAGGATGCGTTCGTGTTCGGCTGCTGTCTCCACGCTCGCCATCCTGCATGTTGCTCTGGACGGTTCCAAGCTGCGCTGAACGGACGGACTGTACTGCGGACAGGTTGGGAAGAGGAACCACAGTGGGTTTAGGAAAACAGACGGGGCAGCCCGGGTGGGCGGGGACTGCATGTGTTTCCAACCTGTGGTTCCGGAAGGAAGAACCGTGCGTGTTTGGTGAAAAGTAAAACAAACAAACAAAAAATCAGTTTCCTCTTGAAATAGAACACATCATATTTAAATAATTGTTGTTTTTTAATTATTATTTTGTGTATATATAAAAAAACAAACATAAATTTAAATTAGGCTTTATTTTCGTTTTCCATCTTTCAAATAATTAAAAAAAATTACTAGAGAAAGAGTACCTTATATTTTGACATCTTTATGCCTTACCCCATATATGGTAGACTATTGAGAAATGTTAAAGAAATCCAAATGTTTAGCATTTCCAGTTTTTAAAAGTAAAAGGATTTCTACAATTAAAATATTTCCAAAATAATCTCTGACTAAATTTAGTTCTTTTATATTACATACAGATTTTTTACACACATACAAAATATAATTTTGGAAATGAACTGTGCAAATAATTACTCAATAAATAAATAGATTTTAAAGCGATTTTATTTTTGAAGGGAAACCAACATCCGGTTTTTGCCTCTGAATCTCTTCGCCTGGACGCCGCTACGTCATCCTGCTGCTGCCTGTCGGGAGAAGCAACAACACGAGCTAAACATGGAGGTAAATGAGTGAATCTGCTGTTTTATCACCAGGTCAGTCATGCACTGAGTGTTGGTGAAGCTTTATCATCATTTAGTGGAGTCTGGTTGGATGAATGGAGAGTCTTAGTAACGTGGTTCAGCTCACCGTGCTCTGCAGAACCAGAGGGATCAGAGTCCATTCAGCTGCAAAGGCTCATTCTGAGTTACAAGGGTCAAACATTTGTACTTCTCATCCTCAGACAATGTGCAAAAGTCAAAAGCTAACTCGGAAATCTAAGGGGTTCGTTTCAGAAAATTTCAAAAACTAATCTAAAATTTTATTTCGTTTTTTTTTCTGGAAAATATTCCACTTTTCAAACTCAGAAGTTTCCAAGATTTCTAGAAAACTTCTGAGATTAATCCTCCAATAGTTTACCTGCATCTTCTTGAATCTTTCATGTCTTTTTAGTGTTTTAGTTTTGCAGAAATCCTCTGATGATCTCCATTTGCATCAGTCAATCAGAATATTTAATTTGATAATATTTAGTTTGTGTTCCCAGGCCCAGAGGAAGTTGATCAACTCGGTGGATTGCTGTGTTGATGAGGCTCTGTGCGGCCTGGTCAGGGCCTCTGGGGGCCTCGCTCTGCTGAAGGGCCACAGGGTCGTGCTTCGTTCTGACCTGGACAGCCTGAAGGGCAAAGTGGGCCTGCTGTCCGGAGGAGGTTCTGGACATGAGCCGGCACACGGGGGTACGACCTTTTACTATCGATGACCTTTAATGTTGGAGAAAAGAAAGTACACCCTAATCATTTAGGGAAACTAGGAGTGCATGATTATCGCATCATTTATTATGATAAATTTCTTACCATAAGAATTTTGATTGATCCTTTTTACTATGGATTCCTTAATTTTGGGAGATTGTTGATCAGCCGATAGCTAAATATGAAGCCGATCTTATCCACTGATAATAAACAATAAATAAATTAATCGCAAGATGAACTTGATCACTTCCATTTGAACGATTTATCGTTTTTCTCTCTTTTTGAACCAAAAATTGGTTTTTGGTTTGGTGCTTTGGTCTCAACCAGCCCCGTTTTTTTGAAGCAGTTTTGTTTTAATTTATTTTATTTGTTGCTTGTGTTGTTTATATATTTAAAATGTTTTCAAGTGTTAAATGTTTATTAGAATCTAAAGTTAATTGAGAAGGGTTCTTACAATATTTAGCAAAATTTCAGACGAAAAAAAAAAAGCATCGGGGGTGCATCGCTTTTTATAAAGACGGCCACTTTACATTGACTCAGGGATCTACTTTTTTTGGCTTTTTTAAGTCTTCTTGATGTTTTTAGTTCTCTTAAAGTTAAATTTAAATCTTTTTAGATCCTAATTTGTGGTAGTATGTAAAACCAGAGAACCAGAAGTGGGTGTACTTTTTATCCCCACCATACTGTAGGTTTGCAGTTTGCTGGCATTTAAACAGGGGCGAGGAGTCCCAGTTTAATGTTGCTGGTCCCAGTTCAATGTTGCTGGTGCGTCACCAGGTTATATTGGTGCTGGCATGCTGTCTGCAGCCGTGGCAGGAGGAGTGTTTGCCTCTCCGCCTCCTGCCAGCATCCTGGCTGCCATTCTCACCTTACACCAAGCAGGTAAATCTGCTCTTCAAATATTAACTAATTTAAATTTAGTTTTCAGATAAAAATCTAAATTTGGAGTCTGCCGCCTCTTTCTGGCTCTCCAGGAGCGTCTGGGGTTCTTCTCATCGTGAAGAACTACACCGGGGACCGGCTGAACTTTGGCCTTGCGGCAGAGCAGGCCCGTAACCAGGGGGTGGCCGTCGACATGGTGATTGTTGCCGAGGACTGCGCCTTCAACCAGCCCAGTAAAGCCGGCAGGAGAGGCCTGTGTGGCACCGTCTTCATACACAAGGTGGGTCACAAAAACAGCTGGAACCACAATCAGAAAGGTATCAGATAGGAAAGTGTTTTTATTTAACTTTTCTAGTTAAAATGCACAGTGGAGCAGTCGGTAGCACTGTGGCAAGAAGATCCTGGGTTTGATTCCCAGCCCGGGGTCTTTCTGCATGGAGTTGGCATGTTCTCCCCGTGCATGCGTGGGTTTTCTCCCACACATGACTGTCAGGTTAATTGGTCTCTCTAAATTCTCCCGAGGTGTGAGTGTGTCCATGGTTGTTCGTCCTGTCTGTCTCTGCCCTGCGACAGACGGGCGACCTTCCAGGCTGACCCCGCCTCTCACCCAGAAGGTTAGCTGGAGATGGGCACCGGCACCTCTCGACCCCACTGGGGACAAGGGTGTTAGAAAGTGGATGGATGGATAAAATGAATAAACATGTTGCCGTTAAACTGTGTTCAGCTGGCCGGGGCGTTGGCAGAAGAAGGCTGTTCGTTGGACCAGATTGTTTCTAAGATGAAAGAAGTTTTGAAAGGGATTGGTGAGTTTTGGAGAAGTAAAAAGAGTGCTAGATTTATTTTGTGGTATTAGTGCTTTTGAAAATTGTATATCTTTTGGTTTGGTTTGGTTTTCGGCTCATCGCTGTTAATTTCACTGTTTGTGATGGATTCTTGCATCACAGGCACATTGGGAGTGAGTCTTTCTCCATGCAGCGTTCCAGGATGTCTTCCCTCTTTCGACCTGCCGCCAGGAGCCATGGAGCTGGGACTGGGTGAGACCCCATGACAGGAGGGTCGAGAGTTTGGTAAAACATGGAGGAAGGGTTGAAGTTGTAGACCTGATGGACGGAGGTTTAACTTTTCATTCTATCTGTAAGGGATTGCTATGAAATTGCTTCAGTAGTGGTTTAACATGCTTTAAAGACTGATAAAACTTCACTAAAACGGTTTTGTTTCTAGCGTTTTTATTTGACCCAAGACTTGTCACAATAATACACTTTGCTTACGATAAATTGCCCAAGTAATTATTGCCATAAACAACAATATTTTTGTTTTGAGACCATTTTCAAGTAATTGATAATGACATAAAAATGCAAGTTTGCTCTCAAATTCAGAAATACTTGGCTGATCCTAAAAGGACATTAAATGAAAAGAGACCAATAAACTTTAATTTGTAAATGCTAAACCCTGGAACTGGAAGATATTTAAAATATCCAAACTGAAACACAACAACCAAAAACAATAAATAAACAGAAATAAAAAACACAAATAAAATGGATCATGATGTTTCTATGAACAAAATTGCCCTCCAGAAAATATTAATCATCAGAATGGAAATGGTTTAAGTCATTTTAATTTATCATGCAATTAATTGAATAATGGGTTATTGCAACAGGATAAAATACCCTATTAATAACATTTGCATAAGTAGCTGTTAGTGCGACTCAGAAAATGTGTTACTGTCACTGTAAATAATATTTTGCTTGACTTATTCTCAAAAAATTCAGTTTTAACTTGTTCTACGTATGAATCTGTTGTCCATCAGGAATCCATGGAGAGCCTGGAATTAAGAGGTCAAAGGTGAGTCAGACATACTAACACTAACCACCTGGAGTCGTTTTTATTTTGATGTATTAACAAGCTTTGTTTCTTTGGGTTCTTGTCCATCAGGTGGCGTCTGCAGATGAGGTGGTGAAGACGATGATAGATCACATGACCAACCCAGACAGCCAATCACATCTGCCTTTGAAATCAGGTCAGGTTATAACATTCTTATTAGTTTGGTGTTTTAGTTAGCATGTACCATATTGCTGCTTGTTTTTAATTTAGCTGTATATCTGTATATGTCTACACTCTCCAGTGAGTGGGGCCCCCTAGTGCCCGACCACAACACCCCATGTGTATTTTAGAACAAAACATCCTAAATGTAGTGATCAACCTCACAGCCGCTCCAGGATCAGGTGTTTTACGCCTTAGTGACTCCAGTCAAGGCACGAACTGCTTATTAAAACTTGGTTTCTAATGTTATTACAGGTGACAGTGTGGTTCTGTGTGTGAACAACCTTGGCGCTTTGTCCTGCCTGGAGATGGCTGTTGTTACCCGAGCGGCCATCACCTGCCTCGGTGAGCAGAGACCCGCTTCCATCCGTAGCTATTTAATGAAACATAATAGCAGTGTTTCAGTAGTATACTATGTTAAAACAGTAACAGCATGATTTAACTGTTAGCTAGGGCTGCATAAGAAATCACACATTTATCGTTATCACATTGTACACAATATTGCAAAAATTAGCTTGGACTGATATAAACTGGTTAATTATTTATGAAATTTGTATTTAGATTCTACATTTGTACAATATTTGGGGTCAGTTGTTTTTAAGTGCAGCCAGATATTTCAGCATTAAAGGATTTAAAACAAAAGGTTGCAGATTTTTACTCCTTAAACTGACGTTTGAAGCTGTAAAAAATCTAAAAATCCTGTAAATTTAAGATTATTCTTTCGGGTCTGGTGAGGGCTAATGTTCATGAAAAAGATTTGGAAACATGTCAACATTAGATTTCCAATGCAGTTTTTAAGAATGAATAAAATCCTAAACTGAGGTAGATTATTTTGGTTAAAAATATGAAAAGTGTTTTTTAAGGCCAAATACTTAACTGGTGATTAGTCGATATATCCTTAAAATTTTGTGTTTCACTTAAAACAGTTGAGTCGTTTTGGAAATGTTAAATATAAAAGCAACACTATTTTGTCGTCTTTATTTTAATGTTTTTGTTGAAGTTTAGGGGAACAAAATCAAGACTTTTGTTCCAATGGTTGTACGGAACTTTATCGGCGGTTTCCATGGTTACAGAGAGCCGTGGGGTGGTGGTTGCCAGGGTGATGTCGGGGCCGTTCATGACGTCACTGGAGATGGCGGGAGTCTCTCTGACCCTGATGAAAGTCAACCCAGAAACTCTGAGGCTGTTTGGTAAACAGTTTGACGCGCATAAACCTTTTGTTTTATGTCATTATTTAAAAAGTAATAATATGGAGGGAAGAGTTTTAGGTTTTGGTGCAAATTTAAATTTTATTTGATTTCATGTGCTTTTGCTTCAGAGTTTTCAAAACTATTTATTTTTTTTTTTTCACTAATTTAATATGTGAGACATTTTTACATTTATGTAACTAAAATTTAGTTAACTTAAGTTTAATCTGTTTTTGCAGTGTTAGTTAACTGCTAACCAGTAAAGATCCTCCATATCTCAACTCAGATACTAAGACCAGCGCCCCCGCCTGGCCAAACCTCGGCACTGCTGCTGTGAGCGGACGCAACTGCATCACTGAAGCTCCTGTTATGATCACAAGGCCACAGGATGACAAACACTCCAAAGGTCACTAAATGTAGTTACAATCTGTGTTTATTTCATGTAGAAATATTGTAAATAACTTCGCTGCATCTAACCTCCAAGAGGCTGGGAATTAAATTTGTACAAAGCGAACAGCAACAGGACAAAAAATTATTATTAAATTACTATTTTTTAATTTATTTGGTACTAAAATTCAAGCTAGCTAACTTATATTCCTATGTTAATGTATTATTTCTATGTAAATGTAATCTTTTGCTGTTTTACATTTTTCCAGGGCCTCTCAGTCCTGTTATGCACAAAGTTTTAAACAAGATCTGTTCCACCTTGCTGGAAAAGCAGGAGGAACTAAACTCTCTGGACCGGGCTTCCGGGGACGGAGATTGTGGCAACACTCACGCTCAGGCCGCCAGAGGTGAGAGAGTTTTTACAGGAGGAAAATAAAAACCAATAACAAACCACTAACATGTTGCTCCTACAGCTGTTCAGGAGTGGCTCCGGGATCATGTGGTTCCTGGTTGCCCGGGGCGACTGCTTTCCGTCCTCGCTGGATTGGTGGAGGAAAAAATGGGCGGATCCTCAGGAGCGGTACGGCAAGCTGATTTATTACTGTTTTCAAGAACCAAAAATGTCCATTATAGAGAGAAACAATGAACCTGAAAACTTGACAAACATGAACATCATTATAAACATCATTATCAGTTTATAATGATGTTTAACATCATTATAAACTGATGTTAAACACACTTCAAATTTTAATTAATAAAAATAAATGCTCTTTTTCAAAAGAATTGAGTAAATGCAACTCTTACAGTTCTTTATATTGTCATTTCTTTATTTTTCTTCAAATGAAATAATAATAAAACAGCACAACTAGGACAAAAATCACTTCCTTGACAAACCTAGCAGATATAACCCGAGACTGATGTAATGAACAATTCATAGCGGTTTGATTATGTGCTAAAATGGCCTGCCATAGCGCGCTTTATATATTTAATTATGTTAATATTTTGCCAAACAATCTGAGATCAGTTCTTATTTTCTGTTTTTCAGCTCTACAGTCTGTTTCTCACCGCTGCAGCTGGTCATGTGACCGAGGAGAAGACCAACGGCGCCGCCTGGGCTGCTGCAGTGCATGCTGGGACGCAAGCCATGAGAAGGTACCCAGATAACCTACATCACCTAAACACATCAGTCTAAACAGATCAAAGTAAAAAATGTCTTCCTTCAGATACGGAGGTGCTGACCCTGGAGACAGAACGATGGTGAGAAACAAGGATTCATGTTTATCATGACATAATGTAATTTACTGTTAAGCCTGACCCTGTTTGAACTCTGACCTCTGCTGCTGTCCTCTTTCTGTAGCTGGATGCTTTGTGTCCGGCTGGAGAGGAGCTCATGAAGCTAACTACAGCACCATCTACTGGACAAATGGATGTGCTACATGCAGCGGTAGAGGTAGAGTAACTACAGACACGTTTCATATTATTGTTTACATCCGGAAATTTCATGCATGCACACAACAATGGAGGGTAAAAAGACTATACTTTTCCATGCCATCCAATTGTGCTCCCATGTAGAACAACTGTGTTAACAAAATGAAAGCTGGAGATGTAGGTATTATTAATTTAATGAAGTGCGCCACAGCAAAAGGGAAAAATAACACAGAAAAACCATTAAACGACTCAAAGCCACTTTTTTTCTTCAGTTTTTCTGCCCTCTCAGTCAGTTATGCTACAAACAGATCTGTTGCCAATGGCAACTGACTCACAACAGCTCTACTAATGTATCTGGATTTAACACCAAAACATAAACATTTTCCACACAAAGAACAGAACATTAAAGTTTTTTTTTTAATTGAACCGAATCTCACAACACATCTACATGCTAGCTTTTCAAACTCAAGCTAGCATAACTGATGTACTTCCCTCTACCTCGATATTTCTTTTTAATTCAAATTTTGCCTGACCTTATTATCTCGTGGCTGTAGTGTTGACACTTAGTAGCAAAGCACTGCGTCCCTTTTTCTGTTACATATCATGCGTATAGTAAAGATTTTGTGCATGATGTTGCCAACTTGACGGCTAAAACCGTCAACTCCCCTTTATTTCCTCTGACTCCACAGAAAGCAGCTGCGGGTGCCGAGGCGACCCGTGACCTCACAGCGCGGGCCGGGCGGGCCAGTTACATCGCCGCCGAGCGGGTCACCCTGCCTGACCCCGGCGCTGTGGCCGTAGCCGCCATGTTGAGAGCCGTCGTAGAAACGCTGGCGGAGCAGAAGTGAGGCAAAACCAACAACGTTAGTAGAGATTACTCACAAACATTGACGATCTCATCACAAAAATCAGTTTTATTATTGTCAAATGTTTGTTTTCTTATTTGCTTGCATAGAGTGGTAGTTAGATCCCTTAAAGTGAATCCTAGTCATTCCTATGATTTCAAGAAAATGTGAAAAAATGCCTCAATTGTGCCTTACAATTTAGACATCAGCACCATCGTGCAGTGGTAGTTTCACATAAACAAAAATAGTTTTTACATTCCTGTTGGGCTAATTTTCAAAATAAGTAAAAATAAACCCAATTTTTTTATAGAAAGCCTTGAAAATGACCACCTGCTGTTAAATGTTGCTTCGAACAAAAGTGAAGTATGAAGTGGTGTCACATCTGAGAAAAGCAGTGTTTGCCTCAAACTTTACTGTTTTTTGTTTTGTTAAAATTAAAATCAGCTAAAAATTGGGGCGTTCACGTGTTGCTTTGTGTTATTTTGTTTTCATGTTCAGAAGACAAAGTGTTTGGATTTGCTAATTCTACACAAACCCCAACATTCGAGCCTACATGTTGGACAAAATTAATTTATGACATACGATTCTTTTAATTGCTGTGGTGTTTCCTTCAGTTTTCAATTATTTACATTTGAAATGTGGATGTTCCATTTTCCATTTGCTTTTAGATATGAAAAATATTAACTTCCATCTGTTTTCTGTGTCTTCATGGAAAATGTAGGATGCAACTAAACAAATAAGTCTATTATTTGAGCTACACTGTAAAAAATGTTTCTAGTTTTATTTTAGTTTAGCGTCAGACTGACCGTAATGGAGTTAAACTTTCTACAGACTCTAACCTCTTCTACATTAAAAATTAAGTACTGACTCTCCATCTTACCTAGATATTTGCTGAAATTGTTTTTTTTAAATACTGTGTTGACGTTTCCCAATTGCACTAATAAAATAAAAATATTTGCTATTAAAGTGTCATTTTTGACTGTTTTTACACCAGAAAACCCTCAGTATAGCACCTTGTCTGTAAACAGATATTTCAAGTCTTTGCACAGTTTGTTTATGTCTGGCCTTTGACTAGGACATGATATCACCTTTAGATGCTTTGCTCTAATCCGATCCGACTCAGATTGTCTTCAGGGACATCTTGTTTCCCTGACAGTGTCAAAGGAAAGCAGTCCCACAGCATGATGCCATCACCACCATGTTTTACCCTTTGGAATACATATTCGACCTGAAGTGCAGAATGAGTTTTCTGCTAAATGTCAATCGTTAAAAAGGTTTAGTTTTGTTGCCTTTTTAAGTACCAGTACAAAACTTTTACTCCACAACTATCTGCATCTGTTCAACTTGTAAAATGGCAACAAAACACACTGAGGTTTAAGTTGAAACGTGTAAAAATGTGAAAAGTTCATGGCTGTTTGAGCCAAGCTGAGATGCAGTGAGGTTGTTTTTTATATATATATATATATATATAGATATAAATCAATCAAAGCTGAGATACAGCTTGATTGATTTATCATCATATTAAATTGATTGATTGATTGTTTTAGATTAAAATTAAACAGTTCTTTTTTCAGCAAAGATGTAGATAAAACTTGTCTGTTTCTGTCTTTGCTCTCCTCTTCCTTTTAACTTTCATTTCTTGGTGTTTCTCTCAACCTCCACCCGTTCACCGACTTCCTGCTCCTCTCTCTGAGCACTCCCACACTCATGCAACCTGCTGCATGAAAGAAAAGCTTTCAGTTTAACAAACTGCGCTCGCTGCACACAGACCACGACAAAGGTGAGTCTCTCCTCGCTCCGTTGTCTCTGTGGGACGATAAACCACCGTTACCTAACATCTCCGCTTCATCTTCAGGTTTATGTGGATCTGTTAAGCAATTTCAGAGCCATAATGTTAATCTGGGTCTTTTAAACTAACTGCAATGTTCACAATATTTGATATTTGATTGAATGTAATCGACATAAAGAGGCTCCTCTGACTGATTGAAATCTTTTCATTGAACATTTACATAAAAGGTGAAAAAAATCCTTAAAAAGTTGTATTTCCTCTTCTGAAACTTGATAAGAATGGCTTGAGTAAGTTTTTTAAATCTAGGATGATGTGGGCGATTTAAAAGGAAGGCCGGAAAACTGAGTCAGGCAATAAAACAACCAAAGGTTTCTGACTTTCTATCACCAAAATGAGCCAAAGGATGGTTTCAAATATTTATGTTAATTAACCGTTTTTGCAAAAAAAAAAAATTAATATGAATTGAGATTATTCCAGCAAATTAGAACAGCGCTGCCAACCAGGAAAAAGAAAATAGATATTTAACATTCAACGATGTTTTTTAGACTTCTGCAAAATAAATTACATAATTCATAAAGCATGAAATGTTTTTTGTCATCAGAACAATATGTGTAATGGTGATAACATTTTGTCCAAATGTGAAAATTATATCGTTCCAACATGAAAAATATAATGTGAGGACAAAGTTTTCATGTTAAACCGCGTCACTCGGACGGCGGCGCTACACTTCCGCATGAAATCAAGGAGTCAAACTGTAAAGATTTTGGCTCATTAGAAGCTTAAATTCAAAGAACCAGAGCCAGATAAAATATTTTTACAGAGAAAAACACCAGAATAGAGCTAAATCAAAGCGCTGCCGCTACATCAATCAAATAAACAATCCAAAGTTTGCGATAAGATGAAGAGCCGGAAACCTGAGTCATGATCGTCGGTCTTTTGTGATGCATGAATTAATTTTTTTCTTACATCTATCATCCCTAGCAAATCGTTTGCATCTCTTAGTGTTAAATTTTTTATCATTACATCCTCTTGTTACTGTTAAGAAAAAAAATCAGTTTTGAAGGGCGACCATGTTTTGGTAGGGCTGTAATTGTGTCTTGCTCCCATTTCATATTGTAGTTTCATTTCACAACATTGTCTCAATTTCCTGGTTTATTTACTGCCATATCGGCGCCAATTATTGATTGGGTAACATTTGAAGCCACTTATATCAAGGTAAAGATGAGCAAATTAAAAATCTGTAGCACCATTTCAGACATGCATTTATAAAAAATGCAACAAAAAAAAAAATACGTATTTTTCTTCTGCTTCACAAATGTTTAAATCGTTGTGTTGGTCCATCACATAAAATCTCAATAAAATACATTGAGGTTTATTATGTGAAAAAAAGAAAAACTTAAAGGGGAACGTAAATAGTTCTAAATAGAAAACAATTATAAAATAAAACTGCTCTAAAATATATATATACTTATATATCTGCTACAGAACATTGTTTTATTTAATAAGAGTTTTTTGAGAGAAAAATTAACTCATGATAAAATAGGAGTAATTTTTAAGCTAATGCTAGATTTGCTCCATTTGCCTAAATTTGGGTCAGCTAGCTATAATGCTACATGTTTTAAATTAATGAGGTTAAGAGTCCAAATTATTGGTCACCTCCAAACTTGGAGAAATGAACCAAAGCTAAAAATCACTACTGGAATAAAAGGAACCAATTTCTGATAACATTAGAGATAGGGTGAGAAGCTCGGTCATCCGGGAGGGACTCAGAGTAGAGCCGCTGCTCCTCCACATCGAGAGGAGCCAGTTGAGGTGGCTCGGGCATCTGGTCAGGATGCCTCCTGGACGCCTCCCTGGTGAGGTGTTCCGGGCACGTCCCACCGGGAGGACGCGGGAAGAAGTGGCTGGGGAGAGGGAAGTCTGGGCCTCCCTTCTAAAGCTGCTACCCCCGCGACCCGACCCCGGATAAGCGGCAGAAGATGGATGGATGGATGGATTATATGAGTCATGCTAACACATGCTAAGCCATGTTAGCTTAGCTGTTGCACCAAGAACAAAATGTACAAAACATTTTCACATTAAGAATGAACAGTTTGATGATTTTGAATTATTCTTTACCTTCGTGTTATCAGACATTCTCAGTAAAAAATAAAAAAGGGCCAGACATACTTGAACTGTTTTCAGTTTTTATGCTAACGTGGCAGCTGCTAGCGGTTGATGACAGCGTTTCCGATGTCTAAAAATTAAACCCAAGACTCTGATTTTCTCCACAACACTAAACACATACAGCCTGAGAAATGTTTTATTTATCATAATATGGTGCTAGTGAGCCTATTTCAAACTATTTAATGTTATCATGACATTTTGTGCTAAAATAGGTAAATTTGAATTATTTGATGACTTGAGGCCAGCTTCCAGACTCAGGAAGTGAATTGTCAAGTGCAGCACTTCTCTGTTAAACCTTGACAAACGTAGGCGATGTGAAAATGCTTCTTTATGATAAATACTGCAGTACCACAGGTATGTTGTGGTTTTCAGTCTCTTGTTTTCCCCTCAGAAGAATTAGCATAACATTTGCCATAGAAACATTAAGAGGAAATAACAGTGGACATCGTACTAAACAGATCTGAGTTGTTACACATTTTCATTTGAATACCAAGCAAACAACACATATTTACAGTTGGATATTCTTCTAGCATCCAGAAAACATGCATGGCTCGAACCTCGTCACTTTATACTGAAATAGGCACCAGGTGTCACAAATGAACATGAAATAAAGACGGATTGTTAATAAAAAGCAATGTTTATATTATATCGAAGCTTCCAGAAGTATTCCATCTACTTAATAAAGCAGATACATGAAAATGTTTAGTGCAATGTAAAATTATCTCCACACATAACCCTGAACACTTTATTGTTGGTAAAACATGGTTGCGGCAGCATCATGTCATAAAGATGCTTTTCCATCAATGGGAAAAGAGCCAGGTCTGGGCTTAAGAGACTTTCTGGTTGACTGTGTGACGGAAAGCAAATACTCACTCTACATGGAACATGGCGGTGGCAGCGTCATCCTGTGGGGACGCAAAGCAAAGCCGAAGAAAAGCTGTTAGAGGCTGAAAGAAACCTGAGACTGAGGCAGCCCAAAAATACAGACACAATTCGTAAATTGAACCTGATGCCACAAAATTCATTAAATTAGAAATGGTGTCATTTTTTTTACCTACTCAAAAATAGTATTTTTATCAAAGTCTGTACATCATTAAAGATCTAAAACAAATATGTGTCTGGTGAGTTTTTGGTTAAAACATGTTTGTTTTTCATTCAGTGGGAAGAAAATCCACATTTTTTTATTGAAGAGTAAAAAATATTTCATAATAAAATTACTCAAGTAAAAATTCTCAGAAAAGTAAACATGTTTCAAAAAAAAGGCTGAAGTAACTGTAACTAGTAACTACCTGCCTCTGGCTGCTGGTCAATGTGTTTATGTTGTGGTTAGCGCCGCGCGCCGCTGGTTAAATCCCGTCTGTTTCTGTGTCATGTTCTTGTTTTTGGCAGAGCAACTCGCCTCATCAATGATGTTTACATCATTGATGTAAACATCAATGATTGTTCTCTTCACCCTCACTTGTGAAGAGAGGGTTGTTCTCTTCCTTGTTCTCTTCACCCTCACTGTTGTTCACACAGGAAGTGAGGAAGTGTTTGCTGTCATGGTTTTACTCAGCCACCTGTTAGCTTGAAAAATAACAGGGTCGACAACCCAGATGCTGTGGTGATGCTGTGAGGGCAACTCCAGGAAGCTGAGCCGTCTTTTTCAGATTGCTGTTCTGACTTACTGTTGTCTCTTACAGACAACCTCTCTTCCTCTGGTTGTAATTTAAATTTTAAAGATTTCTGTCCATCTTTGTGGTTCCCAGATGGAGTTTGCTTGCAGCCATGTTGTATGTAACTGGGGCCCAGATGGAACGGGTGAGTAGCAATGGGCAACATGGACTTAGAAATATATTTTATAGGACTATTGTGATAAACAGAATGATGATGAAGTTGATAGAACTGTTTGTTCCGTTGAACTCATCAAAGCTTTACATATTTAGTTTTTTAATTCTCTCTCTAACAGCAGGTAATTCTCAGTTTGGACCCGAATATGAAAACAGAACGATTCTACAAACAGGTGACTTTCTCACACATTTCAGCAAAAACAACATTTTCCGAGTCCAGTGCTTCTTAACAGTTGTTTTTCTCTCTAAAGTGAACGTTTTTATTCTCCAGAGTATTGCAGTGAGATAACAGGAAAGCATATTAAAGAGGAAACCTCCATGCCCAAGTGTGTGTGTGTGTGTGTGTGTGTGTGTGTGTGTGTGTGTGTGTGTGTGCATGCCTGCAAAAGCAAGAGAAGAGAAAGACTGTAGAGCTGTGCAGGTTGCAACTCAACAAGTGGAAAGTCCATGATGTCAGAGTAATTTTGATGCATGTTTAAAAAGTCAGGCAAAATGTGTTTAAACAAGAAAGAAATTAAGAAGGAAACCAGAAAATACCAAAATAAATAAAAAATAATTTAACAATGCAACAAAAATACACTGTAAGAAGCAAAGATGTTGTTGCAATGTTAAAAAACATGAGAAGGAAACAGAAAGAGTTCAAAGTTCAAAGTGATATTATAACAAACAAGTTAAAAATACATTGTAAAAAACCTAGAAACAAAGAAAAGCAGGACACACCTGACTTGTGCACCTACTTGTGCATAGTTGTCAAGTTGTAAAGACTTTCTAAACGAGTGAATATCTGATCCTGCAAGCTCTGACTTCAGCGGGAAAACAGAAGTATTTCAAATACTCCAAAGCCTCCGTTCCTCTTCAACACGCTGTCAAGAAGACAGTCCAGATTTCTCACCATTTAAAAAATATGTGAAAATAATATAACATGACCATCTGATATACAATGTATATCTATTGTAAGAAAAAATCTTACAATGTATTAAGTTGTACATTGGAAATGCTGACTGCATTTAACTGTCATGCAAACTGCTGTTTTTTTTCTTATTTGCACATGAGATCAAATTTACTATCCTCAATAGAAGAATCTTGTTGAAATCTGCCTCATCAGTGTCTCTGTAGTGACATAATAAATTGAAAAATTAAGCCGTTTAACCTATTTTTTATGCATATCTAACACTTGATAGTTCTTGTTTCATCAGATCCACGTCCTCCGCCGCTGCCGCCACGTCGCCTGAGGAAACCTCGACCCAATTCCCTTCCCAATATGCCTTTTCTCCCCTCTACACTTCCTGTCACTCCTTTCTCTCTCCCTCCTCCAGTTCCTCCCAGACGTAAGTGAATCAAACTCTTAAAGATTAAATCTGGATGAAATGTAATTACTTTTCCAACTGATTTCTTCTGATTCTTCCAGTTGATTTGCTGGAAGAAAATCGTTTTAAGGTCAACATCAACGTCATCTCACTTGGTCTTGGAAAACTGGCTGACATGAGCCAAGGTCAGGACACCCACACACAAATCAAATTTCATCATTTTCCCATTAGTTTACCCGATTTCTGTTTTGCAGACGCGGGCCTGGAGGCCTTCCAGAACCCAGTGATTTGTGGGAAATGTAGTGCTGCACTGTCATGTCTCAGCTCAGTATGGAAGAAGGTAAATATTTCATGTCAATATAACCAGGTTTTTGTTTGATTTGTTAAAGACCATCCTTCCTGTAAGAACACAAATTAGCATTTAAGTTTCTCCTGTGTTGTGCAGTTGTGGGTATGCGAGTTCTGTGGATATGAAAATGGTGTAGACGAAAGTTTGGCCCAAGTGTGCATCGGTCAGCGTGCGGGTGTTCGTACTGACGACCTTTACCTGCCGAGAATGAGCGAAGACGACTACCAGAACCTGGAGGACACAATGGTTGTTTTCTGTGTGGACATTTCTGGCAGCATGACGGTCACTACAGAGGTTTGTGTAAAACAAAAAACTTCAATGAGAAGCATTATGCAAAATTCAAGTTGTGCATGTTTTCATGCTTCCATTTGATTATCTACTGTGTCTAAAAACAACGCAAGAGCCAAGTGCGTAAAAAAACCCAATGCAGATAGTTTCTGGCAATAAGTTAAAGTTTTGGTGTCTGGAAAATGAGTAGTTTCAAAAACCTGCGGAATGTAACGTCACAAATCAGTTCCCTAGCAACCTCAGTGAAACCCAGCCTGTTCCCTAGCAACCCCAGAGAAGCCCGGCATGTTGGTCAGCTCGTTTTACCGCTGTATGAGCTCTACAACGTACAAGTGTTTTATTGTTGACTAAACATCCATAAACCACTTGCTCAAAAGAGACTAAAATCTTATCTAAGAAAAAACTGTGCAAAACTGTCATGAACATGTTTTCTATACTTGGCCACGCCCCTCAGTGTCAATTTTTTCAAAATTTGCCAAAGTTACACTTTCACAGAAATGTTAGATATACTTTAAAATACAGTATACCTTTCTGCTACGTCTGTATTTAGTAGTCAACCAAACTAGAGACAGCTAAGTAAACACATAGCTAGCTAACGGAGTGTTATCTAAAACTGTAGCACACTTTTCGTCCCATTCGCCACTTTTCTTTTCAGCTTTGTAGGCTAGGATTTTAACTAGCTCAGTTAATGAGTTGGGCAAAAGAAAAGAGGAGCTCCAACGCGACTTGGTTAGCGTTGACATGTTCGATTCATTTATGAGCAACTTGAGAGAAAACAGCTAAAAGTTCTGCATGTTCAGCATCTCCAATAAAAAAAATGTAAACGATCTGTAGAAATACCAAGAACACAAACCACAACTGATAAAAATCTGATGTTTTAGCTCGGATAACAACAGACTAAACAGCAGCATATGTCACTGATGAGAAGCACTTAAAGCACAGAAAGTCACTCTCACAACAAAGACTCGGCTTTCACAGCAGATAAGATCTCTCTGCTTTCGGTTTCACAGACACGTCTCCATTAGATTCAATCAGAACGCCCTATTTGGCTTTTCTTCGCTCTCTTCTGAACTCTCCTTGTGTTGTTAAAATGATAACTTCTGAAAGGGCATTGTAAGCATATCTCTATGTTTTATGCATTTGCAAGATGGACGTTGTGTTCTTTTACGTAAAAAGAGAAAGAGCTGCAAGTAGAAACACCTACATAAGTTTGACCCCTTTGAACCACAAAAAGATCACAGTACAATCACTTCTCTATAATTTCTCTTTAGGTGACTTCAGATAGTGGCTCAAAGCTTCACATATCCAGATTAGAGGTGAGACATTAGTTTGTTGTTGATGATTAATTTAAACCCTGTGTGAAATCTATTGATTGTGGATTGCTTGGTGAATTGTTGTTATCCAACAGGGAATCCAGGATGCTCTTCATCAGACGCTAACGTTCATGCTGCAGCAGACGCCGCGACGTAGGGTGGCCCTCGTCACCTTTAATAATGAGGTAGAACTGATGTGGCGGCCATTTTTCAGCCAGATCGTTCATATAAGTTGTCTTTTAGGCTGTATTCACACCAATGCTGTTTAGACTGTTTTAGTCAAACTGTAGTTTGTTTGGATTTCTTGGATGCCCCTTTGCAATAAGCCATTGTTGACTCAGAATGTGCGGTCAATAAAGTTCAAAGTTGAATGAAACCTTTGAAAATGAAGCATTTAAAGTTAAAATGTGATTTTGTTTGGTCAAGTTTTCTGCTGCCTGTCCTTCAGGTTGTTATCTACGGGGATGGTACTCGGACTCCGCTCACCATCAAGGACTGGGCGTTGGTTGACTACGAACACATCTGGAAACAGGCTTTGGGTTACAGTGTCCCTCACTGCATCGCTGAGACATACCAACATCTCACCCAGAGAGTCAAAGAGTAAGAAATTCTGTCATAAAAGTAAACAAATACAACTTATAGTCCACTATAAATTTAAACGGTGTATAAACACAGAAACGCTACTGGTGTTTTATATTTCCGTATCTTCCAGGTTAAGGGAAAATGGAGCAACAGCTCTGGGTCCGGCAGCATTAGCTTCAGTAGCGTTAGCATCAAAATACCCCGGCTCCAAGGTAAGTGAGGAGTAACTCCTGCCAACGTTGACAATTCTAAAAACTGAGAATTCCCTGAAAATCAGCCGAAAACATAAAACAATAAATTCCCCAGCAGGGGGCAGTCAGAAACTCTTTTTACTGCCCCTTTTTAAAAGGGCAGTATCATTTAAAATGGACTTTTTTTAAATTTACATCATGTTATTATGTTATTCCCACATCAAAAACATACCTGGAGTCCTGCCTTGAGTTTTTTATATACATTTGAGAAGTCCTTTAATCTCCATGGAAACCATTTAGGTGTGCTAAACGGCTGGGTGGGCCGAGCTCCTGTTACACTAACTACTTCTTAGTGAAACACCGGTAAAAAAAACGTCACTAAAGGCTTAATAATGGAGCAATGTTGTGATCACTTCCTGAAGGCAGAGTTTTAGAAAGAGGAGGAGTTTCTTAAAGAGACAGAGGCCCAATTTCAAGTGAAATTTTATATTTGATATACATAGAATTTTAATAATGACTGAAGATAACATGGTTATCTAAATATTGGTATAAAACCGCACTATGAGCCTGTAAAATACATAACACTGCCCCTTTAAAACAAAACATGCATAAGCCAGATCTTATGCTAAAAATAAAGATTATCTTACATGTAATTATATCTGAGAGGTTGAATGTTTAATTCAGCTGTTTTGCAGCCCTAAGCAGTTGTGTCACAACTTTATTTCAATGTATGTTGCAGGTCATTTTGTTCACTGACGGCAGAGCCAACATCGGACTCGGTGACATGGAGCAAGCTATGTCCTCTTATACAGAGGCTCCATATTTCTACAGACAGCTGAGTCTGCAGGCAGTAGAGAAAGGGTCAGGAAACAAACACACACACTAAGCTCCCCATTAACTCCACGCTAAAATGTTTTTGTTGAATTCCTAAGGATAAATAAACAATTTCTTGTTTTTTTCAGAATCATAATCTCAGTAATGTCCTTTAAAGGGACAGACTGCTGCTTGGCTGATATTGGGAGACTGGCTGACATGACTGGAGGAAGGGTGAGACACAAAATTAAGCACATTTAAATGGTTATTTTGGCACAAATATAAATTTATTAAAATGTCTAAAGAAGAACAAAGTAACACTGTTTTACATTTAAACAGGAAGCTGGTCAGGCAGTGGTTAAGCCTATTTTACTCAGCATAACGGCAATTTTGCAAATGTCTACCAAAGGTTAACTGAAACTATTGTTGTGTAGGTGTGTTCTGTTTTTTTGTTTGTGAATGTGTTGGTGTTTTTTGGTGTGAGCTGGAAGCACATTTACTCAAAATATATTATATGGCAGTTACATGTTTTGTACCCCTTAGGTGAACATTGTTAGCATCGGCACCATGGCGTCAGAGATCCAGTCCATTTCTGAAGACAACGTGTTAGCAACAAGTGTAACTGCAACCCTGCTTGCTCCTGACGGCGTGTGAGTGGAGACTGAAATCAAACACACACCAAAACTCAAAGATAAAATTTCAAGAGGGAATCTGAAACTAAATGATCAATCTCAACTTGGTATCAATAAAATCAATATTTTGGACCTATCCTCTCACCTCTGTTTCTTTATAATTGGTCAAATGCTATGGCTGATTGGTGTATTGATATATAAAATAGTTCTAACAACTAAAACATTACTTCTCCCTTTAGATATTTCCCATTTGAGGAAGAAAACAATCACAAACTGGTCAGAGAGATCGGAAACGTAACAAAGGGACTGGAGATCACCTTCCAGTTTGCTGTGAAACCAAATTATATGGAATGTGAGTTAGTCAGAAATAAAACATTTTAGCACAGAAACAAAAAGAAGTTGTGTTTTGCTAAGAGATGTTGTTTCGTTACAAGATTGTCTCCAGAGGATCACGCTTCCATTCCAGCTGCAGCTCAGCTTCAAGACCAGAGACCAGCAAAAAGTCACTCGCATCATTACCGAACAACGGCCAGTGACCACCAGCAGGTTAAAAACAAAACCACAGCTTTTTTCCAGTATCACCCAATACACCAAACTGGTTTGTGTTTTAGATTCTTTGGTATTGACTTCAATTGGTCGGTTTTGTCTAAAGTAAGATTCTCCTGGGAAGACTCAACACGGCGGTGCTGGCCGTCCACTGCGCTCAGCTCTGCGCCGGTTTAACCATGGATGGCCATGTGGCCGAAGCACAGAGGCAGCTAGCAGCTCAACAAGACCTGCTGCATCACATCAGGTACTACCAACACTGCCAGACAGGAAGTAGTGAGGAAACTACTTCCTCTCTGAGATCTGAGTATGGTCACTTTCTATCAAAACCACTGAATCTCGCTGAGTGTTTTCACATCAATCCATCAAATTTAGAATTTTTCCAAGAGCTGCCATTACACGTCGCATGTTTACCAGACATCTAATAGTCCGGTAGACTCGGTTCAATTAGGGACCAAAGCTGCAACATTTGTTATGTTTCCAGCATCTATTATTATAATTGCAACTTATTATTTCCATCAGTTCCAATCGTGTTCAGAACTGAAGAAGCCTTTGGAATTTGAGGTGAAACACCTTCAAGAAAAAAGAGAAGAAGAATCCCATCAGAATGCTTGGAGACTTGTGTGGGAATAAATCCATTCATTTTAAAAGGCTAGAGTTGGGTTATAAGATTTGGTTCATTTTACTTGTTTGGTTAAACTTGTATTGATTATTTTCTGTCTCTGTCTGCATTGCAGTATGTTGAGGCCAATCCAAAAGGAAGAGAGTATCTATGGTAACTGGATGGAAACCATGACGACAATTTGTGGCAACATGAAAGCAGATTCTCAGGTACCTTTGCATTTACCATAACACCAGCCAACACTTTTAGTTTTAGCCATAATAAAAAAATAAAGTTGAACTGTGAAGAAAAAACATGTCAAACATGTTAAGTTTGCCTGATCGAGACATTAAATGCAGTGGAATTTAGTGGAGCCTGATAGCATGTAGATTAAGAAAACTATTAATGTAACAAAAAGCAAATGTTTTACAATCTTGCAGTTTAAATATCCCATAAATGCACATTTGTTCCCTCATTTTGGAGCAGTCTCTGTCGGATGAAGCAGCTGAGGTGGTGTACCAGATGAAGAGAGCCAGAAGCATCAGCAGCAACTACCCGCCACCCGTCCAGAAAAAGGTCAAGGAAGCAGTGTAAAAAAAGCTGATTCTACAGAAAGAGAAACATACAATTCATGAACGGCTTAGTATTATTTGTCTATGTTTTACCTGTGCAAAAGCTGCCATTTTAACATAAAGACAAAACTATTTTAGTATTTTATTTTCATAGTTTTATACTGATGTTAGAGAATGTGATGTTTAGATAACATAATGGGTTGAATACAGTCCAAAATGGATCATGTTCTCTGAGTAAATCGGAGCAGAGCCATTAAGCCAAGTGTTATATTTCTGTTTTATAGAAAGTTCACATACAATTTCTCTACGTTTCACGTAAAATAAACACTTTTATTTTTTATTGCAAAATAAAGTCATGTCTCCTTCAATTTCTTATTTTTTGTACTTGCATCAATTTACCTTATTTGATTTAAGGTTCTATCTCAACAATCCACAAAAAATTTATAGAGCTAAAGTTAGGAAATTTTAATAATTACATTCTAATGGTTTCAAACTGATTATTTTTGAAAATATTAACCAACACTGCTTAGAAAAGTGTACAGCTCAATTCAACTCAGTTTAATTGTTTTAAACTGTTTTGCAGTTAAACCCTCTTTGACTTTACTCACTTTGATCTTATAATTAAGTTATGTTAAAGAGTTAGGGGAAATCAATCAGATATGCCATAAATACAGAAGAGAAAAGTCTTCTGCTTGTTTTTGCTGCCAACAAGTGGCGAGAAAATGAACTGCAGTTCCTGTTTGGGTTTGCTGATTCATTGAACTCATTACTTTTATTGTCATCGTGATGTAGCATTAGCAGAAGAAGTGATCAGACTGGTTCTGGTTGAAAACAGCCGGTCTACCAGAACACAGAGTCATTTATAAGCAATCTGAACGGCTGATCTGCAGATAATTACATATTCTTACAGAGGCGGAAATTTACCCAAGGTCCATTCTGTCTTAGTGAGTCACTGCCAAACAATGAACTTGTTATAACCAAGTTCATGAGGCATGTAGCCTGGGCTCTGTTATTTTAGCTCACTCTGTTTCCAAATCCAAATTAAAACTCTTCACTTCAACTCTGATCTGCCTTCATTTGGGTCCACCCAAAAACCAACCATGACACATGTTTTTTGTTTGATAAATTAAAAATACATGACCTATTTTACTGCAAACCATTTTTTTAAATTATGCATCATTAAAAAATAATTTAAACTAAACCTGGGATTTTAAATGAACAATAAAGTCTGTACAAACGGACTCATAACTCATTTCAGTCCAGCAGGTTTATCTTGTTTAGAAAAAACAATCAGAAATAAAAACATCATGCAGTGTCCTAGATTTTTCAGCTGATGTTTTCTCTGTCTAGATTTTATGTTAGTAGTCATAAAAAAATGTGGATGTGGGTCAACTTCAAAAACGCCCTGCATTATTTAGTTATGTTTACTAAATATGTGCACTCAATTCAAATATATGCAAGTCTGCTTTGAGCGAAACTCAGTGGATGTTTGTAGTCCTATTTGGTACTAAATTAAAAACTGATAAAATATTCATAAAAGAGGATTATCTTGCGTTTTAGTTTAAAAATATATATTTGTGGTTTTAAACCTTTTAAAATGTAACTAAAATTTTTATCTGGATGAACTGCCCTACATTGGACCTCCTGTTCTACAACATTATTAATTGCTCCCCTTAGTTCAAACTGCCTTGCAAAAGTTTTCAAACCACAAACTTCATTTATCACATCCCACGAACCACACCAAGCAGCAGCAAAACATGGCCGTGTCATGCTCTGGGGAAGCTTTTCTATATCAGGAAAGGGAATCTGATCAGAGGTTTTTAGTAAGATAGAAGGAGCTAACTACCAAACAATCCTGAAAGAGGATAAACCTTCCAGCAGGACAACAGGAAACATACAACCAGAACTCAAATGAAAAAAATCAAACAGTGTTAGAATGGTCAAGTCAAAGCCTGGATATAGATCCAACTGAGAATCTGTGACAAGAGCTGAGAAGTAAAGTTCAAATATGTCCTTCATACAGTCTGACTGAAGTAGAGCTATATTACAAAAAAGGAAGGGCAACTCTGAAGAGTGGAAGACTGTTACATGGAAAACCGGAGCAGCAACTAATCAGAAACAGAATCAGGAAAACATTGGTACAGCTTGTCTGGGAGACTTTTCATGATGCGTGATGATGTCATGTCATCACCTAAAACCAACTGTGGGAAACCCTACAAATCCACGTGCCATTACACAAACAACTAAAACAAAGAGAAGTGGTGAGCACATGCTCTGAAGGAGAGGTTTTGTACAGATGGTGATCTCTCAGAGATCACCAAATAGATCAAAACATGAAAACCCAAGTTTTTATTGACAGACTGAGTTTTAGTCAGTGACTTTGGTTTAATTAAACATTAGTCAACTCCAGAGCTCCAGATGTGAAACTAAACACAGCCAGGTGTAAAGATGAAGTCGAATAAAAACTGAATGCTGAACAGTTGGACCATATGGAGGTCGCCATTTTGTTGGACCATACAGAGGTAGCCATTTTATCATCTGCACAATTAAAACTAAAACACAAGATGTCAAAGCTGCGGCCACAAAACATCTGGATTTAGGCAAGCTCCCTCAATACGGCGTTATACACAAGACACGACAAACAAATAAATAAAAGTTACCGGTTTGTGATCAACTGTTTACTACAGGAGCTAACACTATTAGCACGAGCTAAGCGATATTAAATCAACTAAAGTAACAATACAGCATCTATAAATCCTTGCAACACACTTTTCCAATGTATTTCAGAAAATATTTTGGTCGCGAAGCTTACCGTTAACAGCTTGATTTGGAAACCGAAGCTTTCTGCGATCTTTGCAGCAAACGAACTCATTTCCGGTTGGCATTTCCAAGCAGCAGCCGCTCAAACACTAGCACTTCCGCCGACTTTGTTCTTCATTGGTTCGGTCCATCTCATTTTCATTTCCTCTTGATATTTCTCTATTGCACTGCTTCAAATTGAAGAAGCTGAACGTTACTTACCGCGCAAAAATTAGAGAGGGTCTACTTGAAAAATTACGGTCCTGTTCTTCCTGGTCGAAGCTAGCATGATGCACCTAGCATACGTCATCTACCCAGGATGCATTGCACCGTAAACAACACGGCTACGTCCGTGTGAAAATATTTTTATTTAAATTCATTAAGAAAAGTAAGCAGCCTGAAATTCTTTTTACTATGTTATTTTAAATAAATATTTTGTAAATAAAGTCTATTGTTGCAATTCTTTTAAAGTTTTTCCTACAAAAACAATATAAAATGGCGTTAATGCACTCTCACTACGAAATATTACATACCTCAAACAAAACAAAAAATAAATAAATAAATAAAATTTGGACAATCCAAAAAAATACTGGGAAACTATATTATGGTCAGATTATGTCTGCAGATCGGAACATTCAATAGTTGGCTTTCCCACTATTGGGAAAGACAACTCTTCACAGAAACCAAGAGAGGATGAATGGAAAAAGCACCAGAACATTCTTGAAAAGAATCTAATGATAATTTCTAAGTAAAACAACAGAGTAAAAGAAACTCTTAATTGGTTTCAGAGAAAGAATGTCAAACTCCTAGAATAGTCATCTGATTTGTTTACCAAGAACCTTCAATATTTGAAGACAGTTGGCATGAAAGAATGTGTCAAAATCACACCTCACCTACACCTACCTCATTCAAGAGGCATGAACGAAGAAAAAATGCTTTTTCATCCAAGAAATTAATACATTTTTGTAATTGTGGCCAGTATTTAGTCCCTGGGTTATTCCATAAATTAATTAATGGACTAAATTGACTTCTATTTTTTATTAGTTGTATTTTCATCATTACTACTGTGTTTTCAGATTATACCGCTAACAGTCTATAATCTGTTAGGGCTAGAAACAGGACCAGATTTACAAGGATGTGGGCCCCGGGGCTGTTCTGTCCCCTAGAGAAAAAATATTTTGCTAATGCAGTAATTAATAGGAAGTATCATGCATATTTAGGTATGAACTGATAACACCAACTAATGATGGGAAAATCTGTGGAAATGGGGGCTCTGAGCTACTGTCCCCATCAGGGCCCAGGTTAAAAATAATGGCAGAGTTCATTTTTTTTAAACAATTTATATATTACGTTTTTGCATATATAAAAACATGCATTCAAACACCCACAACAGACCCTCAGGGTATAACATAAAACAAATCAAGATTGAACTAAAAAAGGAAAACAAAAAAATAACGGCATTGTTAATAAGGAAAAACCCCATTCAAATAAAGGAATAAAAAGTACACTTGCATGTACAGTGACTAAATACATGTATAAGTATACCGATAAATAAAATAAAGTTTCAATCTAGTGCCTAGATAAAGTGTCACTCTCTTCTTAATCTTAGATGCTGTTCTTTTATTTTCTTCAGCACTACTCATTTGTTTCAGCTTCAAAAATTGCATCAAGGCGTCCCATATTTCTTTAACTTCACTGGTCTTGTTCATTTCTCCAAAGCAAGGCAGGTAGCCATTTCACAGAACCATGTTGCAGTTTTAGGACCATCCATACTTTTCCATTTCCAGCTAATCTCCATCTCAATGAGCAACTCAAACTATTTATAATAGGGGTGTGTTTATCCTCGGTTCCAGGAAATACTTTACCCGTGAGAAATGCAGCTGAACATCTCCTGAAAAACAGCTTCAGGATTGGATCTGTTGACTTTTGACCTACTCTGCAGCATATCTGAGTGTGTTCCTTTTAGCTTAACCAGTCCTGTCACTTTTACCTGGTAAAGCGAGAGACAGGTGAGTGGGAGTGGCTTTGGAACGAAACACCACCGCCCTCAATCAGGTACGCCCACACGCAAGATTTTAGCAAGTTTAAATCCCAGACAACCTAAACTGCTGCGAGCGCAGAAGGTTCGGGCCTCAACCGTCTCTGGAGGACTTTGGACTTACAGCTTAAGGTATCTGCTAGTTATTCTGAAGTAGGTCAAACTAATATGTTTAACCTGATATAAGTAATGTGTCACATTGTGTTATTTAGTGTTAAAAACTTATATGTAAGTTTTTTTAATACAAAACTTACATATAAATAAATTCTCAACAAAATTTAGGAGCTTAGAGTCAATAATTTCTTAATATTGATGAAAAAGAACTTTTTCCACTGGGAGATTATTTTACCTAAAACATGGAAAAAATGTCTTTATCTGCCAATCGAACTAGAACATTTTCATCAATATTATGGATTATTGAGTCTGAAAATTTACTTGTAAGTCAGTTTTATTTTAAGTGTGCTAAAATATTTGCATTAGAAACTAGACCAAAATTCCTTGGTGAGATTTTGTGTTTTTACAGTGTAAAAAGTGAATCATCTGTACCCCCAGTTTGTGTTTAGCTCTGTTTGCCTGTATTATGGTTTATGAAAGGTTAATCTTCTCTGATGTGACTACGTGACTCTGTTTGGGGAAATCTGTGACATTTATTGAGTTTTATTTTGAAACATGCTTTAGCATAATAATTTCTGTAAAATTTCTATTACTGGCGTTATTACTAAAGTCTGAGGTACAATGAAACACCGTAAGAACTGTTCTTCTTATGCTTTTTATTTGAGCTTGACAAGTTTTAAACCAATTTCTTAATCCCTGCTGGTGATAGAGACCTCAAATAATTAGAAATGTATGTATTCTTTTCACAATAATTCTACTTGTTTATCACATTCTTTAGCAAAGGAAGAATATATTTTACAAGTAAAGAGAAGTTTTATTGGACACAATCAAATATTGAACACTGGAAGGAGGGTTGCTTTTGAAAGTCAGTAAAGATTTGGCATTTAAATATGAGATCTTTAGTAAGGAAGGAACATTGTCTGTCCAAAACAGGAACCTGGGCTCATTAACCAGTAATTGTCAAGAGATTTGTGCCAATGCATATGTAGGGAAAAGGTTAACACCAAGATGTTTCTTATAGAATTGCTTCAATAATTCAGGATATGAAAAATATTTAGGTAGAATTTGTTTTATATTGTTTTGCCCTTCAGTTATGTTCAAGACCCTATGTGTGCTTCCTCCCTTTGCTTCTCCATATAGCAATACATTTTACCCCAAAACACCAAATCTGAACAGCAGTTGAATTTGGCTTACATATTAAAAAACCCCTGTGATATTTTATGTCATGGAAAAATATTGGCAGGTTGCAGCATTCATACCTCAAATGTCTGGTACCTGTATGTGTATTTGAACTAAGTGTACGTGGAAATGAGGTAGAGAATCCAGCCCCACTTCATTTCTGGAGGTTTTTTTGAACATGCTAATCTGATCTGAGATAAATGTGTGGAACAAACCTCCAGTATGGCATGCTTCACTATGTTTAGAGTTTTCCTATTAACCCTTAATTTTCCCCTAATCAGATTTCTAGGGATTAGGATTTGTCATAGTATAATGGCAGCTACAATGGCCTGTCTTATGCATCTGTGCCAATGTAGGGGAAAAGTCATTCAAGACTTTAGGGTTAACGTTAAGATGTTTCTTAAAGAATTGTTTCATGTCGACTTCAAAACTCCAAAGTGGTTCACAATACATGTAGTCATTCATTCAAACATTCACATGGTGATGGTGGAAGCCACTGCTGGCTTTTGGAAGTTAAACTTTCTGACCAACAGGGTCCTAAGGTCACAAAGACTGACCTTCTGCTTTCTAGCAGATACTGCCTAACTCATGCCTGTCCTTTAGTTTTCAGGATGTCTTTGTATGGCAGTTTTTTGACTGAAGACCAGTTCACATGCTCTATATGCCTGGATGTCTTCACCAATCCTTCCTCCACACCATGTGGCCACAGTTTCTGCATGGTCTGCATCACCACATACTGGGATGGATCTCAGGTGAGTGATTGTTGAAGCTCCCTTCGATCGACTTTTATTTCTTAATTTTTGCTCTTTAAATGTTCTTGTCAAAGGTAGAGATGCTTTGACTCTACCTTCGTTGGGTCAGATACTTAAATACCAGCTTCCTGCTGTCTGTCCTTCATAACTGGAGTCACAAGGGCTATGTTTCAACTGTTTGATCATTCTTCCATCTTCATCACCTTTTCATTTTCCTGCTGGTGTTTCTGATTTGGTCTCTTTCTCCTGGACAGCCTTTCACCTATTCCATCATCCTCTTCCAGGTTTGCCAGTGTCCTTTATGTAAGAAGACCTTTCAGAAGCGACCGGACCTCCAGATCAACAGGACTCTGCGAGAGATAACTGATCAGTTCAAATCTATGAAAGGTGGAGGGCCAGTGAAGGACAAGAAGGGAAAAATGATGGGACACACAAATTACAACTTTATGGCAGAACTAAAAATGAAGCTGCCAAAACCTCTGCCCAAGAACGTGGCAGCTCTGACCGGCACAGCTCAACCCCAGGGTAAGTAATCGGAAGGGTTTGGACCGAACCAACCAGGCTATGCAAAACGTTATCACATGTCGACATCACGCACAGCTATAATAAATGTAGAGGTTGCAAATTAGACCACACAACTTGTAAAAATGGAAAAGATTCCGCACTCTGAATGGAGGTTTGGACTAGGACATTTTTCAAAGTTTCATGCCTGTGGTAAGGCACAGATTAAACAGTGGATGGGAACATTCACTGCTGCATAAAGCATTTCCATTTCCTTTTAGCGCATTAATTACTTTTAAGAAAAAAAACTAAAAATTTAAAACCCTTTTTGAGAAACTGATAAAGTTATTTTGAATCTTAACATCACCATCAACCTTTTCGTCTGAATTTTTCCTCTTATTTTACTACATTTAGACCGTTGCCATGGTGCATAACTCAGTTGTTTTCCTCTCTATCAACTGGGAGCAACTGACTACAATCTCAAAAGCTCAAATACTGCAATACTCCAAGACTCCAAGATGATATTAGTTACAACATTTATGAATGAACTAAAAACACTGAGCAAAGACAATGATCCCATCAAGTTAAAAATCCTGCGGTGGAAAAATGTTTAGGGTCAGATATATGAGGAGAAACAAGAGAACAGCCACATGGAGGTTTCTCCGTTACACAATAACCTTGTTGCTCTGGTTGGTTTCGTAACAAACACACCTGTGAGGGCTGCCAACTTCAGGTCATTTCACTTTATGCAGGAGATATATGACTTTCCTGTCAGGGTTATGTAACGATGATGGAGCGATGCAGGAATGTTGAAATGCCGTTCAAGAGATGAAATGTTGATTGTTAGATTCTGTTTTCTTAAATAATAAAAATATATTACATATTAAAAAGGACCTAACAGTTTTTCTGGGGGTTTTTTGGCAGCGCATTCTTTCCCAGGTCTGTCCACGACAACTTTGTACCCGACTGCCACAAGCACGATGGCTTTATCGGTACCGAACCACCACGGGTCTTCCAGCCCCGAGCATCATCATCTCAACCATCTTCATCCTCATTTCCCTCATATGATGCCCAACTCCAACAATCGCAGAAGGTTCACGCTGAGCGGAGCGGCCAGTAGCCAGAATATCCCTCTGTGCGAAATCCATAACAGAGGATTATTGGTAAAAGAATCAGCTAACTTTGTATTTCATTCACATATTCTCAGTATTATTTTATATATCAATATAGAAACTATAGCGGAAACATGTACTGTGTTTTAAATACTAGTCGCTTCTTATGTTTTTGCTTATTGTTGCTTTTAAATGTTTAAAATAATCAAATAGGTTTAAATATTCCATTCTTTAGAAGTGTTTTAATTCAGCCACATCCAGAGAGTCTCTTCAGAGCATCTACTTCTAGAATTTGACTAGGCCACTTTGTGTTTTTTTAATTTTTAACCAGTGAGAAGCTGGACTTGCTGGTGTGTTATGCATCATTTTCCTTACAGACCATTCCTTGTTTTTTCTGTTTGTAGTTCACTACAGTCCCAAAGCCGTAGAAATAATGTTTTAGAAACCATTTCCAGGTTTTCTAGTTCCAGAAAAACGTGACAATTCTGATCTGTCCACCCCCCCTAAAAAAGCTGATTTTTTTCCACTTTCATATATTGTACTAAAAAAAATCTGATTTATATCTGAACAGATGCAAATAATGACTGAGAATAATTATAACTATGAAATTAAGAACAAAAAACAGAAGAAATCTGTAATGAAGTGAATATATTTTAGCAGCATTGTAACCTTTCCTCTTTCTGTTTTCAGCTTTACTGTAAATCTGACCAAATGTGCATCTGTCCTGAATGTGCGATCGAAGACCACAACGATCATGACACCATCACTGCTGAGGCCCAGTGGATGGAAACTAAGGTTAGAAAATAAAAGCTTCTGCTGTTGTTTGGGCCGACTTAAACTGACTGGAAGAGATGAGCAGCGGTTGCTCAATAAAGTACATTTTACAACTTACCTGTCCGTCGCTGATCGTACCAGTTTTACCCTTGTGCACTGTAAAAACACAAAATCTTACCACCTGAAATAAGACAAAACTCACTTTTCGGTAAAATAAAGGAGCTGGTTTTAAGTGGATAATTCCTTCATATTGATGAAAAAGTGCTAGTTCCATTTGCAAATTATTTCACTTACAACAATAATAATTTTTCCCATATTAGTGAAACAATATGAGTGGAACTAGTATTTTATATCAATATTAAGAAATGACTGACTTAATATTAATGGCATCATAATGTAGAGCTGAGTGTCATCTGTGTTCCTGCTGATATCTAATAATATATTTATTATAATCTGAGCCAGTGGGAGCATTTAGTAGTTCATCAAAACACATCACTATTATAAACTTTTATTAATAATGTAAAGCCTCAGTTAGGAGGATGAGATGCAAAGTCTGTTATCCCAGAAATGAACTTTAAAAATCATGGTTATAGGAGAAATCAGTGCCATGATGTTAGTAGTGAGTGTAATTCATGTTGGGTGTGTTGCAGTTTCTGCTGAGGGACTCTGAGCAGGACGTCCGGGACATGATCAGCGACAGGAGGAGGAAGATCGAGGAGATCAGACAGTCTGTGACAGAACTGGAGGTAAAACACAAACACAACCTGCACAATTCAAGGTTAAAACTACATCTTCTTAAACAAATTTACCTTTTTTAAATTATACAAAAGTTAAAAAACATGTTCTCATTAGTTTTCTAAATACTTTTAGACCTTTTGAACTTTATAAAAAAAACACCTAAATTAAATTTATCTTTTGTACAGTTTCTCAAATTTTGCCTTTCTTTTTGATTTGCTGTTAAATTTTATGAATTAGTTTTAAAAGCGATAAATTTAATTCAGACACTCTTGTGATCTGTATCTATAAAAGCGATAAATTTAATTCAGTAGTATTAATTCCTACTAACTCTCTTTCTTTGGAATTGTCCTTTTTTAAAAAAAATGTTTCACTAAAGTCTCTTTGTGAATATAAATTATATAATTCTGCTATTTTAATGTCAAATTAAACCCTGGTGCCAGTGCTAATTGCCAACCAAGTTTTACCATAATCTTCAGTTTCTAAGTGTTTCTCTAAATGACCTTCACCCTGGTCAGATGGCGGTGGAGCGGGAGACGTCGGGCACCGTGTGCCTCTTCTCGGCGCTGGCCTCCGCCATCGAGCGGTCCCAGGCGGAGCTGATAGAGGTGATGGATAACAGCCGCAGGTCGGCGGAGCACCAGGCCGACACCATGATCCACCAGCTGGAGAGGAGATAGAGGAACTGGAGAGGAGAGAAGCTGCTCTCAGTGACCTGGCCAGAGTCAGAGGACCACGTTCACTGCGTCAGGGTGAGTCAGAACTTAAGATTGGTTTAATTAGAAACTCTGGATGTTTCTTTATTAATTAGTAAATGTTCCTCAGAGTTTTCCCAGCCTGTCCACACCTCCAGTCACCAAAGACTGGACCGGAGTGTCGCTGAATAAAGACCTGGGGACGGTCGCCATCTACAGATCTTTGGCAGCTACGGTGGAAAAGTTCCAGCAAGATCTGAGGAATATTCTAGAAAATGGTGAGTAAACGCAAAACAAGAACAAGGAGGGAAAAAAGACACATAAACATAGTGCACAAAAATATGAGCAGGTTTTGTTAAAGTGTTGAAGCTGAAACTTCAGTTAGTACCATTGATCATTAAACACTGCCCTCTAGTGGTGAAGTTTAGGTAAACGTGAAGCATTTGTCTTTTTATTCCCTTAAAAAACCACTATGTTGTTTCACACAGATTAAATTATGAAACTGTTGTAAAAATAATTCTAATAAATTAAACTTCAGCTTTATTGATCCCAGCTCCTGAAGCACTTTGTTGTTTTTTCTCCAGGTTTTCCCTCTCCAGTATTGGAAGCCAGTGTGGCGCAAACAAAGCCCAGTGAGTTTCTACTCTTGGTTTTAAACAAACAGGATGCAACGTTTCATTTAGTCAGATAGATAAGTTTTTCCTCACGTAAAATTTCACAATCTATAATAGGAAATGTGTTGTTTGTTCCTCCTGCAGGAGAAAAGAAGATGCAGGATTTTGCACGTACGTAAAATTAAATTCATAATATCTACATTTCCCTGTTTGCTATTTATTAAACTTGAATTTTAAAAAAATGTAAGAAATTTTGAGGATTTAGCTAAATTTCTTTTGTTTATGCACATAGCTTCAAATGTTTTTAGAACAACTAAAAGTTTCACATCCATTAATGCTTCAGTAATATGGATTGAATTACAATTGTACATATCCACTTCCATTCAACAATTTTATATTAGGATAACTTTTCAGATGATTTCTGAAAAAAAAGAATAAACAGTTAGCATGGCTTATCCTGATAACTAGCCAACTGGAAAACAAAATCCACACGTTATCAAAATGATTTTCTCAAGTAAAAATTGATTAACCCAAAATATTAATCAATATAATCAATTAATCAATTAACTAACTTTAAGCATTAGTTGAGAGTTAAGACCAAGATTTTTAGTCATTAATTTTAATGTTTTTTCTACACAGTGAACGTCACCCTGGATTCCAGCACCGCCCATCCCAGACTGGTCCTGTCAGAAGATTTGAAAAGTGTGAGCTTCCTGTTCAATTACTACAACATTTAACCACTAAGTCATGTTTTATTTTTAGATTTTAGAAAATCTGGTTAATAATCCATTTTTCTGCAGGTTTGGTGTGGAGATCGATACAACCACGTTCCAGATAATCCAGAGAGGTTCAGCAGGGTGGTCTGTGTCCTGGGGAGAGAAGCAATCTCCCATGGGAAACATTACTGGGAGGTAATACGCTGTTAAAAATAATTTTTATGTATTAAATTTACTTTCCACAACATACAGGCAACATGATTTATGTTGCATTAATTGAATTTACAAGGTTACTCTAACAGTTTAAAGGTTATTTACAGCTTACTGACTCTTCAGCGTTATTTTCTTAAAAACCAAATGGGAAAAACATCTTACTTTCTGTACACTAAAATAAAGATTTTTTTTTAAGTATGTTCTGAGTAAGAATCAACCTACAAGCTTTGAGAAAGTAACAGCTGGCATTCTGTAAATTTAAAAAAAAAAAGCAAAAATGAACCTTCAGCTTTCTTGAAATAAACCTGCAAGTTTTGTTAAATTTTAGGAAAGATGGGCTGGACAATAAGCATATTATATCAGTCAATATCAATAATTGATTATTAGTTTTTTTGGTCTAAATATCTAAAATGCTATGAAACTGGTGACATAATCTTCCCTATTTTATCCACGGTTTTTATTCAACGCCGTTGCACAACCTTAAACTGCTGCTGTGGCAGTTACTCAACAGGTTGTTGCTAGGTAACCAAAGAATGAGTGAGTTGCTAGGTAACCAAAGAGAGAGTTCCACCAACTGTAAGAGGTTGAGCAGCTAAAGCCTTTCCTCTACCGATCTCCCAGAATGCTGTGCGGTTCTGTATTATCTTTTGATATTGATCATGTGTCTGTCATGTTATATATTGTTTCTGATTTATTGTCCTGCTGTATTTGTAACTGTATGAAGTTTGTGACTGGATGTAAACTGTCAGCATTACTGGTTGGACAGTTTTGTCTCAAGCTTTCAGGATCTGCTCTGTTTGACGGGGGGAACATGTTGCGCTTCCTGTGAACAGGTGGAGGTGAACGGGAAAACAGACTGGGATCTGGGCGTGGCCAGACAGTCCGTCAACAGGAAGGGGAAGATCAATTACACCCCAGACAACGGCTTCTGGTTCCTCAGCTTAAGAGACAAGTGAGTTTGATTTGATGAGATCTTCTAGAAGATGGATGAAATGCAGGCTTAAAGGTTGATTTTTTTCCAAAGACACTTTTAATAAAGAACCAAACTGGAATGCATGGTTTCATTTTATAACTATTGTCAGTAAATATTGCAGCAATTAAGCTGTTTCTGATAGAAAGACGAACAGATTTTTTTTTTAAATTACAAGAATAAAGTCACGAATCACGATATACTAGAAAAAGTCATTTTAATAAAAAAAAAGGTTTGATTTATTTAGATTTGAGATGAACACATTGTCCAGTAAATGATTATGTCCTTAAAATAGACCCAATTATTTCCTGAATTGTTTCAAAGTCCTGCTAATAATAATAATTTTATGCTAATAAGTTAGAAGATTAAGTATTGCCTCATTTGTAGAACTGATACCAAAAGTTCACAATAATCCTCATTTATATCTTTTTTAATTTTTCGTGCAGGAGTTATTACACAATTACTACTTTATTTTAGCAATATTATGACTTTATTCTCATTACATGACGACATTATTGTCATATGACGTTTTTCTTGCCATATTACAACTTTATTCTGGTAACATTATGACTTTATTTTCACATTATATCACAAACCTCCTCACGTTGAAACCCTGTGTCTGGCTGTGTGTCCACTCTTCCCATCATGGCTCTACAGGCAGGCAGTCATTAGAAAATTTAATTGTTTTCTTCTTTTCCCTCAGACATAATTACGCCTTTCGCTCTGAGCCGTGCACAAACGTGGAGATGAAACTTCGACCTCATAAGATTGGAATATTTGTGGACTATGAGAAAGGAGAGGTGAAAACAAAACCTTGTTTTACTTTCAGAAACTCATCAATCTAACGACTAACGGCTGGATGTGAAACATTATTAAGTTAGTAAACTGTCCTTTTTCTTCCCACAGGTATCTTTTTACAACGTTCATGCCAAAGTCCACATTTACTCTTTCCACGACATCTTCACTGAAAACCTCTTCCCCTTCTTCAGCCCCTGCACCAACAAATCAGGGAAAAACGAAAAGCCCCTGGTCATCAGTCCAGTACACATGGAGTAAAAGCTCCTCAGACACTTAAAATGAGTTGCTTCTCTTTTTTTCAGCTTTTTCCATCTTTATGAGTAGAAATATAATGTGATAATTTAATACTGGAGATCTGGAGCTGGAATCCCAGGATTGTTTTGTTTTCTTGTTGATGCTTCAGAAAACAACCTGAAATGTTCAGAATGTGGAAAACAGCAATAATTTCTGACTGGATTTGGTTTTCAGTTCTTGTACCACATTTTATCCCTTCTATTTACTTACCACCTAATTTACTTTATTCAGGTAATATACCTTTAAATAGGACAAACAATGTGGTTTCTGAATAAACTGTTGTATAATGAACATTTTTCATGACATCTAAAGCAGTTTTTGTTTAAATGACATTTTCTGTTACATTAAAAGGAGAATTTAAATGTTTTTGAAGTGGGGTTCTATTGAGAGGTTATTAGCAGCTAACAGCTTACCTTCAGTCTCTAGTCATACAGAATGACAAGAGATTAGATGCTAAAGCTAACTGCTAGTCTGCTTTGAACCAGGAGTAAGATGATAACTGCCATCCTGAAAATGTATTAGTTTGCACACTTCCACTAAAATGCTAATAGCAGGGCTAATTTTTTTGTCTAGAAGTTTTTGCTAACTTTGGAAAATGTTCAGTGCATTTAGTTTCCCTTAAGTAAAATTTTCCAGATGAATTTTAAAGCACTAATTTACTTTGCTGTTTTGTAAACGTTCAGTTAAATACAATTTGACATCTGTGTAAAAGTTTTGGTTTTTTACTATTAAGAATAATTAAATGCTTTTGTTCATGCTCTTATTTTGAAGTGGGTGAAGGTTGTTTACGCAGCAGTTCTGTTAATTCTCCCCATTCTTTTTTCCCAAGAAATGTTATTGAGCAAGTGGCAAAAATACAACAAATGAACAAATGAGGAACATGGAAAAATACAAAACTCACATGGGGAAACAACTAGAGGTGATAATTAAATATATGCAAAATATCCAAGTATGTGAATTATTTTAGAGTTTCCTCATGTTCTACTCATTATTATTATCAACATGGTGGAAATATATGTTTCAAATAGTCAATATTTTATTGCTGATATCTTGAATTGGGACTCAATACAAACGATACCTTCATAATTAACTAATCATGTTTAGTCATAAAGTGATTTCAGATTTCTGCAATGTAAGTGTGATGAAGCTGATTTTATGTTAACATGGCTTGCCATAAAAGACACAGTGGTACCAAAGTCAGATCATGACCTACTTCAACATGTTGTTGTTTAACTAAATGTAAAAACTAAACTCATTATAACACACTGTGGGAAACACAGACACTGGAGATATTTTGAATTGCATTTTTTTACTAGTCAGAATATAAAAGCAGATATTTTAAATTACCCTTCAGAATAATCAAAATGTAGCTGCTTCTAGTCAAAACTCGTTTTAAATATTTATAAAGACTCAAATGAACAAGGGTGTAATAAAAGGGATGGATGGAGTCAGATGAAACAGATTGTATGCTAAACTGGCCTGCCATACTCTCACAGGGCTCAAGCTTCCAGCTTTGCATCAGAAATAGGGGAAGCTGAGTGCGCAGGTAGCCTCTGATAAGTTGGCTTACAGTAAACAAAACCTGCAAATTGAGGAGCAGGAACTAAAAACATTGCACAGAACTAGATGTGAATCAGGGAATAGAAACAGAGAATCGTTTTTCTCAACTGGAGGAAAAACCTAAAAAATTCTGACACTTATTTTCATTTATCTTTGCTGTGTTGCAGATCAGCTTCAAACTGAAGGTAAGACAATCGGTACATTGTGGACGAAACAGAGAAACACTAATTAACCTCTGGGTTTGGTCTTTATGATGTATTTCTCATTATGAGGCCAAACAGCAGCTGGTCGGTCTGCTGATGAAAGATCAGACAGGTCTCTACTCGTTTAGTTTCACTATTTCATTTATTTCTAACTAAACTCCGGTTATTACTGTGTTGGTTTGTTTAACGCTGAAACATTATTATTGTTGAACATCATTTACTTATGATTACATGGGAAACTAATTATATCTCCGTCAATATTTGCTGATAACTTTTTGTCTGTCTGATGTCATTTTAAATATTGAAACAAATGCTGTGATCAGTTATTCAGTACTTCAGTGGCATTTTTATAAAATACTTTTTCACTTTTAGACTGCCATGTTTTACTTTTTTTGAGTAAAAAAGTCAAACTGTTTTTCTAATTTGAGTACAATTTACCCACCTCTGACTATTATTGTGATAAAACAACTCATAGAAAATGAAATCTAATACACTTTGTGATTTATTTCTCATAATTTGAAATAAATCATAAAGAGCAATCCTGGAGAATAGACTGAAGTTTTTGAAATTAATTTAATATATACAACCATCAGACGTGAACTCCAATATTTCAGAGAGCATTGTTTTATCCTACTTGTTATTTTTTTAATGGTTGGATTATAAGCAGAGTTCTGAGTTTAGTTTGCACAAATGGTCAAATAGATAAAAGCGCTGAAACCAGAGCTCCTCCTTCTTCCTACACACTCAGACTGGGTTTTTCTTCACATCAAAGAACTGAAGCTCAGTGATCCATTGTCTATCTTATAATGCAAGTTTTATCCATTGTTGTATCGTTCCTTTCTAGTTTGGCACCGTTTTGTTTTAAGGTAGTTTATACATGTACCTCACCAAGTCCTTGCTTCATACAAGGATAATATATTTGACTTTGCATTTCTAATGACACATACAGCACATTGTATGTTCTCATATATTGTGAGCACACTGTGGACAAAACTAACCTGAAAATAAAATATTGTTTGCACAGTCTAGTTTGCACTTTAAACTGTGCAAACAGCCTAGAGATGCCCATGCCCATGTTTACACAACATCATCCATGTTCAATGTCACTCCACAAGTTGTTCCGTAACAGGTTGGCATTTACAGAGCAGCATCTGATGTTTGCTACTTTGATTAAAACTGTTTTTAACTTTATTAGTTATTGTACTAATATTAAATGACTAATCATATTTAACAGTTCAAAGAGCACATACAAATTTATGAAGATTGAAACCTAATTTTATGTTTTAATAACAGGAACGTTACCATTTTTGTTTAAATTTTCAGTAGGAAGTACCAAATTAGTTCCTGCTTTTTGCCAGATTCCTTTGTGTTTCTCTGTTGGCTCGTATTACTGTATGATAATGTCAACTGATAGTTTTATGCTTCGATACACCAAACACGTTTTGAGCATCAGGCATGTCTGGTTTACAAAGTCTATGTTGAGGCGCATCGAGGCTGTGAATTGCCCTCGACGTGCATCTAGAATAAAATGTCAAGCATTTGACCTCAAAGGTCAATGCATCAAATTTGAAGCATTGGACGCATTTTTTACTAATGAAACACGTTGGTGTGAATGCAGCATTATTGAACACATGATGTGAGAAAAAAACAATATGTAGAGCTTTAGTACGGGTGAGTGATCGTCTCTGTAGATTAATATAAAAACTGTTTGCAGATTGTTGTGGCCCTGAACTCGGCATCATGGATCAGAGTGAGGAGCTGAAAGAAGAAACTCAGAGCAAAGCTAAGAGGTGAAGTGACCTTCTACTGTTTTTGTGTAGTCGCTCCGTGAGAGCAAAGCATCACTTAAGCAACTTTATTTACAGCAAACAGTCTGACGATGAAGTGGAACCAGAATCCTGGGAGATCAGGTCCAAGAACGGTCTCATTGATTTCAAATCAAACCAGCCTTCATCTAGAAAGAGGTGAGCTACATCTAAACAATCTAACTATCTAAAATGTGATCCCAACATTTACTGTAGTATAGAAAAGTATGGAAGAACAATTTGTAATTGTTTTAATGTACAATTGTCTTGTTTTAGTGATTTAATTATTTATCAGGTCAGTAGTAATCAGACCTGGATGGGGCTGGTAAAACAGATAAATGTTGTTAATCACAGTTGAATTATGATACAGTAATTAATGGATTATATTCCTTAGGTTCGCTGCTTATATGGTGACTGACAGGAACAAACACAGCAAATAATGAAATATGCTGCAAACACATGAATGATGCAAACTCCAAAACACACAAAGACAAAAACAAAATCAATCACAAGAAAATAGAAGCTAAAACCTGAACAAAACAAATGCAAAAAAAAAATATGAATAAATAAAATAAAATAATGTTGCAACTGCCGACTGATATTTGTTTTTTGGACTGTTTAGTTGTTTCCTCTTTTGATCATTTCTTTGTTTGTTTTTCTTTTACTTTTCCAGTTTTTTATTCCTTGTATCACTACAGTTTTTTTGTTTTCTTGATTTGTTTATTTAATGTTTCTTTCTAATTATGGTTTCATTTGGTTCAAGTCTCTTTCTCCCATCCACCTTCTACTTCCTGTCATCATCTTCTTCTTCATGCTTTACACCATTGGCAACATGGTAAATGTGCTTCCTTTGCAGTTTTGAGAATTAAACCAATTTTGATATTTCAAAAATGCTGCATTTCCATTAAGCGAATCAAATTGTATAATTATAAGTTCGGTGGAAACACAAATACTGACTCCTTTTGTCAAAACCCAGACAAAGAGACTCTTTGATCCTCCCTTTAACTCTGCTGCTCCCAGCCTGTTCCTAGTCTTTTGGAAGTTTTCTGTTTGCTTTAATAAACTCTCATCAGACTCAACAACTCCAATCTGCATTTTGCATATTGACATGGACAAAATGATGCAGCAATAGGAAATGGAAGCAAAAGGGAAAATGCTGCAAAACAGCAACTATCAAACGCTGCAGATGTTGGACAAATCCAAGCAGTGTCAAATAACATAAGGGATCAGACCCTCAGTAAAGATGGAATTTCAGGATTTTAATCAGATTTGCAGAAGAAAGTTGGACGAAGAAAGGAAAGTTGCTGTATATTTAATGTATTTTTCAGTAGAACATCAACATATTTGCATAACGCTAGCCATTTGAAACTCCTTATGGTCTTTAGGATTTCCATTTTGTGGAGCAAAGTTGCAGCTTTTCATAGTTGGTTGTTTTCATACAGGCATAAAAGTTTTAAAACGGGAAAAGATCTCTTTTTCAAATTTTAAAATAAATATTTTATATTTACAGTGTGTTTTTTGTGTTTATGTGTTTTGCTGTTTGTATTGTGTTTGCAGGCCTTTTCGTTGTTTTGTTGAGCAAACTGTGAAGTGGGTTAGGGTTAAGCCAATGCACCTGTCAGCCACTGAACTCTTACGGTACATGATTGTTTTACATCACAGAGCTCAGCACTCACTGGCCAGCTGTTCATCTGGACAACTGTCAGAAACAGACCAACATCCATCTCCAAAGACCTTCAGATGCAAATACAGGAGTAATAGAGATTCTTTTAAAAAACTAATCTGGATGTCAACAACAAAAAGAAAAGTAAGACGAGCTGATTGCTGTTGAACACATAATGTCAGCTGCACTTTCTGTATTCAGCTGGTAGGAACAGGTGAAAAGTTTAAGATGGTTATAAAACAGAAACAAATACCCAAATATACCAAGTTACAACATTTACAAACAAGACACCAATATAAATAAAAGTTAATCCATGTTAACTAATTCAAATATTCTATAGAAAGGAAGTGGAATAATCTGAAAGAAAATGATCAAAAGTGGAAATGAGAATGGAATAATTTATATTATTCTCTGATAAGATCAAAATGATCTCACACAGGGAAACTTCCTTTTCCTCTGTTGATCCCTGCTGGTATTCAAATAGGAGCCAAAAGCTAAGGCAAGGCAAAGAACACAAAGTATCTCCATCTGACAAAACCCAAAAATGTGTTGACACAGTTTCTCCCTCATAAATACAATTTGGCACATTCACATTGAAATGACAGGAACTGTATCAGTCACATGATTTTCCTTAAAGTGACTTAATGTTTCTGTGTCATCTGGCCCATCACTAGTCCTACCTGCTGCTATTGGGTCCATCTTCTAAACTTCAGTATGACATTAATTTTGTTACCTGTCTGGATCTACAAAAGCTTCCTTTTTTATTGTGTGTGAAAAGCTGTAATGTGAGCAAAGTCTTTATGATTCCCCACAGAGTGAAGCAAAACCCAGAGGTTCCTAGTGATCCGTCTCCCCAACAGCACCATACAGAGCTGGACTCCATATTTAAGGTCAGTATATGTTCATCCACTGCTTCCTGTCTATTGTGTTCATAGTCATCTCTATGGTGCAAATTATAATCCAGTGGATAAACCAGTGGATTTTCCACCAGCACCTATTTTGTTCTAGCAATCTCTCCTGATTAGCTATTTAGCTCCACTATTGGAGCACAATGAACAGAGAACTAACAAGAGTCTGTTGAGGGAAATTCCCTATTGAGTTGATGGCTATTTTGGGTAAATAATTCAGATTAGATTTACAATAAAATTTCACTTTGACAAAAATGTTAATAGGTTATCCCCCAACTCACAAACCTCTCAATTTAATGGTATTTCACAGCACTGGCTAAACCATTGAGGTAATAGTTGTCTACTATTCCATTTTAGGAGCTGAAAAAGAAGATTTCCACCTTTGCAGAAAGTGAACTGAAAAAAGATCCAAATGGCTCTGGGTTCAGATTACCCAGAAGGTTTAGATGGGAATAAGGAGGAGGATGAAGTTTCAGAAGGTGAAGATAAACAGCAGATGAACAGCAGCAGAGAAGCATTTGAGAAGATCACACAGCATTTCCTGAGGATGATGAACCAGGAGGAGCTTGCTGACCGTCTTCAAAGCAGTAAGACAATTTCTGCAAAGAGTGTAAATTGATCAATGAATTTTTCTTTCAATGTTGGTAAGAGTTCGTCCCACAATCAATAGGTTGCCGATTTGATACCTGCTCCGTCCAGACTGACGGCAGCCAAACCTCTGTTAGATTTATATTTAGAGGCTCCAAAATGAGATTCAGATACATTTGTTGCACAGTGGATTTTTTTTCTCACAGTGAATATAAACATGCATTTTGTATGCTCATATTCTCTGTCGTTTTTTCTCCTTTAACATCTCAGACACTCTGAATTGGATCTGGTCCTCTAATAAGGAGGTGGACCACAGTAATTAGTTGCTCATAGAGCAGTGTTTCTTAATTCCGGTCCTCAGTTCCTGCTGCCCCGCATGTTTTAGGAGTTTCCCTTCTGCCATACATCTGGATTAAATCTTTGGGTGATTAACGGGCTTCTTCAGTACTTGGTGGCTGGAGAAGTCATCATGCAATCACCAGCTGTTCTGGTATAGAGGCACATCTAAAACATGTAAAGCAGGTGGGTCTGAGTACTGGAATTAAGACACACTGATATAGAGGTATTCGCAAAGACTAATAAATGCAAGATAAAAGGAACTAAGGTAGAAGGAAGGGGAATACAGATTTGCTGGAATACAGATGCATTCCAGGTGAGGAGTGAGTAGAATCCCTGCACTGGGCACAAAGTCCCAGGTGTTGGACAGGTGGCCCAGCACAGATGATCAAGGCAGAGAGGAACCTCAACCTGCACCCTTTGGGCTGGAGAGGTCATAGCATGCCTAAAGAGTAGCCTGAGGAGTACACTGCAAAGAGATTGCTATATTTTGAAGCAACACAGCAAGTGGGGCTCAATCAGTGGATCCTGGTACCAAATGTGGCCTCTCACCTGGTGACTCTTAAAGACAGCTGTTGGACAAAGGTGAGGGGGCAAATCCAGCGAACAAAAGTGAGGTCACAACAATAAGGGCGAGATTAAAAGTGCTGGAAAACTACTTGCATAATGTTTTCAATAATCTGGCAGCATGAGTGTGACTGAGTGAGGCTTAAGAAAGGAAACAATCAGATAGATACCAAGTCATGACTAAGTTGTAACACTATTGGATTTGTGGATCCATTTTCTTTGTTTGGGTGAAAAAATTCAGTCGGCTGTTAGCAATCAGTAGCACACTGCTAGTGGATATTTAGTGTAACACTGAGGATAAAGCTGAGGTTGTTGTTTTTCCCGTACATCCAGTGGTTGGTGCAGGTTGCTATAATTAACAGTAGCCACACAGGGACACCTGCTAGAAGAAAACAAACATACCCAGTACAACACTTTTATTCTATTGGCTGAGAGGTTGCCAAGCGACTGTACTTTTTTTGTTCCAAAGATGAGCAAAAAATGACAATGAACATCAAGAAAGAAGTTGTTGCTTATGTAATATAGACATTTTTTTAACCTTCCATGTTGCCTGCATACAGCCTCTTTCACTGAGGTGGCTTGTACTTTAGAATCCCCGTTATTCAGTATTTTCTTGTCTGTGTGTGTTGATTCAGTAGTAAAATTTGAAAATATTATATGTTAATATTATTATGATTAAATAATAACTCAGTTAATAGCAAATACAAACTGAAAAGTCCATGCTCCTTTAATGTTTTATCTGAAGAATTCAGTTGGGTTTTATATATAAATCTGGCTGTTTATATTTTGAGGCTATAAAAATGTAACCAACAGAAAATATTTGTAATAATTTTAAAGTTAAATATATAAGAAGTGAAGAAATTATTTTAATTATTTTTTTGCATTCACTCAGGATCATTCACCACCTGTCAACAAACACTAAAGACTAACATGAAGAAAAAGTTCCAGTCTGTGTTTGAAGGAATTGCAAAATCAGGAAATCCAACCTTTCTCAATCAGATCTACACAGAGCTCTACATCACAGAGGGAAGAACTGAAGAGGTTAATAATGAACATGAGGTCAGACAGATTGAATCAGTGTCCTGGAAATCAGATAGACCAGAAACAACAATTAGACATGAAGACATATTTAAACCCTCACCTGAAAGAGATGAACCAATCAGAGCAGTGATGACAAAGGGAGTGGCTGGCATTGGAAAAACAGTCCTAACACAGAAGTTCACTCTGGACTGGGCAGAAGACCAAACTAACCAAGACATCCAGTTCATGTTTCCATTCACATTCAGAGAGCTGAATCTGTTAAAAGACCAGCAGTTCAGCTTGGTGGAGCTTGTTCACCACTTTTTTAGTGAAACCAAAGGAATCTCCAGGTTTGAAGATTTAAAGGTTGTGTTCATCTTTGATGGGTTGGATGAGAGTCGACTTCCACTGGACTTCAAGAAAAATGAGATCCTGACAGATGTAAGAAAGTCCACCTCAGTGGATGTTCTTCTGACAAACCTCATCAGAGGGAATCTGCTTCCTAAAGCTCAGCTCTGGATAACCACACGACCTGCAGCAGCCAATCGGATCCCTCCTGAGTTTATTGGCAAGATGACGGAGATTAGAGGATTCACTGACCCACAGAAAGATGAGTTCTTCACAAAAAGATTTAAATCTAAGAAACAGGCCAGAATGGTAATTTGTCACATAAAGAAATCCAGAAGCCTCCACATCATGTGCCACATCCCAATCTTCTGCTGGATCACTGCTACAGTTGTGGAAAACATGTTGAACAAAAATGTTGGAGAGCAGCTGCCAAAGACCCTGACTGAGATGTACATCCACTTCCTGGTGGTGCAGAACAAACTGAAGGCCATCAAGTATGATGGAGGAGCTGAGACAGATTCAATCTGGAGTCCAGACAGCCGGATGATGATCGAGTCTCTGGGAAAACTGGCTTTTGATCAACTGATGAAAAGAAACTTGATCTTCTATGAATCAGACCTGACAGGGTGTGGCATTGATATCACAGCAGCTTCAACATACTCAGGAGTTTTCACACAGATCTTCAGAGAAGAGAGAGGTCTGTACCAGAACAAGTTGTTCTGCTTTGTCCACCTGAGTGTTCAGGAGTTTCTGGCTGCTCTTCATGTTCAGCTGACCTTCATTAAATCAGGAATCAATCTGCTGGCAAAGGAAGAAATGAAATCCAAGGAAATAGAAAAGGGAAACCATAAATCTCCAGAGACAGACATGTACAAGAGTGCTGTGGAAATGGCCCTAGAGAGTCCAGATGGACACCTGGACTTGTTCCTACGCTTCCTACTGGGTCTTTCACTGGAGACCAATAAGCGTCACTTAAGAGGCTTTGTGACACAGACAGAAGAAAGTTTAGCAATTAATAAAGACACAGCCCAGTACATCAAGGAGAAGTTGAATCATCATGGTGTTGAGAAAACAATCAATCTCTTCCACTGTCTAAGTGAACTAAATGATCAGTCCTTGGTGGAGGAAATCCAACAATCACTACAAACAGGAAGTCTTTCAGTACATCAGTTGTCTCCTGCTCAGTGGTCAGCTCTGCACTACATCCTACTTACATCAGACAAAGTTCTGGAGACGTTTGACCTGAAGAAATACTCTGCTTCAGAGGAAGCTCTACAGAGACTGCTGCCAATAGTCAAAGCCTCCAGCAAAGTTATGTAAGTACAGATGTAGTCAGTTTTATAAAAGTGTCTAATAATAATAATACAATTATTCTGTATTGTCTTTGTCTTTTCAGACTGAGTGGGTGTAACCTCTCAGACAGAAGCTGTGAAGCTCTGTCCTCATTGCTCAGCTCAACATCCTCTAGTCTCAGAGATCTGGACCTGAGTAACAATGACCTGAGAGATTCAGGAGTGAAGCTGCTGTGTGAAGGACTGATGAGTCCTAACTGTGAACTGGAGATTCTCAGGTGAGATCCATTTAAATTCTTCTATTGTTATCATATTTACCAAATTTATCAAGAAGTCTAAAATGTGTTTTCAGTTTTCTGGAAAGAATTGCAAAATCTCTTGAGCAAATGTTTCTAATCCACTTCATCAGGAACCACCACCCTGCATAATTTAGATATACTTCTGCTACAGAACACCTGATTCAAAACCAGCCAAATACAGAAATTATTTAGGAAAACCTGCTTCTAGCAGTGGACATCGCTGACTAACTGTTGCACTAACTCTAATCCTAATTTGATAAATGAAATCATGCTGATTCACATCACTCAATGACACAACATGTGCTACAACAGCAGCAACTCAATAGAGTCAACATTTTCAGTACTCACCAATCTCTTTTGGTTGCACTTCAAGATGTGATTCTTTGGAACAGACCTTCCACTCATGGTTACACTTTTATAGTTGTGGATTATTGCGAACTCTGTTGCTGATTTTGCCGAACTGTTGTGATAAACATCTTCAACTAACAATATAGACACACAGTTTTCTGCAGACTGCTGCTTAACAGACAAGCTCTACCTTTCTTAGCATGTCATCTAATTATTCCTGCTGAAAACAAGCTATAAAATGTACTTCATGTTGAGAAAATGGGTGAGTTTTCCAACTATGTTGTGTGTTTGTGTCGTCAGGCTTTCAGGCTGCCTGATCACAGATGAAGGATGCGCTGCTCTGGCCTCAGCTCTGACTATGAACCCGTCTCACCTGAAGGAGCTGGACCTCAGCTTCAATTATCCTAGAGAGGCAGGAATGGAGAGTCTAGCAGCTCTACTGAAGAATCCAAGCTTCAGCCTGGAGTCTCTCAAGTAAGGACATATTTTCTGCAGCCACACAATGATACTCAGGATTATTGAGGAACAATAATCCTCAGGGAGGAAGGAGGAGATCTGGATAAATTAATGTGAATATGAGTGTAGGTAGGTAAACCCAGATACCTCAACTAGCGTCAGACCAAGAAATGCTGGTTTATATCAGTTAGTACTCATCAAGGGAAATCAAGCCAAGATAAAGGAATAATTAATTGCTCATAACAGTGAAACAATGTTGAACAGTAGTCATTTTAAGTTCCACTGTTCAACTTCAACAAACACAACATGGTGCAGAATCGCAAAGTGGAAAGATATGTTTTTATTTATCAATCATAACCAGTGTTGTATAGTAACGAAGTAAAAATACTTCACTACTTTACTTAAGTATATTTTGGAGTACTTCATACTTTCCTCGCGTAAGAAAATTTTTGATAACTTTCACTTTTACTTCACTATATTTCCGAACTTAATTGCATACTTTTACTCCGATACATTTTCAATGTGTGGTTTAGTTACTCGTTACAAAAAAGCGAGAGAGAAACGCAAATGTTTTGATCCACCTACTGATTGACTGCAACAAAGCCTGCTTACCTGGACTTGTTCATCACCACCAATAGGATGCACAGGTTTCTCCTCCCCACTACGTCAGAAAGTTCAGCAAACAGTCTGATTGGTTAGTGCTCCGTTTGTGCAGGTTTGTGCCGTTAAAACAAACGCAGCAAAGTTGTTTTCAATTTGGATTTTGGCTATTCCGATATCCGGTGTGAGCGGCGCCTAACTCGAGGTTGATCCGATTCATGAACGCTAATTTCGGCCAGCCGTTCTCTCGGTCTCCCCTTCCTCAAGGTGTCGGAGTTTCACTCAGGGAGAGTCAACAAATTTTACATCCAAACTCCTGAGAAACTAATGGAAATAGATTTCTTGCCTTGTGACCAACTGACACAAAATTCATTTTACTTACTATTTAAGTAAGTAATGGATGGCCTAAAAAATAATTTTTAATGTCTCGGAAACCAAAGCTGCACAAACGGAGCTCTAACCAATCATTTTTTGAGTAGGTGGGGTGTCAGCATCATGGAGGTCTGTTTCGCTTCTCCCATTAAACACCAAGTTAACAAAAAAGCTTTCCCTCTTCAGATGCCAAATAAGCTGCATTTCCCTCCCAATTCTTTGTTTCTTTTGCATAATGACCAGTTGTGTGCACCTATAGTTTGTGAAGTAGAGTAATCGTAACGGCTTTTTTTCTTCATGTTGGCCGCATTTTCTGTACTGACTATTTATTTTTCTCATTTTCAGCACTGACCTTACTGAAAGGGAAAACTTAAGGCTTACAAAAACTTTATTTTCTGTCCTGGAGGGTTTACTAAGAAGCTGGTTCAGTTGTAAAGCAGGTTAAGTTAACCTAAAGCAGGTTAAGTTAACCTTGTGGTTTAGGTAAAGCACCTAATTTTCTTAACTAAATGATGCTGCAGGTTTATCTATTAGCAGGTTTCATTTTGCCTGCACTTGGTTGTGTACATTATTTTAAGTGTATTTAACAAGTTTACCAAAATATAAAAAAATGTCATTCAAACTACATTTGCCTTGTTTTACTTTTTACTTGTACTTTTCACTACATTACTTGAGTACATCCATTTTTACAGTACTTTCCATACTTAAGTACAAGACATTTCAGATACTTTAATACTTTAACTCAAGTAACATTTCAATCAGTGACTTTTACTTTTACCAAAGTCATATTTTGGAGCGGTACCGATACTTTTACTTGACTCCGAGATTTCAGTACTTTATACAACACTGATCATAACTGATATCACTTAAAAGTACAAATCTAAACAGTCTAGTCTAGTCTAATACATGATTAAGTTTGATCTAAAAATGTTTTTAACAAATGTTACTTTGTTGGGACTTTGTTCACAGTCTATTTTATGGATGTATTGTATAGGGCAGAATGAGAGCAATAACACAAAAACTAAGGAGGGGCAAATAAACTGTCAACTCTGAACAAAACTAGTAGCACCAGGAAAATATAATATATAGTGACAGAAACGCAGCCACAGATGGACTGAAGAACTCTTAGAAAACTCAATAAGGTCTAAATCGGGGTGTCCATATTTGTATCTTGATAAACACCATCAAAACACCTCCTTTCTTACAGCATGGAGTCTGCTGGAGAAAGATGGATGATACCAGGCCTGAGGAAGTGTAAGTGCATTCTTCCATTTATGAATGTTCACCTTTGTGACAGTGAATTCAGAAAAGTATATATCAGTAACTGCATTGTGTTTCTTCTGTCCTCCAGATTCCTGTCCACTAACAGTCGACCTGAACACTGTAAGCAGATCCCTCAGACTGTCTGACAAAAACAGGAAGGTGACACTTGAGGAAGAGGAGCAGCCATATCCTGATCATCCAGACAGATTTGATCTCCATCAGTTGCTGTGCACTGATGGTCTGACTGGTCGCTGTTACTGGGAGGTTGAGTGGAGTGGGAAAGTCTATGTATCAGTGAGTTACAGGGGAATCAACAGAAAAGGACTCAATGACGATTCCTGGTTTGGATTTAATGATAAGTCCTGGAATCTAGTCTGCTCTGACGATGGTTATACTGTTTGGCATGATAGTGAAAAAAAAGCTTTCATCCCCGTCTCTTCCTTCTCCTCGTCTCCCTCTGATAGAGTAGCCGTGTATGTGGACTGTCCTGCTGGGACTCTGTCCTTCTACAGAGTCTCTTCAGATGCACTGATCCACATCTACACCTTCAACACCAAATTCACTGAACCTCTTTATCCTGGATTTACATGCAGGAAATGTCATTCGGTGTCTTGGTTCTTGTTTTTATAGTAGCCTTTTCTAAGTTAGAGGAAATCTAACTTTACATGTGTTTCATCCAATATATGGTTGTAGATTAACATTTTATGTAAAAATTTATTCAAACAGCATAAATAATCACAAAGTGCTTCACAGTAAATACTGTAGTCTGCAGGAACTCCAGCACCACCCTGTTGCATTGTTGATGTGCTCAAGTCTTTCCTGAACCTCCACCAGACGATGCTTTTGGAGAATCTTCCAAATCACCTTCATTTCAGTTCAGCACAAGCCCAGCAGCAAATCTTAAAGGTTTTGCTGAAATCTGACTTTCCAGACGGGGTCATTGTCACTTCCTATTTTGTGGTGCAGGATTGCTGAGGACTTCCTGTGGGGTTTAGAACATGTCTTGTGTGTTTATCAAGATTTAGAGGATCCAGTTTCAATCTTTTGTTGGAGGAGCCAACCAATAATCTTCAGTTTTTTCTGTGAGTGGGCGGGGCTTGTGTGACGTCACTAAACTACCACACCAATATATGAAGCAGTTCTCCATGATGATGCACAAAAAATCTGGTGCAGATCAGATGATTTATCATAGAGATAAAACTGTTGGAATAATTTAGGGGGCACTCTGGAGTCAAATTTCAACATAACCCTATTAGCCTCTTAAGAGGTCAACAAAGGTCATTTATTTGGTGCAAATTGCATGATGGATGTGTGATTAATGCTGCAGCCACCAGCCATTACTGAGGGAAGGATTCAGCATCATGTTCTGTCATTGGACTCACCTCTACATTGGTATGAATTAACCAGTAAAATTATGACCACCAGCAGGAAAACAGGTGATTTCCTGTTGAAAGGGGGTGGGGCTAAGATAATGTCACATGTTGATCATGTGACTGTGATCAATGCTGGTCTGTTATGACACATATAAAGTCTGAAGCAGCTGTGAGCCTGTGTGTGGAAATGATTCCATGTTGATGTTTAAGTTTCTTAAGAGTTGCACTGTTGCATAATGGGAGCACCTAATGTAACTTGTATTATATACTGAATCCTAAGAGTGACAGACATATGTATACAATCCTATTGCCATAAAACTGAAATGAATATTTAAAACTTTTATGTCTTTTACTGTAACTTTTACTACATAACACAAAATATTGCAATCAAAAATTTTATATGTCACCTATCCCTCCTATGTACTGGATGTAGTTTTTGTATTTTGCTCACTTGATTACATTTTTGCATATTATCAATAATAAAGACAAAGACATTGATGTCACTTGGTTTGTTTTTTTCCTTTTGTTCTTAGGCTTAGTCCCACTTATGTCAATGAAAACGGTAATTTCACATACCGCAAATTACATACTTACCTCTCAGCACCATAAGTTGTCACATATTAGGGTAACTAGTGATGATGGAGCGATGCAGGAATGTTGAAATGCCGTTCAAGAGATGAAATGTTGATTGTTAGATTCTGTTTTCTTAAATAATAAAAATATATTACATATTAAAAAGGACCTAACAGTTTTTCTGGGGGTTTTTTGGCAGCGCATTCTTTCCCAGGTCTGTCCACGACAACTTTGTACCCGACTGCCACAAGCACGATGGCTTTATCGGTACCGAACCACCACGGGTCTTCCAGCCCCGAGCATCATCATCTCAACCATCTTCATCCTCATTTCCCTCATATGATGCCCAACTCCAACAATCGCAGAAGGTTCACGCTGAGCGGAGCGGCCAGTAGCCAGAATATCCCTCTGTGCGAAATCCATAACAGAGGATTATTGGTAAAAGAATCAGCTAACTTTGTATTTCATTCACATATTCTCAGTATTATTTTATATATCAATATAGAAACTATAGCGGAAACATGTACTGTGTTTTAAATACTAGTCGCTTCTTATGTTTTTGCTTATTGTTGCTTTTAAATGTTTAAAATAATCAAATAGGTTTAAATATTCCATTCTTTAGAAGTGTTTTAATTCAGCCACATCCAGAGAGTCTCTTCAGAGCATCTACTTCTAGAATTTGACTAGGCCACTTTGTGTTTTTTTAATTTTTAACCAGTGAGAAGCTGGACTTGCTGGTGTGTTATGCATCATTTTCCTTACAGACCATTCCTTGTTTTTCCTGTTTGTAGTTCACTACAGTCCCAAAGCCGTAGAAATAATGTTTTAGAAACCATTTCCAGGTTTTCGAGTTCCAGAAAAACGTGACAATTCTGATCTGTCCACCCCCCCTAAAAAAGCTGATTTTTTTCCACTTTCATATATTGTACTAAAAAAATCTGATTTATATCTGAACAGATGCAAATAATGACTGAGAATAATTATAACTATGAAATTAAGAACAAAAAACAGAAGAAATCTGTAATGAAGTGAATATATTTTAGCAGCATTGTAACCTTTCCTCTTTCTGTTTTCAGCTTTACTGTAAATCTGACCAAATGTGCATCTGTCCTGAATGTGCGATCGAAGACCACAACGATCATGACACCATCACTGCTGAGGCCCAGTGGATGGAAACTAAGGTTAGAAAATAAAAGCTTCTGCTGTTGTTTGGGCCGACTTAAACTGACTGGAAGAGATGAGCAGCGGTTGCTCAATAAAGTACATTTTACAACTTACCTGTCCGTCGCTGATCGTACCAGTTTTACCCTTGTGCACTGTAAAAACACAAAATCTTACCACCTGAAATAAGACAAAACTCACTTTTCGGTAAAATAAAGGAGCTGGTTTTAAGTGGATAATTCCTTCATATTGATGAAAAAGTGCTAGTTCCATTTGCAAATTATTTCACTTACAACAATAATAATTTTTCCCATATTAGTGAAACAATATGAGTGGAACTAGTATTTTATATCAATATTAAGAAATGACTGACTTAATATTAATGGCATCATAATGTAGAGCTGAGTGTCATCTGTGTTCCTGCTGATATCTAATAATATATTTATTATAATCTGAGCCAGTGGGAGCATTTAGTAGTTCATCAAAACACATCACTATTATAAACTTTTTATTAATAATGTAAAGCCTCAGTTAGGAGGATGAGATGCAAAGTCTGTAATCCCAGAAATGAACTTTAAAAATCATGGTTATAGGAGAAATCAGTGCCATGATGTTAGTAGTGAGTGTAATTCATGTTGGGTGTGTTGCAGTTTCTGCTGAGGGACTCTGAGCAGGACGTCCGGGACATGATCAGCGACAGGAGGAGGAAGATCGAGGAGATCAGACAGTCTGTGACAGAACTGGAGGTAAAACACAAACACAACCTGCACAATTCAAGGTTAAAACTACATCTTCTTAAACAAATTTACCTTTTTTAAATTATACAAAAGTTAAAAAAACACCTAAATTAAATTTTAATTTATAAAAAAACACCTAAATTAAATTTATCTTTTGTACAGTTTCTCAAATTTTGCCTTTCTTTTTGATTTGCTGTTAAATTTTATGAATTAGTTTTAACAATTGCATTTTTGCTTGTTTTTTATTTTGACACTCTTGTGATCTGTATCTATAAAAGCGATAAATTTAATTCAGTAGTATTAATTCCTACTAACTCTCTTTCTTTGGAATTGTCCTTTTTAAAAAAAAAAGTTTCACTAAAGTCTCTTTGTGAATATAAATTATATAATTCTGCTATTTTAAAGTCAAATTAAACCCTGGTGCCAGTGTTGATTGCCAACCAAGTTTTACCATAATCTTCAGTTTCTAAGTGTTTCTCTAAATGACCTTCACCCTGGTCAGATGGCGGTGGAGCGGGAGACGTCGGGCACCGTGTGCCTCTTCTCGGCGCTGGCCTCCGCCATCGAGCGGTCCCAGGCGGAGCTGATAGAGGTGATGGATAACAGCCGCAGGTCGGCGGAGCACCAGGCCGACGCCATGATCCACCAGCTGGAGAGGGAGATAGAGGAACTGGAGAGGAGAGAAGCTGCTCTCAGTGACCTGGCCAAGTCAGAGGACCACGTTCACTGCGTCAGGGTGAGTCAGAACTTAAGATTGGTTTAATTAGAAACTCTGGATGTTTCTTTATTAATTAGTAAATGTTCCTCAGAGTTTTCCCAGCCTGTCCACACCTCCAGTCACCAAAGACTGGACCGGAATGTCGCTGAATAAAGACCTGGGGACGGTCGCCATCTACAGATCTTTGGCAGCTACGGTGGAAAAGTTCCAGCAAGATCTGAGGAATATTCTAGAAAATGGTGAGTAAACGCAAAACAAGAACAAGGAGGGAAAAAGACACATATTTTTGTACCACAGTGCACAAAAATATGAGCAGGTTTTGTTAAAGTGTTGAAGCTGAAACTTCAGTTAGGACCATTAATCATTAAACACTGCCCTCTAGTGGTGAAGTTTAGGTAACCGTGAAGCGTTTTTCTTTTTATTCCCTTAAAAAAACAGTAAATTGTTGTTGCACACAGATTAAATTATGAAACTGTTGTAAAATAATTCTAATAAATTAAACTTCAGCTTTATTGATCCCAGCTCCTGAAGCACTTTGTTGTTTTTCTCCAGGTTTTCCCTCTCCAGTATTGGAAGCCAGTGTGGCGCAAACAAAGCCCAGTGAGTTTCTACTCTTGGTTTAAACAAACAGGATGCAACGTTTCATTTAGTCAGATAAATCAGTTTTTTCCTCACATGAAATTTCACAATCTGTAACATGTAAATGTGTTGTTTGTTCCTCCTGCAGGAGAAAAGAAGATGCAGGATTTTGCACGTATGTAAAATTAAATTCATAATATCTACATTTCCCTGTTTGCTATTTATTTAACTTGAATTAAAAAAAAAAAATTAAGAAATTTTGAGGATTTAGTTACATTTCTTTGTTTATGCACATAGCTTCAAATGTTTTAGAACAACTAAAAGTTTCACATCCATTAATGCTTAAGTAATATGGCTTGAATTACAATTGTACATATCCACTTCCATTCAACATTTTATATTAGGATAACTTTTCAGATGATTTCTTGAAAAAAAGAATAAACAGTTAGCATATCTTATTCTGAGAACTAGCCAATTGGAAAACAAAATCTACATATTATAAAATGATTTTCTCAAGTAAAAATTGATTAACCAAAACATTTATAGTTATTAACTAATAACTTTTCATATTAACTAGCATGAACTAGCATGGTTATATGAGTTTAGACCAAGATTTTTAGTCATTAATTTTAATGTTTTTTCTACACAGTGAACGTCACCCTGGATTCCAGCACCGCCCATCCTAGACTGGTCCTGTCAGAAGATTTGAAAAGTGTGAGCTTCCTGTTCAATTACTACAACATTTAACCACAAAGTCATGTTTTGTTTTTAGATTTTAGAAAATCTGGTTAATAATCCATTTTCTGCAGGTTTGGTGTGGAGATCGATACAACCACGTTCCAGATAATCCAGAGAGGTTCAGCAGGGTGGTCTGTGTCCTGGGGAGAGAAGCAATCTCCCATGGGAAACATTACTGGGAGGTAATAGGCTGTTAAAAATAATTTTTATGTATTAAATTTACTTTCCACAACATACAGGCAACATGATTTATGCTGCATTAATTAAATTCACAAGATTACTCTAACAGTTTAAAGGTTATTTACAGCTTACTGACTCTTCAGCGTTACTTTCTTAAAAACCAAATGGGAAAAACATCTTACTTTCTGTACACTAAAATAAAGATTTTTTTTTAAGTATGTTCTGAGTAAGAATCAACCTACAAGCTTTGAGAAAGTAACAGCTGGCATTCTGTAAATTTAACCAGTAAAAGGCTGAAAAAGCAAAAATGAACCTTCAGCTTTCTTGAAATAAACCTGCAAGTTTTGTTAAATTTTAGGAAAGATGGGCTGGACAATAAGCATATTATATCAGTCAATATCAATAATTGATTATTAGTTTTTTTGGTCTAAATATCTAAAATGCTATGAAACTGGTGACATAATCTTCCCTATTTTATTCATGCTTTTTATTCCATGCTATTGCAAAACCTTAAACTGCTGCTGTGGCAGTTACTCAACAGGTTGTTGCTAGGTAACCAAAGAATGAGTGAGTTGCTAGGTAACCAAAGAGAGAGTTCCACCAACTGTAAGAGGTTGAGCAGCTAAAGCCTTTCCTCTACCGATCTCCCAGAATGCTGTGCGGTTCTGTATTATCTTTTGATATTGATCATGTGTCTGTCATGTTATATATTGTTTCTGATTTATTGTCCTGCTGTATTTGTAACTGTATGAAGTTTGTGACTGGATGTAAACTGTCAGCATTACTGGTTGGACAGTTTTGTCTCAAGCTTTCAGGATCTGCTCTGTTTGACGGGGGAACATGTTGCGCTTCCTGTGAACAGGTGGAGGTGAACGGGAAAACAGACTGGGATCTGGGCGTGGCCAGACAGTCCGTCAACAGGAAGGGGAAGATCAATTACACCCCAGACAACGGCTTCTGGTTCCTCAGCTTAAGAGACAAGTGAGTTTGATTTGATGAGATCTTCTAGAAGATGGATGAAATGCAGGCTTAAAGGTTGATTTTTTTCCAAAGACACTTTTAATAAAGAACCAAACTGGAATGCATGGTTTCATTTTATAACTATTGTCAGTAAATATTGCAGCAATTAAGCTGTTTCTGATAGAAAGACGAACAGATTTTTTTTTTAAATTACAAGAATAAAGTCACGAATCACGATATACTAGAAAAAGTCATTTTAATAACAAAAAAAGGTTTGATTTATTTAGATTTGAGATGAACACATTGTCCAGTAAATGATTATGTCCTTAAAATAGACCCAATTATTTCCTGAATTGTTTCAAAGATAACAATTTTATGCTAATAAGTTAGAAAGATTAAGTATTGCCTTATTTGTAGAACTGATACCAAAAGTTCACAATAATCCTCATTTATATCTTTTTTTTAATTTTTTCGTGCAGGAGTTATTACACAATTACAACTTTATTTTACTAACATTACAACTTTATTTTAGCAATATTATGACTTTATTCTCATTACGTTACAACATTATTGTCATATGACGTTTTTTCTTGCCATATTACAACTTTATTCTGGTAACATTATGACTTTATTTTCACATTATATCACAAACCTCCTCACGTTGAAACCCTGTGTCTGGCTGTGTGTCCACTCTTCCCATCATGGCTCTACAGGCAGGCAGTCATTAGAAAATTTAATTGTTTTCTTCTTTTCCCTCAGACATAATTACGCCTTTCGCTCTGAGCCGTGCACAAACGTGGAGATGAAACTTCGACCTCATAAGATTGGAATATTTGTGGACTATGAGAAAGGAGAGGTGAAAACAAAACCTTGTTTTACTTTCAGAAACTCATCAATCTAACGACTAATGGCTGGATGTGAAACATTATTAAGTTAGTAAACTGTCCTTTTTCTTCCCACAGGTATCTTTTTACAACGTTCATGCCAAAGTCCACATTTACTCTTTCCACGACATCTTCACTGAAAACCTCTTCCCCTTCTTCAGCCCCTGCACCAACAAATCAGGGAAAAACGAAAAGCCCCTGGTCATCAGTCCAGTACACATGGAGTAAAAGCTCCTCAGACACTTAAAATGAGTTGCTTCTCTTAACTGGAGATCTGGATTTTTTCAGCTTTTTCCATCTTTATGAGTAGAAATATAATGTGATAATTTAATACTGGAGATCTGGAGCTGGAATCCCAGGATTGTTTTGTTTTCTTGTTGATGCTTCAGAAAACAACCTGAAATGTTCAGAATGTGGAAAACAGCAATAATTTCTGACTGGATTTGGTTTTCAGTTCTTGTACCACATTTTATCCCTTCTATTTACTTAACACCTAATTTACTTTATTCAGGTAATATACCTTTAAATAGGACAAACAATGTGGTTTCTGAATAAACTGTTGTATAATGAACATTTTTCATGACATCTAAAGCAGTTTTTGTTTAAATGACATTTTCTGTTACATTAAAAGGAGAATTTAAATGTTTTTGAAGTGGGGTTCTATTGAGAGGTTATTAGCAGCTAACAGCTTACCTTCAGTCTCTAGTCATACAGAATGACAAGAGATTAGATGCTAAAGCTAACTGCTAGTCTGCTTTGAACCAGGAGTAAGATGATAACTGCCATCCTGAAAATGTATTAGTTTGCACACTTCCACTAAAATGCTAATAGCAGGGCTAATTTTTTTTGTCTAGAAGTTTTTGCTAACTTTGAAAATGTTCAGTGCATTTAGCTTCCCTTAAGAAAAATTTTCCAGATGAATTTTAAAGCACTAATTTACTTTGCTGTTTTGTAAACGTTCAGTTAAATAAAATTTGACATCTGTGTCAAAGTTTTGGTTTTTTTACTGTTAAGAATAATTAAATGCTTTTGTTCATGCTCTTATTTTGAAGTGGTGGAAGGTTATTTACGCAGCAGTTCTGTTAATTCTCCTCATTCTTTTTTTTCCCCAAGAAATGTTATTGAGCAAGTGACAAAAAATACAACAAATGAACAAATGAGGAACATGTAAAAATACAAAACTCACATGGGGAAACAACTAGAGGTGATAATCAAATATATGCAAAATATCCAAGTATGTGAATTATTTTAGAGCTTCCTCATGTTCTCCTCATTATTATTATAAACATGGTGGAAATATATGTTTCAAATAGTCAATATTTTATTGCTGATATCTTGAATTGGGACTCAATATTAGTTAATTATGAGATACCTTCATAATTAACTAATCATATAGCAGTGATTTCAGATGTCAGGTATGTAAGTGTGGGCTGCACAGTGGCACAGTTGGTAGCACTGTTGCCTTGCAGCAAGCAGGTCCTGGGTTCGATTCCGGCCGGGGTCTTTCTGCACGGAGTTTGCATGGTGCATGGTGGGTTCTCTGGGTTCTCTGGCTTCCTCCCACAGTCCAAAAACATGACTGTTAGGTTAATTGGTCCTTTCCAAATTCTCCCTAGGTGTGTGTTTGTCTCTGTGTTGCCCTACGACAGACTGGCAACCTGTCCAGAGTGTACCCACCTCTCTCTGGAGATAGGCACCAGCAACTCCTGACCCCGTTAGGGAGAAGGGTGATCAGAAAATGGATGGATGGAATGTAAGTGTGGTGAAGCTGATTTTTATGTTAACACGGGCTTGCCATAAAGACACAGTGGTACCAAAGTCAGATCATGACCCATTTCAACATGTTTTTGTTTAACTAAATGTAAAAGCCAAACCCACTATAACACACCATGGGAAACACAGACACTGGAGATATTTTGAATTGTGTTTTTTTTAACTAGTCAGAATATAAAAGCTGATATTTTAAATTACTCTTCAGAATCAATCAAAATGAAGTTGTTTCTAGTCAAAACTCGTTTTAAATATACTGCTCAAAAAAATAAAGGGAACACTCAAACAACACAATATAACTCCAAGTACATCAAACTTCTGTGAAATCAAACTATCCACTTAGGAAGCTCCACTGATTGACAATCAACAATGATTTTGTTGTCAGCACATTCAACTTTGTACAGGACAAAGTATTCAATGAGAATATTTCATTCATTCAGATCTAGGATGTGTTATTTGAGTGTTCCTTTATTTTTTGAGCAGTGTATTTATAAAGACTCAGACGAAACAGATTGTATGCTAAACTGGCCTGCCATACTCACAAGGCTCAACCTTCCAGCTTTGCATCAGAAATATGTGGAAAGGTGAGTGCGCAGGTAGCCTCTGATAATTTGGCTTACAGTAAACAAAACCTGCAAATTGAGGAGCAGGAACTAAAAACATCGCACAGAACTAGATGTGAATCAGGGAATGGAAACAGAGAATCGCTTTTCTCACCTGGAGCAAAAACCTAAAAAATTCTGACACTAAATTTTCACTTATCTTTCCTGTGTTGCAGATCAACTTCAAACTGAAGGTAAGACAATCCGTTCATTGCGGACGAAACAGGAGAAACACTAATTAACCTCTAGGATTGCTCTTTATGATGTATTTCTCATTATGAGGCCAAACAGCAGCTGGTCGACCTGCTGATGAAAGATCAGCTCTGCTTTAGTTTCACTATTTCATTTATTTCTAACTAAACTCCGGTTATTACTGTGTTGGTTTGTTTAACACTGAAACATTATTATTGTTGAACATCATTTACTTATGATTACATGGGAAACTAATTATATCTCCGTCAATATTTGCTGATAACTTTTTGTCTGTCTGATGTCATTTTAAATATTGAAACAAATGCTGTGATCAGTTATTCAACACTTCAGTGGCATTTTTATGATTTTTTAAAAAAGCTTTTAGACAGCTATGTTTTACTTTTTTTGAGTGAAAAGTCAAATTGTTCTCTAATTTGAGTACAATTTACCCACCAATGACTATTAATGTGATAAAAAATATGAATATGAAATCTAACATGCTTCATGATTTATTTATCATAATTTGAAATAATTTATAAAAAGCAATACTGTATAGATTGACAATCTATACAGTATGTATCTATCTATAGTAGATAGATAGTATGATATCTATCTACTATAGATAGATAGATATGTGTTTGTCTCTGTGTTGCCCTGCAACACAGAGACAATCTATACAGTATTGTATAGATTGTCTCTATACAATCTATACAGTATTGTATAGATGTATTTTTTAAAAAATTAATTTAATATATACAGCCTTCATACATAGGTGACCTCCAATGTATGAAAGTCTTCACTCTTTATACACAGAGGAAGTACATGGCACAAAGAGCAAGATGTGATTTATTTTAACCAAGACCTTGGTAATAATATCTAAAATGTATTATAACAGTGAGAAAAATTGTAGGCATGTGTGACATTTTAGTAGTGTATATGTGCAATCAATCTTTTTGTGTGTGTGCGCGTGTATGAAACTTTAGTTGTTTGTGTGAGACAAAACATAGTTTTTGTCCTGATAATTATTTGTTTAGTGATGAGAGATCATCAAAATAAATTTGTGGAGTGTCAACAGCTGAGATGGTGTGGAGAATAAAAGTTAAATATTCAGTCATTGTGTTGCTTTATTATGTTTTCACTGCTTGCCCTGTTTCTTTGAAATATTTCAGAGAGCATTGTTTTATCCTACTTATTTGTTTAAATGGTTGGATTATAAGCAGAGATTCTGAGTTTAGTTTGCACTAAAATGGTCAAATAGATAAAAGCGCTGAAACCAGAGCTCCTCCTTCTTCCTACACACTCAGACTGGTTTTTCTTCACATCAAAGAACTGAAGCTCAGTGATCCATTGTCTATCTTATAATGCAAGTTTTATCCATTTTTCTATAGTTCCTTTTTGGCATCGTTTTGTTTTTAAGGTAGTCTATACATGTACCTCGCCTCCATCCTTGCTTCATACAAGAATTATGTATTTGACTTTGCATTTCTAATTTAATTTTGACACATTCAAAAGTCCTAAATATATGAGGATTGTACATGTCCTCACATATTGTGTTTTCACTGTAAACCTTGTATGTTTATAGTACAAATCCAATGTAAACATTCAGTGTTCACACACCATCATCCATGTTCAATGTCACTCCACCAGTTGTTCCGTAACAAGTTGGCATTTACAGAGCAGCATCTGATATTTGCTAGTTTGACTAAACTTTATTAATTATTGTACTAATATTAAATGATTAATCATATTTATTAACACTTTGTTAATAAATTTATTAACTATTTTGTTAATAAATTTATTAACAGTTTGTTAATTTATTAACAGTTTGTTAATAAATTTATTAACACTTTGTTAATAAATTTATTAACACTTTGTTAATAAATATGCACTTATTAACAAAAGCGCATACACAAAAATATGAAGATTGAAATCTCATTTTATGTTTTAATAACAGGAAAGTTAACATTTTGTTTAAATATTCAGTAGGAATTAGTTCCTGTGTTTTTGCCAGATCCCTTTGTATTTCTCTGTTGGTTCATATTACTGTATAATAATGTCAGATAGTTTTATGCTGCGTTCACACCAAACACGTTTTGAGCATCAGGCACATCTGGTTTACAAAGTCTATGTTGAGGCGCATCGAAGCTGTGAATTGCCCTCGACGTGCATCTAGAATAAAATGTCAAGCATTTGACATCAAAGGTCAACGCATCAAATTTGAAGCATTGGACGCATTTTTTACTAATGAAACACGTTGGTGTGAACGCAGCATTATTGAACACATGATGTGAGAAAAAAACAATATGTAGAGCTTTAGTACAGGTGAGGGATCGTCTCTGTAGATTAATATAAAAACTGTTTGCAGATTGATGTGGCCCTGAACTCGGCATCATGGATCAGACTGAGAAGCTGAAAGAAGGAGAAACTCAGACTGAGAATCAGAGCAAAGCTAAGAGGTGAAGTGACCTTCTACTGTTTTTTGTGGCATCAACCTGTGAGAGCAAAGCATCACTTAAGCAACTTTATTTACAGCAAACAGCCTGACGATGAAGTGGAACCAGAATCCTGGGAGATCAGGTCCAAGAACGGTCTCATTTATTTTAAATCAAACCAGCCTTCATCTAGAAAGAGGTGAGCTACATCTAAACAATCTAACTATCTAAAATGTGATCCCAACATATAATGTAGTACAGAAAAGTATTTGCCCATGGAAGAAAAACATTGTACTATTGTCTTGTTTTTAGTGATTTAATAATTTATCAGGTCAGTAGTAATCAGACCTGGATGGGGCTGGTAAAACAGATAAATGTTGTTAATCACAGTTGAATTCTGATACAGTAATTTATGGATTATATTCCTTAGGTTCGTTGCTTATATGGTGACTGACAGGAACAAACACAGCAAATAATGAAATATGCTGCAAACACATGAATGATGCAAACTCCAAAACACACAAAGACAAAACAAAAATCAATCACAAGAAAATAGAAGCTAAAACCTGAACAAAACAAATGCAAAAAAAATATGAATAAATAAAATAAAAATAATGTTGCAACTGCCCAGACTGATATTTGTTTTCCTGATTTGTTTATTTAATGTTTCTTTCTAATTATGGTTTCATTTGGTTCAAGTCTCTTTCTCCCATCCACCTACTACTTCCTGTCATCATCTTCTTCATGGTTTACACCAGTGGCGATATCTGGTTGTTGATCATGTGTGGAAAATGTGCTTCCTTTGCAGTTTTGCAAAATAAACCAATTTTGATAGAGGCAAAAAAAAACAAACACCTCATCATAGTGCTAAAATTTTTCATAGAAAAACTTGAGTTTTTTTTTTTTTTTTTCACAAAAATGCTGCATGTCCAAGCGAATCAAATTGTATAATTATAAGTTCAGTGGAAACACAAATACTGAGTCCTTTTGTTACAACCAATACAAAGAGACTCTTTAATCCTCCCTTTAACTCTGCTGCTCCCAGCCTGTTCCTAGTCTTTTGGAAGTTTTCTGTTTGCTTTAATAAACTCTCATCAGACTCAACAACTCCAATCTGCATTTTGCATATTGACATGGACAAAATGATGCAGCAATAGGAAATGGAAGCAAAAGGGAAAATGCTGCAAAACAGCAACTATCAAACGCTGCAGATGTTGGACAAATCCAAGCAGTGTCAAATAACATAAGGGATCAGACCCTCAGTAAAGATGGAATTTCAGGATTTTTTTACCAAAATATTTTTATTGAGATTTTTGAACAAGTTCTCTTTATAGTTATTATATGACATTAATTATTCTTACTCAACTCAGAGAAATAAAAACAAGGAAAGAAAGAAAAAAAAATAAAAAAATAAACACAAAACACAGCTTCTCAAAACCGGGGGTATTCAAGCAAATTTCCAAACTGGTTAGACATAAATGTACACTTCTATACAGCATGGCACACCACTGGTTCCGGCAAGTCAGAACTCAAGCGAACCCTCTGACAGGTCTAAGTCCGTAATAAAAATTAATGAAAGGCTCCCAAATCCTCTCAAAAAGATACTGTTTGGATTTCCTAATATATATTATTCTTTCTAGCGGCAAATTAGGCGACATCTGTTTTAATCCACTGCGTGACACTTGGTCTGTTGATATTTTTCCAAGCCAAAGTTATACATTTTTTTGCAGCTAATGAACTTATATCTATAAAAGTACATTCTGATTTTCTAAAGTTATGGTTCTCAGGGTACAAAGCTAACAGGAACAATTTAGGATCCAGTGAAATCGGCTTTAAGATAATTTTTTTCTATTATATCTTTCATCTCTGTCCAAAACACAGTGATTTGTCTGCATTCCCACATACAGTGTATTAGAGTCCCTTTAGAGTTACACTTTACGCAAAGATCTGGGATGTTATTATTGTATTTATTTAAATGCACAGGCGTAACATAGAGGCGCATTAGCCATTTAAATTGTAGAATTCTAAGACGGCTGTTTATGGACATCGTGTGAGTTTTAATACAAGCCCTTTCCCAATCCCTGTTTACTGATATTTGATGATGGATCCAAATTCCAGTTTATAAGCTTATTATTTGAATTCTCTATTGAATTAGAGATCAGCACATTATAAAAGTCTGAAATTATACCCTTTCTTAATTTATTCCAGGTCATTAATTTTTCAAGCATTGTAAGGGGAGGCTTGTTAAGATTACTGTGATTTGTTTTAACAAAGCTTCTTATCTGAAGAAATTTGAAATAGTGCTTTTTATCTAGCCTGAATTTAGTTTGTAGCTGTCCAAATGATGAAAATATATCTGAATTTGATGGGTAAAGGTCACCAATACTTTTTAAGCCTTGCAATGCCCACAGCCTAACGGTTCCATCTGCCCTACCTGGAGCAAACAGTTGGTTACGCCATATTGGGCTAAATTGGGATATGCTGCTTGGCTCCACAAGGTCTTTTCTAACATCCTGCCAGATTTTAATCATATTTTTCAGAATGGGGTTTGTAGTGTGTTTCTGTAACTTCTTTGGTGTGTCGGAGTATAAGAATAATGGAAGAGCTAAACTTAAATTATGGGACTCCATTTCTACCCAGTGAGGGTTACCCTTATCTGCAAAATAGAACATTATAGTCCTTAATTGAGTGGCCCAATAGTAAAATTTAAAGTTGGGGCACCTTAACCCCCCTCTATCAAATGGTAAATAAAGCAATGAGAGGCGTAGCCTGGACCTTCCCGCTGTTCCATATAAAGCCTAAAATGTTTTTTTTCAGCCAATTAAATAATTCAGGAGGAAGCGGCAGGGGAATACTTTGAAAGAGGTATAATAGCTTTGGAAGTATATTCATTTTCAGGACATTAACTCTTCCCAATATGGATATAGGCAGGCTTGTCCAGTTGTCAATTGAGGCAGCTATCGTTTTCATTAGGTGTTCGTAATTGGATTTGACTACCTGTTGTAGTTCTGGGAAGATCTGAACACCTAAATATTCAAAATGTTCCACTACTTTAAATTGCTTAATCTCACTGATGGGGTTAGTCCTGTCACCTACATTTAATACCAAGATAGAAGATTTTGTATTATTTACTTTGTAACCTGAGACTCTCCCAAATTCCTGGATCACTCCCATCACCGCCGGAATTGAGTTTTTCAGATCTGTTAGAAATAAAATAACATCATCAGCGAATAGAGAGATTTTGTGCTCTGTGGGGCCCACCGTGATCCCGGATATTCGTGGATGGAGGCGAATAGCTGATGCCAAGGGCTCGATTGCTAGTGTGAATAGTAAGGGAGAGAGAGGGCATCCCTGGCGACAACCTTTCCTGATTTGAATTGCCCTTGAAAATATTTTGTTTGATACTATTTCTGCAGTTGGGTTATTATATAGTATTTTAACCCATTTAATAAAATTACTTCCACAATTCAACCTTTCCAATACGTTGAAAAGATAGGGCCATTCGACCCTATCAAAAGCCTTCTCTGCATCCAATGAAAGAAGAGCTGTGTCTTTAGCATTCTTTTTGAACCACATAATATTCAGGACCCTTCTAATGTTGTGATATCCTTGCCTCCCAACTATAAACCCATTTTGATCCTTATTTATTATGTCTGGTAGGATTCTTTGCAACCGTATTGCCAATAATTTACAGATAATTTTGAGATCCGAATTAAGTAGACTAATGGGCCTCAGATTCTCACACTTATTGGGAGGTTTTCCCGGTTTTGGCAACTGAATAATTAGAGCCTGATTCAAAGAGGGAGGCAGGGTGCCTTTTTTAAATGACTCCATAAACATATCTAGAAGGGGAGAGCAATTTTTCCTTAAATTTTTTATAAAAGTCGATGGGGATACCATCAGGTCCTGCTTGTTTACCAGATTTTATTCCTTTAATGGCCTGTGATAATTCCTCTTTATTTATTTATTTCTATATTTAAGTCTGCTCTACTATCTTCTGCAATGACAGGGATATGTAGTCCACTCAAAAAACTTATCTAATTCAACATGGTCTAAATTTCCTCGAGTGTCATAATTTATGATAATAATCTTTAAAAGCATTATTAACTTCTCTTGGATCTATTAAAGTTTTATCCTGTGTTTCAATTAATGTGATTCGAGGTTGTTGCTTCAAGCTTTTTAATCTGCCAGGCCAGAAGTTTCCCGGCTTTGTCCCCCTGTTCGTAAAAGTTTTGTTTCAATCTTAAGAGATGCAGCTCTGAGACATTTGATGCAGCTCTGAGAGCTCTGGACATTTTGTCATATTCTGCTCTGAGGATCAACAGTTGTTTTTTTCAACTCAGTATCATTTGTTTGAAAAACCTTCTCCTGAATGTACTTTATTCTATTTTCTAATTGCTGTCTTTTTAGTCTTAGCTACCTTAGACTTATTGCCTGTAAAGCCAATAATATGACCTCTAATATATGCTTTAAAGGCATCCCATCTGATGCCTGCTGTTGTTTGATTTGTGTTGAACTGGAAGAACTCATCAATTTGTAGCCCAACATATTTAACAAAATCCTCATCCTGCAGCCATTTATGCTGAAAGCGCCATCTAGGGGGGTCCCTGGTAAGATTCTTATCACAGTAGCTCAGACAATATGGACCGTGATCTGAGATCACTATGCTATCATACTTACAGTTTTGAATTTTGGATACCAGTTCTGATGAAATTAAAAAAATAATCTTTTCGCAAGTAAGTCTGAAATGTTGCTGAGTAACATGAGTAGGCTCTGGTTTGTTGCTGAAATTCCCTAAAGATGTCTACCAGTCTAAGATCTTTCATAAACATCTGTATTATTGTTCTACAGGTACTATGTGTCAGATCTGACCCTGTGGATCTATCCACTTCTGGAATAAGAGTACAATTAAAAATCCCCTACGATCACAAAGCGCCCCTGCAACAATGAAAGTGAGAGGAACAAGTTCTGAAAAAACCCAGAATCATCTGTGTTAGGACCATAGTTGTTAACCAGGTTAATTTTTTCCGATAGTAAAGAGCCCTGAATTATCAAATATCTACCCTTCGTATCCTTGATAACATTGTTTACTAGATTCATGAACAAGAGTCATAACGCCTCTTGCTCGAGAAGAGAAAATGCTGAAGTGAATACACTACCCGGCCACCTCCTCCTGACCCGCACCTCGTCCTCCTCCACTAGATGCGTCTCCTGTAGAAATACTATTCTGGAATCCAAATCGTGCAGCTTATTAATGACCTGTTTGATCTTCTTTAAACGTTGTAGGCCCCTGCAGTTCCATGTAACCATTTTAAGATTTAAAACTTGACGACATGTCAGACCAACCAAATTATCAGAAATGGAGAAGAAAAAAGACAAAAAAAAGAAAAATTTACCCCATAGGAACATAAACATCTGAGAAGCTTAAACAACAGAACAAAACACTCAACATATCCCTTAAACCTAAATTCCCACACCCTGTCCGACTTCCAGGGGTCTCCCTCCCCCTCCGTCCACCTCACGTTTTTCGCGTGTGACCGACCCACACGCAGTGAGGAGCAGTCTAACCACTCAATAACCAAATCAAAAGTTTTTACTACCGATACTGTTCTCTACATTTAACTGTAATTTAACCTTCCACATGTTTTACATGCAGATTTGAACATTTTAATTTGCACACCAACCGGTATGTGCATTCTTCTCTTGTCATACCTAAACAGAACTGAATGTATTCATAATAGTCCACTGCTGTTCCACCTCCAATACGACAGACCAATAATGGCAACAGCAAGGTAATGAGAAGTCCCAAATTGTTAATTTAAGAAACCGTATGGGCGTTTAACCTATTATTACCTCCCCGTCGGTTTTCTTCTGGACCTTCTTTAGAAACTCCGTGCATCCGCCCGCTGTTTTGAAAGCATGAGTTTGGACTTGATAATTCACCAGCAGCTTGGCTGGGTGAGCCACCCCGTGGCACAATCAGTTTACTTCCAAAGCTGAAGAAGACCCGCCGCGGTATCTGGGTAGAACCGGACTTGATGATTCTGGTAACAAATGTTAGTATTAGCCCGTGATACTTGGAGCAATAAGCTGTTTATTACAAATGCGAGGTGCTGCGGTGCTGGTCCTCGGGGTCCAATTCGATGCGCTCTTTCCACGGCCACCGCTCCAACACCAAGGGCCCCCGGCAACCACTTCTCCAGGAACTCACATGGATTCTGTCCTTCAGCTCCCTCCGGCAGGCCGACAAGTCTCAGGTTGTTTTGTCTCGATCTGGCCTCCAGATCTATAACTTTATCTTCAAGTCTTTCTTCTTGGACTCCAGCATATCTACTTTTTAGATAGTAGCATTTCTATCTCACTCTCCGCATCAGAAATACGTGCTTCGGCTTCTGTAATACGCTGGATGCAATCATTTATCTCTTTGCGTACACTGTCGATGGAGCTCTCCAAAGAGGTGAGTTGTTTTTAAATGTTGTAACTTGGTGTATCGAGGCATTTGTTTCTGTTTTATAATCATTTTGACCTTTTTCACCTACCAGCTGAACACAGAAAGTGCAGCTGACATTATGTGTTCAACAGCATTCAGCTCACCTTACTTTTCTTTTGAAACTGACATCCGGGTTAGTTTTTTAAAAGAATTTTCATTACTCCTGTATTTGGATCTGAAGATGACTGTTGCTATGGTGAGAGCACCATTTGTTTTTTTGCTTAGCATATAGTTTGCTTTGCGTGTCTGCAACCCAACCCACAGTTGGGGGAAGCGCCCAATTACAGTAAGACAGTTTATGGGAGTAAATCCAACATTTCATCTACTATATAAATAAAAGTTAATCCATGTATAATGGAATAATCTGAAAGAAAATGATCAAAAGTAGAAATGAGAATGGAATAACTTATGTTATTCGCTGTAATAAGATTAAAATGAAAATTCCTCTTTCTCTGTCAATCCATGCCAGTGTTAGAATATGAGTCAAAAACTAACGCAAGGCAAAGAACACAAAGTAACAAAACCCACAAATGTGTTGACACAGTTTCTCCCTCATAAATACAATTTGCTGCGTTCACATCCAAATGACAGGAACTGTATCAGTCACATGATTTTCCTTAAAGTGACTTAATGTTTCTGTGTCATCTGGCCATCACTAGTCCTGCCTGCTGCTATTGGATCCACCTTCTAAACTTCAGTATGACATTAATTTTGTTACCTGTCTGGATCTACAAAAATGTCCTTGTTTTATTTTCACGCGAGTGAGTGCATGTGTGTGTGTGAAAAGCTGTAATGTGAGCAAAGTCTTTATGATTCCCCACAGAGTGAAGCAAATCTCAGAGGTTCCTAGTGATCCGTCTCCCCAACAGCATCAAACAAAACTGGACTCCATATTTAAGGTCAGTATATGTTCATCCACTGCTTCCTGTCTATTGTGTTCATAGTCATCTTTATGGTGCAAATTATAATCCAGTGGATAAACCAGTGGATTTTCCACCAGCACCTATTTTGTTCTAGCAATCTCTCCTGATTAGCTATTTAGCTCCACTATTGGAGCACAATGAACAGAGAACTAACAAGAGTCTGTTGAGGGAAATTCCCTATTGAGTTGATGGCTATTTTGGGTAAATAATTCAGATTAGATTTACAATAAAATTTCACTTTGACAAAAATGTTAATAGGTTATCCCCAACTCACAAACCTCTGAATTTAATGGTATTTCACACCATTGAGGTAATAGTTGTCTACTATTCCATTTTAGGAGCTGAAAAAGAAGATTTCCACCTTTGCGGAAAGTGAGCTGAAAAAAATCCAAATGGTTCTGGGTTCAGATTACCCAGAAGGTTTAGATGGGAATAAGGAGGAGGATGAAGTTTCAGAAGGTGAAGATAAACAGCAGATGAACAGCAGCAGAGAAGCATTTGAGAAAATCACACAGCATTTCCTGAGGATGATGAACCAGGAGGAGCTTGCTGACCGTCTTCAAAGCAGTAAGACAATTTCTGCAAAGAGTGTAAATTGATCAATGAATTTTTCTTTCAATGTTGGTAAGAGTTCGTCCCACAATCAATAGGTTGCCGATTTGATACCTGCTCCGTCCAGACTGACGGCAGCCAAACCTCTGTTAGATTTATATTTAGAGGCTCCAAAATGAGATTCAGATACATTTGTTGCACAGTGGATTTTTTTCTCACAGTGAATATAAACATGCATTTTGTATGCTCATATTCTCTGTCGTTTTTCTCCTTTTAACATCTGAGACTCTCTGAATTGGATCTGGTCCTCTAATAAGGAGGTGGACCACAGTAATTAGTTGCTCATAGAGCAGTGTTTCTTAATTCGGTCCTCAGTTCCTGCTGCCCTGCATGTTTTAGGAGTTTCCCTTCTGCTATACATGGATTAAATCCTGAGATTTAAATCCATATATGTAGCTGACTGATTAACAGGCTTCTTCAGGACTTGGTGGCTGGAGAAGTCATCATGCAATCATTTAATCAGCTGTTCTGGTATAGAGGCACATCTAAAACATGCAGAGCAGAGGGGTCTGAGTACTGGAATTAAGACGCACTGATATAGAGTTATTCGCAAAGACTAATAAATGCAAGATAAAAGGAGCTAATGTAAAGGAAAGGGGGTACAGATTTGGTGGAATACAGATGTATTCCAGGTGAGGAGGGAGTAGAATCCCTGCTCTGGGCACAAAGTCCCAGGAGTTGGACAGGTGGCCCAGCACAGATGATCAGGGCAGAGAGGAACCTCAACCTGCACCCTTTGGGCTGGAGAGGTCATAGCATGCCTAAAGAGTAGCCTGAGGAGTACACTGCAAAGAGATTGCTATATTTTGAAGCAACACAGCAAGTGGGGCTCAATCAGTGGATCCTGGTACCAAATGTGGCCTCTCACCTGGTGACTCTTAAAGACAGCTGTTGGACAAAGGTGAGGGGGCAAATCCAACGAACAAAAGTGAGGTCACAACAATGAGGACAAAATGAACAGTGCTGGAAAACTACTTGCATAATGTGTTCAATAATCTGGCAGCATGTGTGTGACTGAGTGAGGCTTAAGAAAGGAAACAATCAGATAGATACCAAGTCATGACTAAGTTGTAACACTGTTGGATTTGTGGATCCATTTACTTTGTTTGGCTGTTAGCAATTAGTAGCACACTACTAGTGGATAGTTAGTGTAACACGGAGGAGAAAGCTGAGGTCGTTGTTTTTCCGTACATCCAGTGGGTGGTGCAGGTTGCTATAATCAATAGTAGCCACACAGGGACACCTGCTAGAACAGGAAACAAACACACCCAGTACAAAACTTTTATTCTATTGGCTGAGAGGTTGCCAAGCGACTGTACTTTTTTGTTCCAAAGATGAGCAGAAAATGACGATGAACATCAGGAAAGAAGTTGTTGCTTATGTAATATAGACATTTTTTTAACCTTCCATGTTGCCTGCATACAGCCTCTTTCACTGAGGTGGCTTGTACTTTAGAATCCCCGTTATTCAGTATTTTCTTGTCTGTGTGTGTTGTTTCAATAGCACAAATGTGAAAATATTATATGTGGATATTATTATGATTAAATAATAACTGAGTTAATAGCATATAAAAACTGAAAAGTCCATGCTCCTATTAATGTTTTATCTGAAGTATTCCATTGCGTTTATACATAAATCTGGCTGTTTTTGATTTAGAGGCTATAAAAAATGTAACCATCCATCCATCTTCTGCCGCTTATCCGGGGTCGGGTCGCGGGGTAGCAGCTTAGAAGGGAGGCCCAGACTTCCCTCTCCCCAGCCACTTCCTCCAGCTCCTCCGGGGAATCCCGAGGCGTTCCCAAGCCAGCCGAGGGCGTAGTCCCTCCAGCGTGTCCTGGGTCTTCCCCGGGGTCTCCTCCCGGTGGGGACGTGCCCAAAACACCTCACCAGGGAGGCGTCAGGAGGCATCCTGACCAGATGCCCGAGCCACCTCAACTGGCTCCTCTCGATGTGGAGGAGCAGGGGTTCTACTCTGAGTCCCTCCCGGATGACCGAGCTTCTTACCCTATCCCTAAGGGAGAGCCCAGCCACCCTACGGAGAAAACCCATTTTGGCCGCCTGCATCTGAGATCTTGTTCTTTTGGTCATGACCCAAAGTTCATAACCATAGATGTGGCTAGGAATGTAGATCGACAGGTAAATCGAGAGCTTCGCTTTTTGACTCAGCTCTCTCTTCACCACAACGGACCGGTACAGCGCCAGCTTCATGCCAGAAGCTGCACCAATCCGCCTGTCGATCTCCCGCTCCCTTCCTCCCCCATTCGTGAACAAGATCCCCTAAAAATACTTGAACTCCTCCAGATGGGGGCAGGACATCCCCCTCGACCTGGAGAAGGCACTCTACCCTTTTTGTAACCAACAGAAAATATATGCAATAATTTTAAAGTTAAATATATAAGAAGTGAAGAATTTATTTTAATTAGTTATCTTTGCATTCACTTAGGATCATTCACCACCTGTCAACAAACACTAAAGTCTAACATGAAGAAAAAAGTTCCAGTCTGTGTTTGAAGGAATCACAAAATCAGAAAGTGAAATCTTTCTAAATCAGATCTACACAGAGCTCTACATCACAGAGGGAAAGATCAGAAGAGGTCAATGATGAACATGAGGTCAGACAGATTGAATCAGTGTCCTGGAAACCAGAGAGGCCAGAAACAGCAATTAGACATGGAGACATATTTAAACCCTCACCTGAAAGAGATGAACCAATCAGAGCAGTGATGACAAAGGGAGTGGCTGGCATTGGGAAAACAGTGCTGACACAGAAATTCACTCTGGATGGGCAGAAGACCAAACAACCAAGACATCCAGTTCATGTTTCCATTCACATTCAGAGAGCTGAATCTGTTAAAAGACCAGCAGTTCAGCTTGGTGGAGCTTGTTCACCACTTTTTTAGTGAAACCAAAGGAATCTCCAGGTTTGAAGATTTAAAGGTTGTGTTCATCTTTGATGGGTTGGATGAATGTCGACTTCCACTGGACTTCAAGAAAAATGAGATCCTGACAGATGTAAGAAAGTCCACCTCAGTGGATGTTCTTCTGACAAACCTCATCAGAGGGAATCTGCTTCCTAAAGCTCAGCTCTGGATAACCACACGACCTGCAGCAGCCAATCGGATCCCTCCTGAGTTTATTGGTATGATGACAGAGATCAGAGGATTCACTGATCCACAGAAGGACGAATACTTCACAAAAAGATTTAAATCTAAGAAACAGGCAAGCTTGGTAATTTCCCATGTAAAGAAATCCAGAACACTCCACATCATGTGCCACATCCCAATCTTCTGCTGGATCACTGCTACAGTTGTGGAAAACATGTTGAACAAAAATGTTGGAGAGCAGCTGCCAAAGACCCTGACTGAGATGTACATCCACTTCCTGGTGGTGCAGACCAAACTGAAGATCATCAAGTATGATGGAGGAGCTGAGACAGATTCAATCTGGAGTCCAGAGAGCCGGAAGATGATCGAGTCTCTGGGAAAACTGGCTTTTGAGCAGCTGATGAAAAGAAACTTGATCTTCTATGAACCAGACCTGATAGAGTGTGGCATCGATATCACAGCAGCTTCAACATACTCAGGAGTTTTCACACAGATCTTCAGAGAAGAGAAAGGTCTGTACCAGAAGAAGTTGTTCTGCTTCGTCCACCTGAGTGTTCAGGAGTTTCTGGCTGCTCTTCATGTTCACCTGACCTTCATTAAATCAGGAATCAACCTGCTGGCAAAAAGGTGAAATGAAATCCAAGGAAATAGAAAAAAGAAACCAGGAATCCTCAGAGACAGACATGTACAAGAGTGCTGTGGACATGGCCCTAGAGAGTCCAGATGGACACCTGGACTTGTTCCTACGCTTCCTACTGGGTCTTTCACTGGAGACCAATAAGCGTCACTTAAGAGGCTTTGTGACACAGACAGAAGAAAGTTTAGCAATTAATAAAGACACAGCCCAGTACATCAAGGAGAAGTTGAATCATCATGGTGTTGAGAAAACAATCAATCTCTTCCACTGTCTAAGTGAACTAAATGATCAGTCCTTGGTGGAGGAAATCCAACAATCACTACAAACAGGAAGTCTTTCAGTACATCAGTTGTCTCCTGCTCAGTGGTCAGCTCTACTCTTCATCCTACTGTCATCAGAGAAAGATGTGGAGATATTTGACCTGAAGAAATACTCTGCTTCAGAGGAAGCTCTTCAGAAATTGCTGCCAATAGTCAAAGCCTCCAGCAAAGCTATGTAAGTATAGATGTAGTCAGTTTTATAAAAGTGTCTAATAATAACAATACAATTACTTTCTATTGTCTTTTTTCCTTTCAGACTGAGTGGGTGTAACCTCTCAGAGAGAAGCTGTGAAACTCTGTCCTCATTGCTCAGCTCAACATCCTCTAGTCTCAGAGATCTGGACCTGAGTAACAATGACCTGACAGATTCAGGAGTGAAGCTGCTGTGTGAAGGACTAATGAGTCCTAACTGTGAACTGGAGATTCTCAGGTGAGATGCATTTAAATTCTGTTTCACATTTTATGTGAAACAAAAAAATAAAGCTCTAGAAACATGTCTAGAGCTTATTTTTTGAGTACATTTAAAAAAAAGAAAACTGTACCAAGTACTGAGTTTTCTCTGAGTTGGCAGTAGAGAGCAGTAGCAGCTAAAACAGCCTCACTGCTGATATATGGGCAAGTTATTGACGCAAACCATTACTATCTAGGGAAAAACATAAAAAATGTAATAGTTTTGAGCATGACAATGAACATAGAATTTTCTTTACTTGTCCAAGGGAAGTAAGATGAAAGTTGTAATTTAACATTTATAATACCATGGTACTGTAAAAAATATGTTTCATGTTTCAGATTCATCAAGGTAACTCAAGTAAAAAAAGCAAAATGGTCTCAAAATGAAAATCTTCACTTGTTGTAGGGATGCACAATATATTGTCAACAATATCAAAATCGCCGAATGTTAGTTACATTTTCAAATAGCAAAATTGGTCCCAGCAACGATCAACAGCCAGTATCAAAATATATATCCCTCCGAAACATGACTCTCGTTCTTGTTGACACGCTCCCCCAGCAACAGCAGTTTGCAAATTGTTTATATTTTGTAGACATTCAGAATAAAATTGGTCCCTCTGTAAGAAAGTAGTGGCTTTAAACTGTATCTGTAAAGTATTCCCAGTTCTTCATTTTTTCAGATTTTGTAGTGTTACTGATTTGAGAGTATTTCTCTTTTTTCAGTCAACACAAAGTAGACACTAACAAGTTTTCACTTTGTTAGTGGGACAAAGGAAAATTTCTTTGAACATCTTTGTACATAACCTAAAAATGTAAAATGTAATTTTGAAAAAGTTACTTAGGTCATCGCAATCTTCAATATGACATTGAAGACTCAGCTGAGTGCATCCTGTTTTAAATTAAGCTTAATTCGCTATAGGTAAATTAAGAGCATGATTCGTAACAAATTTGCCCATGAAATGTCTTGAAGGTGACTTATCAGAGCAGAAACTAAAGAATGACATCAAAGGAATTGTCTCTAAACCTTTGAGATAAATGTATAAAATCATAAATTTTATTAAAAAAAATAAAGCATTTTTGGCAGCACTAAATGTACTGAAAAGCTTTGAGGTTCCTAGTCCTTATGTTTATTTCGTAATGTAAGAAGTTTAGAACCACTAGGACACTCTGCAATATCAAACTAAGTATTTGTACTAAGGGTTAAGATGAGGACAAGAGCAGTCAGGGTGAAATGAGAAAAATGTTTTAATGATGTCACTGCTTGGCAGTGTTCCTTTGCACAACAAAGGAACACAGAGGATCCAGGGATGCAATCAGATGACACAGGTGAACTTAAATACATGTGGGGGATATCAGGAAATGAGGGACAGCTGGAACCAATAATGGGGGAATGACATGACACACGGCAACAAAATACGGTGCTCTGGTTGGTTTGGACTTTGCCAGTTGTTAGATCAAGTCAAGAGATGGAAAATAGTCTAGATTAATCTAGACTAGTAATGGAGTCCTGCAACACCGATGCATCTGTGCATGTGTCAAGTCCATAGGCAAAACCACGTGTCGGTAGCGTATGTGCTTTCAGCAAGTCATGTGACTGATACAGGAACTGTTTTGAAATATCACTGGCGGCCAAATTGTGTCTATAAGGAAGCAGAGTCTGTCAGCGTAATGCATTTGCCAAAAGAATTGTTGACCTTTTACAGTCACAGCGTCAACTTTGGAGCCTCAAGGCAAAGCGTAAAGGTTTGGTAGTTTGGGACCATTTTGATCATACATCAGAAAATAAGGTATTGGTTATCACTTCGTTGTTGTTTCATCCGGTACTTTCCAGTTTCTACTTGAACAATCTGAATCCAAGTTCAGCTGAAATTTACTCTAGTTTACTTTCATATTATGTTCTTGCAGGTTAAGTGTTGCATATGTTTGACAGAACTGTCTGTAAGCGCTTTCTGGTGTCTAGGCAAGATTTAGCGCTCTGGGTTCTAATTATTTAATGAAACTGGTTTCACTACATTTTCCATGAACCACCAGGTAATGATTTGTCATAAAGAAATAAACTTAGTTGAACTGCCTATGTCTGATCCATAAAGATGATGAGACTTATTCAGGTATTTATTTACCAAACTTCAGAGATGAAAATAAAGCAGACATGTGAAAAATATACCTAACCCTAACCCTACACATGACAACATACACAGCATTCTAGTGTGTCACACCTCGTGTTGAGCTGTACTTTACATACAAAGTATCCAATAATTGTTCGTTCTTAAAGTGACAGAACACTGTATTTTTAATAGACTTTTCACTTCAACTGTTTTCTTTTTAATGAACTCTTGCTCATTTCAAACTCCTACCAAAAGACTTTGAAATTATTGTATCTTATTTTAAGATTAAGTTGCATTCATTAAATTTGTTATTTTTTCAAAACAACAATAATATATATATTTCTGGGAACCCAGGGGGTTACATGTCTTATTTAAATAAATCCACCTCCTCAGTGCTGAGGCATTATAGGGCATCAGAATGAATCCCAGATAAACTTAGGATAAACTCAGCCATTCTACCAATCGATTAATGAGGCAATGAAGCCTCAAAACTGATTCGCCATATAGAGACCCAGGCACCCTGTGCATAAGCAACACTTGTCCCAGATGGGACCGTCTTGTTGCAGAGAAACAAGTTCAGCTCCCATTAGTTGTTATTGGGCGTTAAAATTTTCACAAATGTAAAATGTTCATTTTTGTGGAGCATCTGTATTTTCTTTTGAAGGGATATGTAAACGTTACCATAGCGACCAGAATCAGAGAGCATTGGACAGTGGTCGACATGAGATGAGAGGAGAGTAGCGGAGCTTGTGAGTTTGAGGTCTGGTTCACACATTTTAAGGATTGTTTGTCGATTTTCAAAACTTCTGTGACCACACACGACACAAGCTGAAAAAAAGTACAACAGATTCGATCGGTTTGTGTGTCTAGCCACATGGCAGGAGCAACACACCTAAGAAACGATTAAACTCACGAACATCCCAATCCCAGAAGAAAATCCAGTAAAACCCCCATCATACCATACATGAATTTAGAATAATCAAACACGGATGATGATGAAGGAGTAGTAGTGATAGTTTGTGGACTCATTTTAAGCGCTAAAAGACATAACAAAAAGAAAATACGTTTTAAAAAAAGGAGCTGCTGCTCTATTTACTGCACTATGATTTGGAGATGAGTTATGTTTTTTCATAATAAACATATATAAAATGACCGTTACATATAATAATAAACATTTCCACATATCACCTCCGATGTCCACCGGACTCTCAGTTGTGCTGTGTCAGCTGTTTGGGATTCCCCTCCGTTCTTACGTCACCGCGCTTTCTGATTGGCTCCGTCATGTTCAACAGGCTGCGTTCAGTCAGGGAAAACCCCACAGGCTGAGATAATCGGGCCAAGACAATGCTAAATATGCCCAATTTCAGATCGAGCATATTCAACACACCACCTGTAACACACTACACACTGCAGGGCGTTGTAAGATTGTCGCAAAGGGGGGTAAAAGGGTTATCTTACAGTTCCCCTCACCCATCCCACGTTGGGCCGCAGCAAAATTGCAAAGTCTTGACCGGTTCGCGGTAACTGGATAAGGTCATCAAATCAGTCTGTAAATTACGTTGCCTGCAGGGATTTTTAATGTCCAGCAGGTGTCAATATTCAGTGACACAGTATTGACACAGTATCAATACAGTTTTGCTGTGGGTCGAACGCTACGTGTTGCCTCATTTACCCAGCACTAAGTTAGACTATTTTCTAGTATGTTATAGAAAGTAGTCAAGAGTGTGTGTTATAATGTGTTGTCAACAGGGGAGATTTGCCAAAGAGGCAGCCTGTGCTCCTAAGGCAGAGGTGTCGACTTCCCTGATTGGTCTGGTTGGATCAGGTTGGGTGAGAATTGAAGCTTTGTTTTGTTTTTTGTTGAAGTCAGAAGATTTTTCTGCTTCTGGGGATCAAATGAAGATTTTTTGGGTGGATTTGAGACTGTTGAGGGTAACAGCAGTTTGACTGTATCATCGTGAAGCTGACAGTAGAAGTTGGCAAAACATAGGAAGCATTGCAACTGAAGATGAAGTTGGCCAGTTGAAAACTGTTTAAACCTTTTTCCAGGTCTGTCTTCATCTGCCTGATCCCCAGAATAAAACCCAAGAAGATCCATTCAATTGGAAAGGATCTATTGAGATTAATGGAGAATATACCATGATGTAGCTTTGAATTAGCAGAATTTCTTTTGACCAATACAACCTCACTTTAATTTTTACATAGTAACACTGGGAGACAGAAAATATAATATTTACTATTTGTCAGGCCAGCATGTAGGCTGCTGCTCAACAGACACGGTTCTCTGACCTTCTTAACATGCCAACCAATTATTCTAGCAGTTCTAACCAGTGTGTCACTTTGAGAATATAAATGATTTTTTTTAACATTGTTATATGTTTGTGTCTGCAGGCTTTCGGGCTGCCTCATCACTGAAGGAAGGCTGTGCTGCTCTGGCTTCGGCTCTGACTGCGAACTCCTCTCACCTGAAGGAGCTGGACCTCAGATACAACCATCCAGGAGACGCAGGAATGAAGAGTTTAGCAGCTATATTGAACAATCCAAGCTTCAAACTGGACTCTCTGAGGTAAGGGAAATAGTTTCGCAGCCACATAGCTATTGCTTAGTGCTAGATTCAGAATAGACACAGTGCAAAATATGGGAGCAAACCAGAAGGTGTTGTTCAAAAGTCTCTCCAGAACTCTTTATCTGTCAAAGATAAATAAAGGAGGATTAATGATGGGGATTGGTTCATCTTTCTTAGACTTAGACTTAGACTTAGACTTCCTTTATTGTCATTGTACAAAGAGAACACAAGGTGAATCTTGACAACGAAATGTCGTTACTTGGCTACAAGTGCAACAGAGCTAAAACCTTACACTACACAATAAATACAATATGGCTGAAAATATCTAAGAGCTGAGAATAAGAATAAGGTGCTATAGAATCCACAAGTTCAGTATTGTAAATAAAGCTAAAGTGCGTGTGTTGACCATGTCCATGGGGGGGGTGGTTTGGTTTGTGAGTGTGTGTATGTGTGTGTGCCTGTGTGCGTGTGTGTGAAGGAGTGTTATGTGGCGTTAAGCAGTCTGATGGCCCGGGGGAAGAAACTGTTCAGTAGTCTGGTTGTTCTGCACAAGATGCTGCGGAACCTTCTGCCAGACGCCAGATCAATCTAGATCAATCTTGAGTGTAGGATAAACCCAAAAGCCCCAAACAGCCTCAGACAGTGAATGCTAGTTTATGTCAGAGATGACTTGTAGTGCAGCATGAAAATCATGCAATGTTGGAGAGATAATTAGTTGTCCATACCAATGAAAAAGGTATGAGCAGTATTGAGCAGTTCATACAGAGCTGTACAAAACTACTGTATTTTCCATACTATAGAGCGCACCATACTATAAACTTCAGCTACAAATTGTTTGAAAAAAAACTGGAAACGTACATATATAAGCCGCACCAGGTTATAGCCCGTTGGTATCTCCTCCGCTCTCAGCTTTCCATTAGGAGCCAGCAGAAGGCTGTGTCCTAATAAATCTGCTGAGTATATTTGAACGCAGCCCTCCTTCAACGCCAAACCATGGTTTTGTTCACGCCAAGCTTACGTCTAGCAGTTCTTTTCCTCCCTGTAGTGCCAGATCAATAACCTTGAATTTAAAAGCGGCATCATATGAGTTTGAAAAACATTTCTCTGTCATGCCTGTTGCTAACATGTGCTTGTTTTAAATTAAAATGAGCACTTTCTTCTTTGATTTCCAATTTTGACTTCCAATGATTCACTTCCTGCTAAATAGCCCCCTGGGCATTGAAGAAAAATCCACAGAAAACTCACACCAGGCTATAAGCTGCATAGTTCAAAGTGTAAGAAAAGGTAGCATCTTATAGCCCAAAAAAATGTGGTGTTTAAATAGCTTCAACTTTTAACACAAAGCAATGCAGAATTGCAAAGTGGAAGCATGAGTGTGGGCTGTGCATCAATCAAAATTAGTATCCATCCATTATCTAGCATGCTTGTCCTTGCAGGATCTCGCCCAATGTCCAGCAGTCATTGGGTGAGAGGTCAGGGACTCTCTGGACAGGCTGTCAGTCCATCACAGCTTAACTAATATGTTTTTCTTTTTAATCTTAATCTGAAAATGGGGCTGTGACTAAAAATTGAATCTAATTCATAAACATGAATTGATCTATACCTTTTTAATTTCTTGTTTTATGTTTAGGATCATTAATGCTGGGATTTGAACCTTGTTAAATAATTTACAGCTTATGCAACAGGATGAGGAAAAGGCATCTGTTATAACTGAACTGATAGTACCAGTAAAATATTGGATATTGGTAACAGAAAAGTGGTAACACCATCAAAACGCCTTCTTTCTTACAGCATGGAGCCTGCAGGAGATAAATGGATGACACCAGGTCTGAGGAAGTGTAAGTGCATTTTGATTCATAGCAGATTGTCTCATCTTTGCATCAGTAAATTCAGAAAATTATACATCAGTAACTGCATTGTGTTTCTTCTGTCCTTCAGATTCTCGTCCACTAAGAGTCGACCTGAACACTGTAAACAGATCCCTCAAACTTTCTGACGAAAACACAAAGGTGACATGTTTGACAGAGGAGCAGCCATATCCTGATCATCCAGACAGATTTGATCTCCATCAGCTGCTGTGTACTGATGGTCTGACTGGTCGCTGTTACTGGGAGGTTGAGTGGAGTGGGAAAGTCTACATGCATCAGTGAGTTACAGGGGAATCAATAGAAAAGGAATCAATGACGATTCCTGGTTTGGATTTAATGATAAGTCCTGGAGTCTAATCTGCTCAATGATGGTTACACTGTTTGGCATGATAGTAAAAAAAAGCTTTCATCCCTGTTCCCTCCTTCTCCTCTCCCTCCTTTGTCTCTGACAGAGTGGCGTGTATGTGGACTGTCCTGCTGGGACTCTGTCCTTCTACAGAGTCTCTTCAGACACACTGATCCACATCTACACCTTCAACACCAAATTCACTGAAACTCTTTATCCTGGATTTAGGCTCAATTATCTTTCAGGAAAGTGTTGGTGCTCGTTTTAGTCCTAAGTGCTTTTCAAAACTAAAACATCTCAAGACTATCAATGCATTAAAAAATAGAATAAAATAATAAAAAGTCACATTAAATAAAACAGTTTTTTAAAAGAAACAACATAGTTCATCAAGCTTAAGTCCAAACAAAGGACAATCCATGGAGTCTAAGAACCACTGAACTAACGATTCTGTCTCCCTTTGTTTTCAATTAACCATAAAGAATCATCAGCAGGTTCTGATCACAGGACATGTGGCTGCAGTGTCCTTTGATCAGGTATTCAATAGTGATATTGATCTGATATTCAATGGTGCCTGTCTGTGAAAACTCCTTCAGTCAATAAAATAATTTTTAAATTACACTGTGAAAAAAAACTGAAGTCAATGTCACTGCATCAATATTGAGTCACATATGGAAACCTGTAGGTTTTGTCAGGAAGCCTGGCAGCAGCATTTAGTAAACCTTGCAGCCACTCTAGGGAAGATATGCTGAGATTCACAGAGTGCGGTGGGGGGATCAGACAAAAGCATCGATAATTAGTTATGAGAATGTGAGAATAAAGATTCCATTAGCAGATCATTAAAAGGAATTAATCTAAGACTGGATGTAAGATTTGACCCAAAACCTCTTCGGTTCTTTATCAATAAGCTCTGTGATATACATTTTTCTGATGTACATTCTTTCTTCTCTAAGTTTGTGAAAACTGGTAAAGATGTAGATTTTCTTAGTTGCTATTAGTGACTGAAGACAATGTAATGTAATCTACTTGCACTTTTGACACATTTGAACTGCAATATATTCTAATGTGGTAATGATTCTATGCATTGATTGTTTTCTTGTGATTAACAAATTACCTAAAAGAAGAATAAATACTTATACACATCTTCACTAATATGTTATAAGTGGTACACATAAATGATATAAAAAGTGAGTAACATTTATATTTGCACAACATGATTCATGTTCATTATTTCATATCCTGCCCCGTTAAGGTTGGTGTCAGGATCTGGGGATGTTTGAATTAGGTTGTGGATTTTAGTCATTATTGTTGTTCCTTTGACTTTTCTACTTTAGTTTGCTCTGTTTTTCACTTCTGTTCTCCCTAGTGAGAATAGAAGAGAAACTAGAGTTATTTTCTGATTCTCTAGTTTATCATGTTTCTTTAATCCAAGTAGTTCCTTAGTATTAAGGTTATTTCCTGTTCCTTTGTATTCTCTCCTTCACTTTCCTGTGGCACTTTCTCTTTCCCTCCTCAGCCTGGTTACCAGCTCTAACTACTCACACCTGCAATCTGTTAGCTTATTAGCCCTGATCCATTGTTCCCACTATCAACCTCCCAATATTTAAGCTCCTTATTCGCCAGTTACAACCTGCTGGTCCAGCAAATCATCTCACCTCGGCTCCTCCTCTCTGTTTTTCTTGTGTGCTCTTTATGTTACTATTTTGGATTTATATTTTGTTTCTTTGACTTTGCATTTTGTAAGTTTGCATTTTTTTTTTTTCATCAACTTTTGAATCTCACCTTCATCTCCTCCTGATCAACTCATCAACTCATCTAACAGTTGGAGATGTATAGTTTTTCATTATGGCTTCAAGTCTGTATGGTATTTACCTTTTCAGGTCAGTTTGGTGTTTATTTTATCCCTGAATAAATGAAAATCGCTTTAGAAACTGTGTCTTGGATTTAATGTAGCAATCTTTGTCTGCTGTAGTAACTGTTGATGTGGGCACTTGACCAGGGCAGCATGAGAAGGGGGCAATAGCCCATAGAAGACACCTAGTTATCTCCTAAATAAATGACAATAGTCAATGAGGAGTCGGAGCTCCATTTAGTTGATTAGGGACATTACTGAAAGATGCTTCAACAGGGCAATACTCATAGTCTTCAATGCATGTTATATCACTGTTAAAACTAGGGGGATACTATATGTCCACCAGAGGGCAGCATTTCAATACTAGCAACTATTTCAGATTCAAACTCACTAACAGACTGCGACTCAAGATATTTTCTGCCCACAGTCATCAACATTTACAGCACCTTTTTGAATAATCTTGAATTAATGAATTGCATTTAATTTCCCTTTGGGATCTGTTAGGATATATTCTCATATTAACATGTCTTTTGAGTTTTTGTGTTGTGTTTGTGCTGTTTGATTTGTTTTGAAATGCACACCTACCAGTTCTGCATCCTGTTACTTTCACTTTCTGTCTGGTACATTATTGTGCATGTTGTCCTGCAGGGTTGGGTGGGAGGAGTCAGAATGAGATGTTGGCAGCACTGAAGGAGTTGGACCTGTGAGATAGCAATAAATAGAATACAGCTATCTGACAAAAGGATGTATGGTTCATTGTGAATATGAAGAACAAAACGCAACAAGACCAATCAGGTATTTTTGAATTGTACTCAAATTGAATCAGGTTTACTATTCAATTGTTTGGAGGCTCCAAGTTTAGATATATGGCATAAATTACTGGCTCCTCAAACACTTAAAATGAGTTGCTTCTCTTTTTCTTTCAGCTTTTCCATCTTTATGAGTAAAAATATAATGTGATAATTTAATACTGGAGATCTGGAGCTGGAATCCCAGGATTGTTTTGTTTTCTTGTTGACGCTTCAGAAAACAACCTGAAATGTTCAGAATGTGGAAAACAGCAATAATTTCTGACTGGATTTGGTTTTCAGTTCTTGTACCACATTTTATCCCTTCTATTTACTTACCACCTAATTTACTTTATTCAGGTAATATACCTTTAAATAGGACAAACAATGTGGTTTCTGAATAAACTGTTGTATAATGAACATTTTTCATGACATCTAAAGCAGTTTTTGTTTAAATGACATTTTTTGTTACATTAAAAGGAGAATTTTAATGTTTTTGAAGTGGGGTTCTATTGAGAGGTTATTAGCAGCTAACAGCTTACCTTCAGTCTCTAGTCATACAGAATGACAAGAGATCACATGCTAAAGCTAACTGCTAGTCTGCCTTGAGCCAAGAGTAAGATGATAACTGCCATCCTGAAAATGTATTAGTTTGCACACTTCCACTAAGCAGAGCTAATTTTTTTATTTAGAAGTTTTTTGCTAACTTTGAAAATGTTCAGTGCATTTAGTTTCCCTTAAGTAAATTTTTTCAGATGAATTTTAAAGCACTAATTTACTTTGCTGTTTTGTAAACGTTCAGTTAAATAAAATTTGACATCTGTGTCAAAGTTTTGGTTTTTTACCGTTAACAATAATTAAATGCTTTTTGTTCATGCTCTTATTTTTGAAGTGGGTGAAGGTTGTTTACGCAGCAGTTCTGTTAATTCTCCCCATTCTTTTTTCCCAAGAAATGTTATTGAGCAAGTGGCAAAAATACAACAAATGAACAAATGAGGAACATGGAAAAATACAAAACTCACATGGGGAAACAACTAGAGGTGATAATTAAATATATGCAAAATATCCAAGTATGTGAATTATTTTAGAGCTTCCTCATGTTCACTCATTATTATTATCAACATGGTGGAAATATATGTTTCAAATAGTCAATATTTTATTGCTGATATCTTGAATTGGGACTCAATACAAACGATACCTTCATAATTAACTAATCATGTTTAGTCATAAAGTGATTTCAGATTTCTGCAATGTAAGTGTGATGAAGCTGATTTTATGTTAACATGGCTTGCCATAAAAGACACAGTGGTACCAAAGTCAGATCATGACCTACTTCAACATGTTGTTGTTTAACTAAATGTAAAAACTAAACTCATTATAACACACTGTGGGAAACACAGACACTGGAGATATTTTGAATTGCATTTTTTTACTAGTCAGAATATAAAAGCAGATATTTTAAATTACCCTTCAGAATAATCAAAATGTAGCTGCTTCTAGTCAAAACTCGTTTTAAATATTTATAAAGACTCAAATGAACAAGGGTGTAATAAAAGGGATGGATGGAGTCAGATGAAACAGATTGTATGCTAAACTGGCCTGCCATACTCTCACAGGGCTCAAGCTTCCAGCTTTGCATCAGAAATAGGGGAAGCTGAGTGGGGAGGTAGCCTCTGATAAGTTGGCTTACAGTAAACAAAACCTGCAAGTTGAGGAGCAGGAACTAGAAACATTGCACAGAACTAGATGTGAATCAGGGAATAGAAACAGAGAATCGTTTTTCTCAACTGGAGGAAAAACCTAAAAAATTCTGACACTTATTTTCATTTATCTTTGCTGTGTTGCAGATCAGCTTCAAACCGAAGGTAAGACAACCCGTTCATTGTGGACAAAACGGGAAACACTAATTAACCTCTAGATTTGCTCTTTATGATGTATTTCTCATTATGAGGCCAAACAGCAGCTGGTCGGTCTGCTGATGAAAGATCAGACAGGTCTCTACTCGTTTAGTTTCACTATTTCATTTATTTCTAACTAAACTCCGGTTATTACTGTGTTGGTTTGTTTAACGCTGAAACATTATTATTGTTGAACATCATTTACTTATGATTACATGGGAAACTAATTATATCTCCGTCAATATTTGCTGATAACTTTTTGTCTGTCTGATGTCATTTTAAATATTGAAACAAATGCTGTGATCAGTTATTCAGTACTTCAGTGGCATTTTTATAAAATACTTTTTCACTTTTAGACTGCCATGTTTTACTTTTTTTGAGTAAAAAGTCAAACTGTTTTCTAATTTGAGTACAATTTACCCACCTCTGACTATTATTGTGATAAAACAACTCATAGAAAATGAAATCTAATACACTTTGTGATTTATTTCTCATAATTTGAAATAAATCATAAAGAGCAATCCTGGAGAATAGACTGAAGTTTTTGAAATTAATTTAATATATACAACCATCAGACGTGAACTCCAATATTTCAGAGAGCATTGTTTTATCCTACTTGTTATTTTTTTAATGGTTGGATTATAAGCAGAGTTCTGAGTTTAGTTTGCACAAATGGTCAAATAGATAAAAGCGCTGAAACCAGAGCTCCTCCTTCTTCCTAAACACTCAGACTGGTTTTTCTTCACATCAAAGAACTGAAGCTCAGTGATCCATTGTCTATCTTATAATGCAAGTTTTATCCATTGTTGTATCGTTCCTTTCTAGTTTGGCACCGTTTTGTTTTAAGGTAGTTTATACATGTACCTCACCAAGTCCTTGCTTCATACAAGGATAATATATTTGACTTTGCATTTCTAATGACACATACAGCACATTGTATGTTCTCATATATTGTGAGCACACTGTGGACAAAACTAACCTGAAAATAAAATATTGTTTGCACAGTCTAGTTTGCACTTTAAACTGTGCAAACAGCCTAGAGTGCCCATGCCCATGTTTACACAACATCATCCATGTTCAATGTCACTCCACAAGTTGTTCCGTAACAGGTTGGCATTTACAGAGCAGCATCTGATGTTTGCTACTTTGATTAAAACTGTTTTTAACTTTATTAGTTATTGTACTAATATTAAATGACTAATCATATTTAACAGTTCAAAGAGCACATACAAATTTATGAAGATTGAAACCTAATTTTATGTTTTAATAACAGGAACGTTACCATTTTTGTTTAAATTTTCAGTAGGAAGTACCAAATTAGTTCCTGCTTTTTGCCAGATTCCTTTGTGTTTCTCTGTTGGCTCGTATTACTGTATGATAATGTCAACTGATAGTTTTATGCTTCGATACACCAAACACGTTTTGAGCATCAGGCATGTCTGGTTTACAAAGTCTATGTTGAGGCGCATCGAGGCTGTGAATTGCCCTCGACGTGCATCTAGAATAAAATGTCAAGCATTTGACCTCAAAGGTCAATGCATCAAATTTGAAGCATTGGACGCATTTTTTACTAATGAAACACGTTGGTGTGAATGCAGCATTATTGAACACATGATGTGAGAAAAAAACAATATGTAGAGCTTTAGTACGGGTGAGTGATCGTCTCTGTAGATTAATATAAAAACTGTTTGCAGATTGTTGTGGCCCTGAACTCGGCATCATGGATCAGAGTGAGCTGAAAGAAACTCAGAGCAAAGCTAAGAGGTGAAGTGACCTTCTACTGTTTTTGTGTCATCAGCTCTGTTAGAGCAAAGCATCACTTAAGCAACTTTATTTACAGCAAACAGCCTGACGATGAAGTGGAACCAGAATCCTGGGAGAATCAGATCCATTGATCAGGATGTTTATTGATTTCAAATCAAACCAGCCTTCATCTAGAAAGAGGTGAGCTACATCTAAACAATCTAACTATCTAAAATGTGATCCCAACATTTACTGTAGTATAGAAAAGTATGGAAGAACAATTTGTAATTGTTTTAATGTACAATTGTCTTGTTTTAGTGATTTAATTATTTATCAGGTCAGTAGTAATCAGACCTGGATGGGGCTGGTAAAACAGATAAATGTTGTTAATCACAGTTGAATTATGATACAGTAATTAATGGATTATATTCCTTAGGTTCGCTGCTTATATGGTGACTGACAGGAACAAACACAGCAAATAATGAAATATGCTGCAAACACATGAATGATGCAAACTCCAAAACACACAAAGACAAAAACAAAATCAATCACAAGAAAATAGAAGCTAAAACCTGAACAAAACAAATGCAAAAAAAAAATATGAATAAATAAAATAAAATAAATGTTGCAACTGCAGACTGATATTTGGTTTTCGGACTGTTTTAGTTATTTCCTCTTTTGATCATTTCTTTGTTTGCTTTTCTTTTACTTTTCCAGTTTAGTTTATTCCTTGTATCACTACAGTTAGTCTTATTCTTTGTTTTCTTGATTTGTTTATTTAATGTTTCTTTCTAATTATGGTTTCATTTGGTTCAAGTCTCTTTCTCCCATCCACCTACTACTTCCTGTCATCATCTTCTTCTTCATGCTTTACACCAGTGGCAACATGGTAAATGTGCTTCCTTTGCAGTTTTGAGAATTAAACCAATTTTGATATTTCAAAAATGCTGCATTTCCATTAAGCGAATCAAATTGTATAATTATAAGTTCGGTGGAAACACAAATACTGACTCCTTTTGTCAAAACCCAGACAAAGAGACTCTTTGATCCTCCCTTTAACTCTGCTGCTCCCAGCCTGTTCCTAGTCTTTTGGAAGTTTTCTGTTTGCTTTAATAAACTCTCATCAGACTCAACAACTCCAATCTGCATTTTGCATATTGACATGGACAAAATGATGCAGCAATAGGAAATGGAAGCAAAAGGGAAAATGCTGCAAAACAGCAACTATCAAACGCTGCAGATGTTGGACAAATCCAAGCAGTGTCAAATAACATAAGGGATCAGACCCTCAGTAAAGATGGAATTTCAGGATTTTAATCAGATTTGCAGAAGAAAGTTGGACGAAGAAAGGAAAGTTGCTGTATATTTAATGTATTTTTCAGTAGAACATCAACATATTTGCATAACGCTAGCCATTTGAAACTCCTTATGGTCTGGAGGATTTCCATTTTGTGGAGCAAAGTTGCAGCTTTTCATAGTTGGTTGTTTTCATACAGGCATAAAAGTTTTAAAACAGGGAAAAGATCTCTTTTTCAAGCTTTAAAATAAATATTTTTATTTACAGTTTGTTTTTTGTGTTTATGTGTTTTGCTGTTTGTATTGTGTTTGCAGCCCATTTTGTTGTTTCGTTGAGCAAACTGTGAAGTGGGTTAGTGTTAGGCCAATGCACCTGTCAGCCACTGAACTCTTACGGTACATGATTGTTTTACATCACAGAGCTCAGCACTCACTGCCCAGCTGTTCATCTGGACAACTGTCAGAAACAGACCAACATCCATCTCCAAAGACCTTCAGATGCAAATACAGGAGTAATAGAGATTCTTTTAAAAAACTAATCTGGATGTCAACAACAAAAAGAAAAGTAAGACGAGCTGATTGCTGTTGAACACATAATGTCAGCTGCACTTTCTGTATTCAGCTGGTAGGAACAGGTGAAAAGTTTAAGATGGTTATAAAACAGAAACAAATACCCAAATATACCAAGTTACAACATTTACAAACAAGACACCAATATAAATAAAAGTTAATCCATGTTAACTAATTCAAATATTCTATAGAAAGGAAGTTGGAATAATCTGAAAGAAAATGATCAAAAGTAGAAAGGAGAATGGAATAACTTATGTTATTCGCTGTAATAAGATTAAAATGATCCCACACAGGGAAACTTCCTTTTCCTCTGTTGATCCCTGCTGGTATTCAAATAGGAGCCAAAAACTAAAGCAAAGCAAAAGAACACAAAGTATCTCCATCTGACAAAACCCAAAAATGTGTTGACACAGTTTCTCCCTCATAAATACAATTTGAGTAGCGTTCACATTGAAATGACAGGAACTGTATCAGTCACATGATTTTCCTTAAAGTGACTTAATGTTTCTGTGTCATCTGGCCCATCACTAGTCCTACCTGCTGCTATTGGGTCCATCTTCTAAACTTCAGTATGACATTAATTTTGTTACCTGTCTGGATCTACAAAAGCTTCCTTTTTTATTGTGTGTGAAAAGCTGTAATGTGAGCAAAGTGTTTATGATTCCTCCACAGAGTGAAGCAAACCTCAGATGTTCCTAGTGATCCGTCTCCCCAACAGCACCATACAGAGCTGGACTCCATATTTAAGGTCAGTATATGTTCATCCACTGCTTCCTGTCTATTGTGTTCATAGTCATCTCTATGGTGCAAATTATAATCCAGTGGATAAACCAGTGGATTTTCCACCAGCACCTATTTTGTTCTAGCAATCTCTCCTGATTAGCTATTTAGCTCCACTATTGGAGCACAATGAACAGAGAACTAACAAGAGTCTGTTGAGGGAAATTCCCTATTGAGTTGATGGCTATTTTGGGTAAATAATTCAGATTAGATTTACAATAAAATTTCACTTTGACAAAAATGTTAATAGGTTATCCCCAACTCACAAACCTCTGAATTTAATGGTATTTCACACCATTGAGGTAATAGTTGTCTACTATTCCATTTTAGGAGCTGAAAAAGAAGATTTCCACCTTTGCGGAAAGTGAGCTGAAAAAAATCCAAATGGTTCTGGGTTCAGATTACCCAGAAGGTTTAGATGGGAATAAGGAGGAGGATGAAGTTTCAGAAGGTGAAGATAAACAGCAGATGAACAGCAGCAGAGAAGCATTTGAGAAAATCACACAGCATTTCCTGAGGATGATGAACCAGGAGGAGCTTGCTGACCGTCTTCAAAGCAGTAAGACAATTTCTGCAAAGAGTGTAAATTGATAAATGAATTTTTCTTTCAATGTTGGTAAGAGTTCGTCCCACAATCAATAGGTTGCCGATTTGATACCTGCTCCGTCCAGACTGACGGCAGCCAAACCTCTGTTAGATTTATATTTAGAGGCTCCAAAATGAGATTCAGATACATTTGTTGCACAGTGGATTTTTTTCTCACAGTGAATATAAACATGCATTTTGTATGCTCATATTCTCTGTCAGTTTTTTTCTCCTTTAACATCTCAGACTCTCTGAATTGGATCTGGTCCTCTAATAAGGAGGTGGACCACAGTAATTAGTTGCTCATAGAGCAGTGTTTCTTAATTCGGTCCTCAGTTCCTGCTGCCCTGCATGTTTTAGGAGTTTCCCTTCTGCTATATATATGGATTAAATCCTTGAGTGATTAACAGGCTTCTTCGGGACTTGGTGGCTGGAGAAGTCATCATGCAATCATTTAATCAACTGTTCTGGTATAGAGGCACATCTAAAAACATGCAGAGCAGAGGGGTCTGAGTACTGGAATTAAGACGCACTGATCATAGAGGTATTTCGCAAAGACTAATAAATGCCAGATAAAAAGGAGCTAGGGTAGAAGGAAGGGGAATACAGATTTGGTGGAATACAGATGCATTCCAGGTGAGGAGGGAGTAGAATCCCTGCTCTGGGCACAAAGTCCCAGGAGTTGGACAGGTGGCCCAGCACAGATGATCAGGGCAGAGAGGAACCTCAACCTGCACCCTTTGGGCTGGAGAGGTCATAGCATGCCTAAAGAGTAGCCTGAGGAATACGTTGCAAAGAGATTGCTATATTTTGAAGCAACACAGCAAGAGGGGCTCAATCAGTGGCTCCGGGTACCAAATGTGGCCTCTCACCTGGTGACTCTGAAAGACAGCTGTTGGACAAAGGTGAGGGGGCAAATCCAGCGAACAAAAGTGATGTCACAACAATAGGATGAAATGAATAGTGCTGAAAAACTACTTGCATAATGTGTTCAATAATCTGGCAGCATATGTGTGACTGAGTGAGGCTTAAGAAAAGGGAAACAATCAGATAGATACCAAGTCATGACTAAGTTGTAACACTGTTGGATTTGTGGATCCATTTTCTTTGTTTGGCTGTTAGCAATCAGTAGCACACTGCTAGTGGATATTTAGTGTAACACTGAGGAGAAAGCTGAGGTTGTTGTTTTTCTGTACATCCAGTGCAGAGGTCGGCAACCCAACATGTTGAAAGAGCCATATTGGACCCAAAAAACAAAAAACAAATCTGTGTGCAGCCGCAAAAAAGTAAAAGCCTCATATGAGGCTTATGATGAAGGCAAAACAGGCTCGAGATGTTTATATTAACATATTATCAAAATGACGTCCTGTGAAAGACGACGCACCACCTGACTCTTCTGTTGTACAATGGTGCTTTAGTTTACCTTCTGTTACAATGTGAATGTATTTACAAAAATTAAAGAAACGCAATAAAGAAATCAGATTTTTATTATGATGAGCGATAGGGAAAGTGTCATTTTTTTCCCCCTTTTGGAACTTTCGGAAAATCTGCCTCAAATGCAGTTTGATAGCATGACTGATCTGTGAATAGTCACCGTTAAGATCAAACAAACAACAAACGGAGTGTAATAAAGCGGCAGCTTTTGAAAACGTAAAGTATATAAAATTAAAGTAATAGAGTTTAAGTTCAATTTCTGTGCAAATGCCGAGCAAGTCAGTGCAACAGCAACACATAGCAGCCATGAGCAACGGACCTGCACAACCCGACCAGAGCAACTCGACTCGAACAACAAAACCAAATAATGTCACAAAGTGTCATTCTAAATATAAACTGATGAATATTACTGGATCACTTATTCATGTATGCTTTTCAGTTTTTTATTTTTACCTGCCCAAAAATGTGTATTTTTCGGCTTTTATTAAGGTGCGCTCCGGAAAGTTCGGTTCTCTTTCAGTCATTTGACAGCTTGTCGCTGCAGAGCAAACATTCAGGCAATGCTTCCATGGCAACGAATTCAGACGATTCGGTCCAGGATTGTGGAATTGAATGTTTCTACTACACATTTTTATAGCATTGGAAAACGTTAGGAATGATTGTGTCATTTGTCCTCCTACAGAAACCATACTAAAACAAAACTATATATACCCCTCCATGTTTTCCCATTTTCAAACATTTTTGATGAAGCTCCAAAGAGCCACTGGGGCGGCGCTTAAAGAGCCGCATGCGGCTTCGGAGCCGCGTGTTGCCGACCCCTGATCCAGTGGTTAGTGCAGGTTGCTATAATGGATAGTAGCCACAAAGGAACACCTGCTAGATGAAAACAAACACACCCAGTACAACACTTTTATTCTATTGGCTGAGAGGTTGCCAAGTCGACTGCAATTTTTTTTGTTCCAAAGACAAGCAGAAAATTATGATGAACATTAGGAAAGATGTTGCCATCCATCCATCCATCCATCCATCCATCCATCATCCATCCATCCATCTTCTACTGTTTATCCGGGGTCGGGTCGCGGGGGTAGCAGCTTAAGAAGGGAGGCCCAGACTTCCCTCTCCCCCAGCCACTTCCTCCAGCTCCTCCGGGGGGAATCCGAGGCGTTCCCAAGCCAGCCGAGAGCGTAGTCCCTCCAGCGTGTCCTGGGTCTTCCCAGGGGTCTCCTCCCGGTGGGACGTGCCCGAAACACCTCACCAGGGGAGGCGTCAGGAGGCATCCTGACCAGATGCCCGAGCCACCTCAACTGGCTCCTCTCGATGTGGAGGAGCAGCGGCTCGACTCTGAGTCCCTCCCGGATGAGCCGAGGCTTCTCACCTATCTCTAAGGAGAGCCCAGCCACCCTACGGAGAAAACCCATTTCGGCAACAGCTTGTATCCATGATCTCGTTCTTTCGGTCATTACCCAAAGCTCATGACCATAGATGAGGGTAGGAGCGTAGATCGACCCGGTAAATCGAGAGCTTCGCCCTTTTGACTCAGCTCTCTCTTCACCTGCGGACCGGTACAGCGCCCGGCAACGGCGGACGCTGCACCAATCCGCCTGTCAATCTCAATAGGACCACAACATCCGCAAAAAGTAGAGATGCAATCCTAAGGTCACCAAAACGGATCCCTTCAACACCACTGGCTGCGCCCTAGAAATTCTGTCCATAAAAGTAATGAACAGAATCGGTGACAAAAGGAGCAGCCCTGGCGGAGTCAACCCTCACTGCGAGCCCGACTTATTGCCGGCAATGCGGACCAGACTCTGACACCGGTCATACAGGGACCTGACAGCCCATATCAAAGGGCCCGGTACCCCATACTCGGAGAACCCCCACAGAGCACCCCGAGGACATGGTCGAACGCCTTCTCCAAGTCCACACACACATGTAGACCAGTTGGGCGAACTCCCATGCACCCTCAGGACCCTGCTGAGGGTGTAGAGCTGGTCCAGTGTTCCACGACTAGGGACGAAAACCACACTGCTCTTCCAAAATCCGAGTTCGACTACCCGACAGACCCTCCTCTCCAGTACCCTGAATAGACCTTGCCGGGAGGCTACAGAGTGTGATCCCTCTATAATTGGGAGCACACTCTCCGATCCACTTTTAAACAGGGGACCACCACCCCAGGCTGCCCATCCAGGGGAACTGCCCCCGATGTCCATGCGATACCGCAGAGTCGCGTTAACCAACGCAAACCTAGAATATCCAGAGCCTTGAGATACTCCGGGTGAAAAAGGATGCCGAGGAGCTTTTTAACTACCTCGGCGACCTCGTCCCCAGAAATTGAGAGCGCAACCCAGAGTCCTCAGGCTCAGCTTCCTCAATGGAAGGCATGTCGATGGGATTGAGGAGGTCTTCGAGTACTCCGCCCACCCGACCCACAACGTCCGAGTCGAGGTCAGCAGCACACCACCGACTGTAAACAGTGTTGGTGCTACACTGCTTCCCCCTCCTGAGACGCCAGATGGTGGACCAGAATCACCTCGGAGCCATACTTCTGTATGGCTTCCATGGTCTCTCTCGAACTCCTCCCATGCCCGAGTTTTTGCCTCAGCAACTACACCAGAGCTGCAAAGCCGCTTCGCCCACTGTACCCATCAGCTGCTTCCCAGAGTCAGCACAGGCCAAAAAGGCCCGATAGGACTCCTTCTTCAACCTGACAGCATCCCTCACTAAAGGGTGTCCACCAACGGGTTCGAGGTTGCCACCACAACAGGCACCGACAACCTTGTGCGACCACAGCTCCGATAAGCCGCCTCAACAATGGAGGCACGGAACATGGTCCCACTCAGACTCAATGTCCGCCGCCTCCCCCCGGGACGTGTTCGAAGCTCTGCCGGTGATGGGATTAAAGCTCCGTCTCACAGGGGACTCCGCCAGAGCGTTCCCAGCAGACCCTGCACAACACGTTTGGGGCCTGCCAGGTCTGACCGGCATCCTCCCCCACCACCGAGCCAACTCACCACCAGGTAGTGGTCAGTGGACAACTCCGCACCTCTCTTCTACCCGAGTGTCCAAGACATACGGCCGCAGATCCGACGAAAGCGATGACAAAAATCGATCATCAAACTGCGGCCTAGGGTGTCCTGGTGCCAAGTGCACATATGGACATCCTTATGCCTGAACATGTAGTGTTCGTTATGGACAATCCGTGACGCAGCACAGAGAGTCCAGCAACAGAACACCACTCGAGTTCAGATCGGAGGAGCGTTCCTCCCAACCAGGCACCTCAGGTCTCACTGTCATTGGCCACGTGAGCGTTAGAAGTCTCCCAGCAGAACGAGGGAGTCCCCAGGAGGGGCACTCTCCAGTACCCTCTAAGGACTCCAAAAAGGGTTGGTAAGCTGAACTGCCATTTTGGCCCGTAAGCACAAACAACAGTCAGAACCCGTCCCCCCACCCTTAGGCGGAGGGAGGCGGAGGGAGGCTACCCTCCTCGTTCACCGGGGTGAACCCCAGCGTACAGTCACCGAGATGGGGAGCAACAACTATGCCCACCCTGCTCGACGCCTCTCACCATGGGCAACTCAGAGTGGAAGTACATCCAGCCTCTCTCAAGGAGACTGGTTCCAGAACCAGAGCCATGCGTCGAGGTGAGACTCGACTATTTCTAGCGGAACCTCTGAACCTCAAACACCAGCTCTGGCTCCTTCCCCACCAGAGAGGTGACATTCCACGTCCCAAGAGCCAGTTTCTGTAACCGAGGATCAGACTGCCAGGACCCCTCCCCTCGGCCACCACCCATCTCACATTGCACCCGACTCCCCTGCGGCCCTTCCCTATAGGTGGTGAGCACATTGGAAGAGGGACCCATGTTTCTTCTTCGGGCTGGGCCCGGCCGGGCTCCATAGGTAAAAGCCTGGCCACCAGGCGCTCACCAACATGCCCCACCTCCAGGCCTGGCTCCAGAGTGGGGCCCCGGTGACCCACTGTCCCGGGCGTAGGAACACTAGAACCAAAGTTTATGTGCATCATAGGGTCTTCGGGCTGCACTTTGTCTAGTCCCTCTCCTAAGACCTGTCTGCCTTGGGTGACCCTACCAAACCCAAGGAGAGGGGAAAGATGTTGTTGCTTTGCGTAATATAGAAATTCATTTAACCTTCCATGTTATCCACATACAGCCTCTTTCACTGAGCTTCTACTTTAGGATCCCGTGAGTTCAGTATTTTCTTGTTTGTGTGTTTTGTTTTAGTAGCAATATTTGAAAATATTATATGTTGATATTATTATGATTAAATAATAACTCAGCATATTCAAAGAATTCAGTTTCGTTTATAAATAAATCTGGCTATGTTTTATCTAAAGAATTCAGTTTCGTTTTATAAATAAATCTGGCTAGAAGATGTAAATGATTGATTCTTAGATGTTTTGATCTAGAAGCTATAAAAATGTAACCAACAGAAAATATTTGTAATAATTTTAAAGTTAAATATATAAGAAGTGAATAAATTATTTTAATTAGTTATTTTTGCATTCACTCAGGATCATTCACCACCTGTCAACAAACACTAAAGTCTAACATGAAGAAAAAGTTTCAGTCTGTGTTTGAAGGAATCACAAAATCAGGAAATCAAAGCTTTCTCAATCAGATCTACACAGAGCTCTACATCACAGAGGGAAGAACTGAAGAGAGATCAATGACGAAAAATGAGGTCAGACAGATTGAATCAGTGTCTTGGAAACCAGAAAGGACAGAAACAGCAATAAGACATAGAGACATATTCAAACCCTCAACTGAGATAAAAGAACCAATAAAAACAGTGATGACAAAGGGAGTGGCTGGCATTGGGAAAACAGTCCTGACACAGAAATTCACTCTGGACTGGGCAGAAGACCAAACTAACCAAAACATCCAGTTCATATTTCCATTCACATTCAGAGAGCTGAATCTGTTAAAAAATGAACAGTTCAGCTTACTGGAGCTTGTTCACCACTTTTTTAGTGAAACCAAAAGAATCTCCAGGTTTGAAGATTTAAAACTTGTGTTCATCTTTGATGGGTTGGATGAATGTCGATTTCCACTGGACTTCAAGAAAAATGAGATCCTGACAGATGTTACAAAGTCCACCTCAGTGGATGTTCTTCTAACAAACCTCATCAGAGGTAAGCTTCTTCCCAAAGCTCACCTCTGGATAACCACACGACCTGCAGCAGCCAATCGGATCCCTCCTGAGTTTATTGGTATGATGACAGAGATCAGAGGATTCACTGATCCACAGAAGGACGAATACTTCACAAAAAGATTTAAAATGTAAGAAACAGGCAAGCTTGGTAATTTCTCACATTAAGAAATCCAGAAGCCTCCACATCATGTGCCACATCCCAATCTTCTGTTGGATCACTGCTACAGTTGTGGAAAACATGCTGAACAAGAATGATGTAGAAGAGCTGCCAAAGACCCTGACTGAGATGTACATCCACTTCCTGGTGGTGCAGACTAAACTGAAGGCCATCAGGTATGATGGAGGAACTGAGACAGATTCAATCTGGAGTCCAGAGAACCAGAAGATGATCAGTCTCTGGGAAAAACTGGCTTATGAGCAGCTGAAGAAAAGAAACTTGATCTTCTATGAATCAGACCTGATAGAGTGTGGCATCGATATCACAGCAGCTTCAACATGCTCAGGAGTTTTCACACAGCTCTTCAGAGAAGAGAGGGCTGTACCAGAACAAGTTGTTCTGCTTCGTCCACCTGAGTGTTCAGGAGTTTCTGGCTGCTCTTCATGTTCACCTGACCTTCATCAAATCTGAGTCAATCTGATGGCAAAAGGTGAAATGAAACCCAAGGAAATAGAAAAACGAAACCAGGAATCGCCAGAGACAGTCATGTACAAGAGTGCTGTGGACATGGCTCCCTAGAGAGTCCAGATGGACACCTGGACTTGTTCCTCCGCTTCCTACTGGGTCTTTCACTGGAGACCAATAGCGCCGCTAAGAGGCTTTGTGACACAGACAGAAGAAAATTTAGCAATTAACAAAGAAACAGCCCAGTACATCAAGGAGAAGTTGAATCATCATGGTGTGGAGAAAAGCATCAATCTGTTCCATTGTCTAAGTGAACTAAATGATCAGTCCTTGGTGGAGAAATCCAACAGTCTCTACGAACAGGAAGTCTTTCAACACACCAGCTGTCTCCTGCTCAGTGGTCAGCTCTGCACTACATCCTACTGTCATCAGAGAAAAATCTGGAGACGTTTGATCTGAAGAAATACTGTGCTTCAGAGGAAGCTCTTCAGAGATTGTTACCAATAGTCAAAGCCTCCAGCAAAAGCTATAAGTCAAGATGTAGTCAGTTTTATAAAAGTGTCTAATAATAACAATACAATTACTTTCTATTGTCTTTGTCCTTTCAGACTGAGTGGGTGTAACCTCTCAGACAGAAGCTGTGAAGCTCTGTCCTCATTGCTCAGCTCAACATCCTCTAGTCTCAGAGATCTGGACCTGAGTAACAATGACCTGAAAGATTCAGGAGTGAAGCTGCTGTGTGAAGGACTGATGAGTCCTAACTGTGAACTGGAGATTCTCAGGTGAGAAACATTTTAATTCTATGTTTTACATTCTGTGCAACACATATGTTTTGCATTTTATGTAAAATATAGAATGTAAAATTCTTTGTTTTACATATTTAGAAACATGTCTAAAGCATATTTTTGTTTGTGTACATTTTAAAAAGAAAGCTGTACTCAAGTATTGAGTTTTCTGACTTGGCAGTAGAGAGAATTTGCAGCAAAGAAGCTTCACTACTGATATAAAGTGGGCAAGTTAGTTAAGCAAACCATTACTATTTAGGGAAAAACATTTAAAAATATATAATAGTAATGATCTATAACAATGAACATAGAATCTTTCTTACTTGTAAAAGGGAAATAAGATGAAAGTTATAATTTGAACTGTATAATACCATGGTACTGTAAAAAATATGTTTCAGATTAATCAAGATAACCTAAATATAAATGCAAAATGGTCTCATGTTGAAAATCTTCACTTGTTGTAGGGATGCACAATATATTGTCAACAATATCAGAATCGACAAATGTTAGTTATATTTTGAAATATCAATATTGGTCCCAGCAACAATCAACAACCAGTGTCAAAATATATATTCCCCCCGAAACATGGCTCTTATTCTCATTGATACGCTCCCCCAAGTGACAGCAGTTTGGAAATTTAAAGTAAAATTTTTGAGACATTCAAAATAAATGTGTAAAATTGGTCCCTCTGTTTGAAAGCAGAGGCTTTAAACTGTATCTGTAAAGTATTTTCAGTTCTTAATTTTTTTTCCAGATTATGTTGTGTTACTGATTTGAGAGTACTCTCTTTAATCTACACAATGTAGACACTAATAGGCTTTCACTTTGTTAGTGGGACAAAGGAACATTTTTTTGAACATTGTTGTAGAATCGGAAGGTACAAAACTCTTTGATTATGTGAAAGTCAACAAACAATACTTAGAGACGAGTCCTTTACTGCCAGCCACAACGGGTCGGGAGATTTATTATCACTTCTACCACGGATGCATCAGTAAAAAATCAAAGTTTCTTTTCCCCCAAATCTCCTCATTTCTTATCAACAACCCCTTTTATACATCGCCCTTTACACTAGTGTGTAGGGGGGAAGTTTTGACCAATCCAGATAATTATTTTGGTTTGCATCAAGATTTTTGGCTGCCCATAGACTGAGTGTGTGTTGGAGTTTCTCTGGAATAACCATGACCTCCTGATCTAAACATCTGGTCCACATCAGAACTGCCGAATAAGCCAATTAATCACAATTGTTGCTCTTAATTATCTTCCCAACCCATATTTTGGTCCAACTTTGTGCTTCACACGCAAGGGAGGAAGGTCATATCGACCTTAATGGCGCCAACAATCTTTCTGCAAAAACAACTCCATAAAAATTATTTCCACGCTAACAACATCTTTGCACATTTCCTAAAAATGTAAAATGTAATTTTGAAAAGTTACTTAGGTATTTGCAAGTTCCTACTGCTTATGTTTATTTGTAATGTAAGAAGGTTAGAACCACCAGGCCCTCTTTGCAATATCAAAGTGAGTATTTTGTACTGAGGGCTGAGATGAGGATAAGAGCAGTCAGACCCTGGGTGAAGTGAGAAAAATGTTTTAATGAGGTCAAAATGCAAAGATGCTCTGGAACACTGCAAAGCACAACAAAGGAACACAGAGGATCCAGGAATAATCAGATGATACAGGTGAACTTAAATGCATGTGGGGATGTCAGGAAATGAGGGACAGCTGGAAACAATAATGGGGAATGACATGAAATATGGCAACAAAATACGGTGCTCTGGTTGGTTTTTGGACTTTGCAAGTTGTTATATCAAGTCAAGAGATGGAAAATAGTTTAGATTGATAAAATCTAGACTACTATCTAGTGCAGGGGTCACCAACACGGTGCCCGTGGGCACCCGGTCGCCCTGAAGGGACCTTGTCAGTCGCCCGCGGAGCTACTTCTAAAAATAGCCATTATCATTAGGGGGAGCACTAACAAAAAAAATAATTAAATGTTTTTACATTGAAGTTTCAATCTGGAGAGACACAGACACCGAAAGAAAGCGATGAGAAAAGCTTATTGACATGCATAAATTAAGTCTTTGGCGCTCGGGCCCCGGCTCAGGACATCGAGCTGTGATTGCGATGAGCTCGGATGAACATTCCCGATGCTGATAGGAATGTCATCCCCCGGGACCCGATCCTGGTGGTGGAGGTCGGTGAATGAAGTGTGCCTGGGAGCCAGGACGGTGGAGGTGGAGAAGGGGTGGAGGTGGGTTGAGCGCAGCAGCGAAACGGAAGATGCCTTGGATGGACGTCCTTATCAACTGGGGCATGGTCGGTAATTGGCGATGACGTGACTTGGTAAAGTGATGATTGGTCGTCGGTGATTAGCGCCATGCACCGACTGAATGCTGCAGGTGGGCTAAAGAGTCTTCCAGTTTGAATATGCGCCTAGGCTTCATAATGACTTTTGTTTATATTTAGATCCAAAGAGGGAAAAAGATAAAAACGTTTAAAAATAAATTGCTTTAAGTATAAAACTCTTTCCTGCTGTTAAAGTTCAGAACTGTGCGCAGGCGCCTGCAGGAAACTATCGGACGCAGCAGCGCCTGCAGCTGCACTCTGCGTACCTTCACATTTTCCTTTAAGTAAAGAAAGAAAAGAATAACTTCTGGAGTTTTATTATTTAACCCTATTTACTATTAACAAAATTGTGAAGAAAAAAATAAATAAATTGTGCCAAAACATCTTATTCGTAGCGCACATCGCAAACTACCTGAACCTGAGAATCAACACCGTCCTCTTTTGGTTTAGGCTTGTGCTGATTTGTGCGCATTGGAGAGGTGCTTGTGCTCTTGCAGGTCAGGTGTCAGACATTTATTTTTTCACATCTGCTGGTGTCAGCCAGCCGGAGACCCGTCAGCTGTTCGGTTCGCAAAACCACAAAAAAACCGAATAAACCGGCGACCCGCCAGAACCGCGCAGCCTGTCAGAAGCTCAGGCTGATCGTGAGAACAACGGGAGGTTCAAACCCAACTCGTTCATTTTTAGCTTGCAGAAAAACGCAAAGCCGTGAAATGAACAAAAAGCAAACTGACCAATAAGACTTGGGCTTTAGGGGTTCCCCGCATCAGACTGACACCGCTGTGTGTGTATAATATGTTTTGACACAAAAAGATATTTTATTTTCCACAATTTTGCTAATAGAACAGATGGTTAGGTAATCTTTTCCTCTTCTTTTCTTTTTTATTTAAAGGAAAATGTCAAGTTACTCAGTGCTGTACAGCTGCAGGTGTTATTGCAACAATCCATCAATTTGCTTTTTATTTTTTTATTTTATTTATTTCAGTCACTTGTGGCCAGTTTAGAACCACAGAGAAAAAGCTCCAAAAGGGGAATCAAACTTAAAACTCTGTGAGCTCAGATCTTCTGATCACATAATAGCAATTAACCATAGCTGCCATGGTAAATTGTTACTGATAACTATTGTGAGTAGTCCTGACATTAATATGATCAGGCAGTATTATCATATATATATATATATATATATATATATATATATATATATATATATATATATATATATATAAAATTCCCTTCTCACCCACCGCGGGTGGTTCTTATCCTCTGAGCTCGGGTCCTCTACCAGAGGCCTGGGAGCTTGAGGGTCCCTACGCAGTATCTTGGCTGTGCCAAGGACTGCACATTTCTGGACTGAGATGTCTGATGTTGTTCCTGGGATCTGTTGTAGCCACTGCTCCAGTTTGGGGGGTGACTGCCCCGAGGGCCCGATGACCACAGGCACCACTGTGGTCTTCACCTTCCAGGCTCTCCAGTTTCCTCCCTGAGGCCCTGGTATTTCTCCAGTTTCTCGTGCTCCTTTTTTCCTGATGTTGCAATCGCTTGGTATTGCTACATCTACCACAACGGCTTTCCTCTGTTGTTTATCCACTACGACAATGTCTGGTTGGTTCGCCATTACCATTCTGTCTGTCTGGATCTGGAAGTCCCACAGGATCTTAGCTCTGGCGTTCTCCACCACCTTTGGGAGGGTGTTTCCCACTGATCTCGGGGTTTCCAGTCCATATTCTGCACAGATGTTTCTGTACACTATGCCTGCCACTTGGTTATGTCGTTCCATGTATGCTTTCCCTGCCAGTATCTTGCACTCTGCTGTTATGTGCTGGACTGTCTCAGGGGCCTCCTTACACAACCTACACCTTGGGTCTTGTCTGGTGTGGTAGATCTGGGCCTCTATTGCTCTGGTGTTTAGGGCCTGTTCCTGGGCAGCCATGATGAGGGCCTCTGTGCTGTCCTTGAGTCCCAGCTTTTTCCAGCCATTGGTAGGATTTACTGATATCAGCCACTTTGGTTATTTGCTGGTGGTACATCCCATGTAGGGGCTTGTCCTCCCATGATGGTATCTCTGGCACTTCAACCTCCGTTCCCTGTTGTCTGAGACATTCACTGAGCACATTGTCTGTTGAGGCTTTGTCCCTGATGTATTTATGGATCTTAGTTGTTTCGTCCTGGACAGTGGTTCTCACACTCACTAGTCCTCTGCCTCCTTCCTTGCGGCTCGTGTACAGTCTCAGGGTGCTGGATTTGGGATGGAACCCTCCATGCATTGTTAGTAGCTTTCTAGTCTTAATATCTGTGGCTTTTAATCGCCTCCTTTGGCCAGCTAATTATTCCAGCAGGGTATCTGATTACTGGCAGGGCATAGCTGTTTATCGCACGGATTTTGTTCTTGCCATTGAGCTGGCTTCTCAGGACTTGCCTTATTCGTTGGAGGTATTTAGCTGTGGCTCCTTTCCTTGTGGCCTCATCGAGGGTTGCCATTTGCTTGTGGTATACCTAGGTACTTGTAACTGTCCTCTATGTCTGCTATTGTTCCTTCTGGGAGTGAGACCCCTTCTGTGCGGATCACCTTCCCCCCTCTTTGTAATCAGCCGACCACACTTCTCTAGTCGAATGACATCCCAATGTCCGTGCTGTAGATCCTGGTGGTGTGGATCAGTGAGTCGATGTCTCGCTCACTCTTGGCGTACAGCTTGATGTCATCCATGTAGAGAAGGTGACTGATGTTGGCCCCCATTTTTGAGTCGGTATCCGTAGCCAGTCTTGTTGATAATTTGGCTGAGGGGGTTCAGGCCTATGCAGAACAGTAGCGGGGACAGAGCATCTCCTTGGTATATGCCACATTTGATGGACACTTGTGCAAGTGGTTTGCAGTTGGCTTCAAGGGTGGTTTTCCACAGCCTCATTGAGTTTGCAATGAAGGCTCTCAGAGTCCTGTTGATGTTATACATCTCGAAGCACTCAATGATCCAAGTATGCGGCATTGAGTCATAGGCTTTCTTGTAATCAATCCAAGCCATGCACAGGTTGGTGTGTCAGGTTTTGCAGTCTCGGGCAACTGTGCGGTCTACGAGGAGTTGGTGTTTGGCTCCTCTGCTATTTACACTGATACCTTTCTGTGCCATGCTCATGTGTTTATCCATGTGTTTGCTTATCTTGGCCGCTATGATACCTGACATCAGCTTCCAGGTTGTGGAAAGGCAGGTTATTGGTCGGTAGTTGGGTGGGACTGGACCCTTTGTCACAGTGATGGTTACCGGGGCTTGCTCGGGGAGGTTGCTATGGTCCTCTCGTAGAGATCAACCACTGTGCATTGCTGTTGTGGGATGCCTCCCTTTCCCATATGCCTTTCCCATATGAGGCTGTGGAAAACCACCCTTGAAGCCAACTGCAAACCACTTGCACAAGTGTCCATCAAATGTGGCATATACCAAGGAGATGCTCTGTCCCCGCTACTGTTCTGCATAGGCCTGAACCCCCTCAGCCAAATTATCAACAAGACTGGCTACGGATACCGACTCAAAAATGGGGCCAACATCAGTCACCTTCTCTACATGGATGTCATCAAGCTGTATTCCAAGTGTGAGCGAGACATCGACTCACTGATCCACACCACCAGGATCTACAGCACGGACATTGGAATGTCATTCGGACTAGAGAAGTGTGGTCGGCTGGTCACAAACAGGGGGAAGGTGATCCGCACAGAAGGGGTCTCACTCCCACAAGGAACAATAGCAGACATAGAGGACAGTTACAAGTACCTAGGTATACCACAAGCAAATGGCAACCTCGATGAGGCCACAAGGAAAGGAGCCACAGCTAAATACCTCCAACGAATAAGGCAAGTCCTGAGAAGCCAGCTCAATGGCAAGAAAAAAATCCATGCGATAAACAGCTATGCCCTGCCAGTAATCAGATACCCTGCTGGAATAATTAACTGGCCAAAGGAGGAGATAAAAGCCACAGATATTAAGACTAGAAAACAACTACTAACAATGCATGGAGGGTTCCATCCCAAATCCAGCACCCTGAGACTGTACACGAGCCGTCAACAGACAATGTGCTCAGTGAATGTCTCAGACAACAGGGAACGGAGGTTGAAGTGCCAGAGATACCATCATGGGAGGACAAGCCCCTACATGGGATGTACCACCAGCAAATAACCAAAGTGGCCGATATCAGTAAATCCTTCCAATGGCTGGAAAAAGCTGGACTCAAGGACAGCACAGAGGCCCTCATCATGGCCGCCCAGGAACAGGCCCTAAACACCAGAGCAATAGAGGCCCAGATCTACCACACCAGACAAGACCCAAGGTCTATGTTGTGCAAAGAGGCCCCTGCTAAAAAAGAACAATCTGGACAAATCACTACTGCAGAATTACAGGCCGACCTCTGACCTCCCATTCATCAGCAAAATTATTGAAAAAACTGTGTGTAAACAATTAAATAGTTTCCTCATGATGACCAACTGCTTTGACTCTTTCCAATCTGGTTTTTGTGCTCACCACAGCACGGAGACTGGCCTAGTCAAAGTATTCAATGACATCCATATAGATACGGACTGTGGGAGAACCACGGTGTTGGTTCTGTTGGACCTCAGTGCAGCTTTTGACACTGTCGACCATGACATATTACTGAATCGACTGGAAAGTTGGGTTGGACTCTCCGGTTCGGTGCTCGACTGGTTTGAATCTTATATAAAGAACAGGGATTTCTTTATTTCAATTGGAAACTTCTCATCAAAGAGGTCAAAGGTCACATGTGGGTTACCCCAAGGTTCAGTCCTAGGACCCCTCTTATTCAATATTTATATGCTCCCACTAGCTCAGGTTATAACAGGAAATAATATTAGCTACCATAACTATGCAGATGACACACAGCTCTACATTACGATGTCACCAGGTGACTCTGAACCCATCCAATCACTGAATAAATGCTTAGAACGGATAAATGTGTGGATGTGCCAAAACTTTCTCCAACTGAACAAAAAACAAAACTGAAGTAATTATTTTTGGACCTAAAGAGGAACGATCTATAGCTATAGATCTAGAGTTATAGATCTAGAGCTATAGATCTAGAGTCAATGCACAGCTTCAGTTATTACAACTAAAAACTAGCGATCAGGCCTGAAACCTGGGAGTAGTGATGAACTCGGACTTGAACCTCCAGAGCCACATAAAGACAGTAACAAAATCGGCCTTCTATCACCTGAAGAACATCTCCAGGATTAGAGGACTAATGTCTCAGCCAGATCTGGAGAAACTCATCCATGCGTTTATCTTTAGTCGCATTGATTATTGTAACAGCGTCTTCACAGGCCTGTCCAACAAATCAATCAAACAGCTGCAGCTGATCCAAAACGCTGCTGCTCGCGTTCTCACTAGAACCAGGAAGATAGAGACATAACACCAGTTTTAAAGTCCCTCCACTGGCTCCCTGTAGCTCAAAGAATAGATTTTAAAATACTGTTGTTAGTTTACAAATCACTGAACGGTTTAGCACCACAATATATTAAAGATCTGCTGTTGTTATATCAACCTGCCAGACCTCTCAGGTCTACTGGTTCTAGTCTGCTCTGCATCCCCAGAACCAGAACCAAACGAGGAGAAGCAGCTTTCAGCATCTATCGACCAAAAATTTGGAACAAACTACCAGAAAACTGTAAAACAGCGGAAACCCTGACTTCCTTTAAATCTCAACTAAAACCACACCTGTTTAGAACTGTATGTGAAATGTAATATGTATGGATTTGTATTTGTATTTGCATTTGTGGATATGTATGTAAGTTGTAGGTTGAGACCTTTTCCTGTTGTGGGCAACGGGGCCCGGCGAATACCCGTGGTTAAACGGACGGCAGAGTCCGGCGGTAACAGGCGCTTAAATTCCGTGTCAAAAAGAAAAGGGAGGAAGGAACACTTGGTATTTTATTTCATTTTATTTTATTTTATTTCATTTTATTCTATGTTGCATGACTTTGTATTTTATGTTTATGATGTAAAGCACTTTGAAATGCCTTGTAGCTGAAATGTGCTATACAAATAAAATTTGATTGATTGATTGATTAGCATTCCAACTAATTATTCTAGCAGTTCTAACCAGTGTGCCACTTTGAGAATATAGATGATTTTTTCAACATTATGTGTTTGTGTCTGCAGGCTTTCGGGCTGCCTCATCACAGAGGAAGGCTGTGCTGCTCTGGCTTCAGCTCTGACTGTGAACTCTCACCTGAAGGAGCTGGACCTCAGATACAATCGTCCAGGAGACACAGGAATGGAGAGTCTAGCAGATATATTGAAGTATCCAAGCTTCAAACTGGACTCTCTGAGGTAAGAAAATATTTTCCGCAGCCACTTCGAGCTACGCTATTGCTTAATGCTAGATTCAGAACAGACACAGTGGAAAATATGGCAGCAAACCAGAAGGTATTCAGGGTCTTTGACAAAGAGTTCTGGAGATACTTTATTTGTCAAAGATAAATAAAGGAGGATTAATGATGGGATTGATTCATCTTTCTAGATCAATCTTGAGTGTAGGATAAACCCAAAAGCCCCAAACAGCCTCAGACAATGAATGTTCGTTTATGTCAGAGATGACTTGTAGTGCAGCATGAAAATCATGCCACGTTGGAGAGATAATTAGTTGTCCATACCAATGAAAAAGGTATGAGCAGTAGTGAGCAGTTCATACAGAGCTGTACAAAACTATTTAAACAGCTTCAACTTTAACAAATACAAAGCAATGCATAATTGCAAAGTGGAAGCATGAGTGATGGTTGTATCAGTCAAAATTACCATCCATCCATTATCTAGCATGCATGTCCTTGCAGGATGGTGAGGGATGCTGGTATTTATCTCCAGATAGTCATTGGGTGAGAGGTCAGGGACTCTCTGGACAGGCTGTCAGTCCATCACAGCTTAACTAATATGTTTTTCTTTTTAATCTTAATCTGAAAATGGGGCTGTGATTAAAAATTTGATCTAATTCATAAACATGAATTGATCTATACCTTTTCAATTTCTTGTTTTATGTTTAGGATCATTAATGCTGGGATTTGAACCTTGTTAAATAATTTACAGCTTATGCAACAGGATGAGGAAAAGGCATCTGTTATAACTGAACTGATAGTACCAGTAAAATATTGGATATTTGTAACAGAAAAGTGGTAACACCATCAAAATGCCTTCTTTCTTACAGCATGGAGCCTGCAGGAGAAAGATGGATGATACCAGGTCTGAGGAAGTGTAAGGGCATTTTGATTCATAGAAGATTATCTCCTTTATGATTGTTCACCTTTGTGACAGTGAATTCAGAAAATTGTACATCAGTAACTGCATTGTGTTTCTTCTGTCCTTCAGATTCCTGTCCACTAAGAGTCGACCTGAACACTGTAAACAGATCCCTCAAACTTTCTGAGGAAAACAGGAAGGTGACATTTGTGCAAGAGAAACAGTCATATTCTGATCATCCAGACAGATTTGATCTCTATCAGTTGCTGTGTACTGATGGTCTGACTGGTCGCTGTTACTGGGAGGTTGAGTGGGCTGGGAGGGTCTACATATCAGTGAGTTACAGGGGAATCAAAAGAAAGGGAGAGAGTGATAATTGCTGGTTTGGATTTAATGATAAGTCCTGGTGTCTTGTCTGCTCTAATGATGGTTACACTGTTTGGCATGATGGTGAAAAAAAAGCTTGCATCCCCCTTCCCTCCTTCTCCTCTCCCTCCTTTGTCTCTGACAGAGTAGCCGTGTATGTGGACTGTCCTGCTGGGACTCTGTCCTTCTACAGAGTCTCTTCAGATGCACTGATCCACCTCTACACCTTCAACACCAAATTTACTGAAACTTTTTATCCTGGATTTGGGTTGAGGAGTCGTTCAGGAAAGTGTTGGTGCTCATTTTAGTCCCAACTGCTTTTCAAAACTAAAACATCTCAAGATCTATTAATGCATTAAAAACAGGAAAAAATAACAAAAAGTCACATTAAATAAAACTGTTTCTTAAAAGAAACAGCATGGTTCATCAATCTTAAGACCAAACAAAGGAGAATTATTGAGTCTAAGAACCACTGAACTAACGGTTCTGTCTTCCTTTGTTTTCAATTAATCATAAAAAGTTATCAGCAGGTTCTAATCACAGGACATGTGGCTGCAGTGGCTTTCTGATATTCAATGGTGCCTGTCTGAAAACCCCTTCAGTCAATAGAATAAAATCTCGGGATGTTTGAATTAGGTTGTGGATTTTAGTCATTATTGTTGTTTCTTTGACTTTTCTACTTTAGTTTGCCCTGTGTTTCTCTTCTGTTCTCCCTAGTGATTGTTTCTGTGTTTTTCTTGCTTCCAAGTTATTTTCTGATTCTCTAGTTTATCATGTTTCTTTAATCCAAGTAGTTCCTTAGTATTAAGGTTATTTCCTATTCCTTTGTATTCTCTCCTTCACTTTCCTGTGGCACTTTCTCTTTCCCCTCCTCAGCCTGTTTCCAGCTCTAACTACTCACACCTGCAATCTGTTAGCTTATTATCCCTGGTCCATTGTTCCACTATCAACCTCCCAATATTTAAGCTCCTTATTTTCCAGTTACAATTTGCTGGTCCATCAAATCATCTCACCTCGTCTCCTCCTCTCTGTTTTTCTTGTGTGCTCTTTATGTTACTATTTTGGATTTATATTTTGTTTCTTTGACTTTGCATTTTGTAAGTTTGCATTTTTTTTTTTTCATCAACTTTTGAATCTCACCTTCATCTCCTCCTGATCAACTCATCAACTCATCTAACAGTTGGAGATGTATAGTTTTCATTATGGCTTCAAGTCTGTATGGTATTTACCTTTTCAGGTCAGTTTGATGTTTATTTTATCCCTGAATAAATTAAATCATTTTAAAAACTGTGTCTTGGATTTAATGTAGCAATCTTTGTCTGCTGTAGTAATTGTTGATGTGGGCACTTGACCAGGGCAGCATGAGAAGGGGGCAATAGCCCATAGAAGACACCTAGTTATCTCCTAAATAAATGACAATAGTCAATGAGGAGTCGGAGCTCCATTTAGTTGATTAGGGACATTACTGAAAGATGCTTCATAGGGCAATACTCATAGTCTTCAATGTAGGTTGTCCATCCATCCATTTCCCGTCAATCTTCTCTCGAATGGGGTCAGGAGTTGCTGGAGCCTAGCTTCAGCTGCGTTCCGGGCAAGAGGCGAGGTACACCCTGGACAGGTCGCCAGTCTGTCGCAGGGCAACACAGAGACAAACAGGACAAACAACCAAACACACACACACTCACACCTAGGGAGAATCTGGAAAGCCCAATCAGCCTGACAGACATGTTTTTGGACTGTGGGAGGAAGCCGGAGAACCCGGAGAAAACCCACGCATGCACAGGGAGAACATGCAAACTCCGTGCAGAATTGAACCCAGGACCTTCTTGCTACAAGGCAACAGTGCTACCCACTGCGTCACTGTGCAGCCCAATGCAGGTTATATCACTGTTAAAACTAGGGGGATACTATATGTCCACCAGAGGGCAGCATTTCAATACTAGCAACTATTTCAGATTCAAACTCACTAACAGACTGCGACTCAAGATATTTTCTGCCCAAGTCATCAACATTTATAGCACCTTTTTGAATAATCTTGAATTAATGAATTGCATTTAATTTCCCTTTGGGATCTGTTAGGATATATTCTCATATTAACATGTCTTTTGAGTTTTTGTGTTGTGTTTGTGCTGTTTGATTTGTTTTGAAATGCACACCTGCCAGTTCTGCATCCTGTTACTTTCACTTTCTGTTTAGTATTATTATTGTGCATGTTGTCCTGCAGGGTTGGGAGGGAGGGGAGTCAGAATGAGATGTTGGCAGCACTGAAGGAGTTGGACCTGTGATTTAGCAATAAATAGAATACAGCTATCTGACAAAAGGATGTATGGTTCATTGTGAATATGAAGAACAAAACGCAACAAGACCAATCAGGTATTTTTGAATTGTATCAAATTGAATCAGGTTTACTATTCAATTGTTTGGAGGCTCCAAGTTTAGATATATGGCATAAAATATTGGCCATCTAATTATTTCAAATATAATTTAATTATGACTAGTCATCTTGCTCTTTTGCTATGTCTCGTAACAATTCCAATTAAATATATCTTAAATTACATAATTAGTCAAGATGTATTAAATGTATTTTTAGATAAGAAGTAGCTTATATAGGAATGAACTTGTGCAAATCCAACTACAGATATCTTAAAAGCAAATAATGGCAGCCAAAACTAACTTAAGAGAAATCTTTAACTGTATTCTGGCTAGATAAAATTCTTACTATAAACTGACAGCTTGAAGCAATGAGCAGTAGTTAAACTCCTCCCTCCCCCAAAGGTGAGGATCCACCTCTGATGAGGTTGATTCTGTCCCGCCCCAGAGACGAAGCATTTCCTCATATTTGTTTATCAAACTCTTTCATATTTCATTTTGCTGTGAAGCAGAAAGATTTAAGATAATAGTCTCTTTTATAATTAACTTGTTGTTTACAGGTTTATTTCTTGTAATTATCTTTACTTGTATTACAGACATTAAACCAAAGAGGGAACTAAAGTCAGTTCTGTTTTTATCTTGGCTGCTTCATGTGGAATAAAAATAGTCGCACAGACTGGTGAGAGAGAGAAACCAGTTGGTGTAAATAAAAGCCTCAACTTGGTTTACAGTTTCCTACTATTCCAGGTCTCTTCAAATCTATTTCTTTATTCGTATTTGTAGTATAATTACTTAATGTTTCCCCATTATAAAAGTGTTGGAATAATTTCATTTCAATCTTCTGTAGTTTGGTAACTCGGCCCAAGTAGTGAAAGCACAGTGATGGAATATAGTTTCATGGAATATTTCTTATTCTTTCCACAAATTCATTAGGTATTTTGAGGCTAAACAAAATTGAAACCATAGGTGGAAATACCAGGAATGTGACCGCTCCTTTCACAAAGGTCTAAAGATCATTGTAAACAGAGACCAGCTGTAAGTTCAGGCTCCTCCCAGATGCTGAAGTCAGTCCATTTATTGTTTTGTAACTCTCTCAGGTGTTGAACTGGGAGGAGCCTGAACTTGTTTTGTAACTCTGCCTCAAGTTGACATTCTGAAAACATCACCTGACTGACTGGATGTTGTTTGGCCAGTAATTCCTGATTATCAGGTTGCGTCCAGACTTATTTTGAGTAAAACAACTTGCAACTTTTGTTAATTATAACAAAAGTTATTAATCATAGTTATCAACAGTTTGAAGAGCGTGTTCACACACAAGTACATAATTTGCAGAAGCAAATGAAAATAAAGAATTTAGGAAAGAGGAATTAGGAGTGTATACAGGAGTACCAGGAGATACAATGTGTTGTGAAAATAGTGGTGGCAAAGCCCAAACAAAGGACCAATAATGACCAATATGCTGGTTGGACAATAAGAAGGGAAATAATGATTTGTATAGCTTGGTGAAGTAGAGAGAGAGATGGCAAGGATGAGCAGGTTAGGATTTCTAAGGGTAGGAATGACAGATGCTGAGAGTGATGGGAAGATAGAAAGAGAACTTGTAGAAGAAGGTGTTCTGGTCAGATGAGACTCAAACCTTTTCTCTGTTTTAAGATTTACACTGTCAAAACAAATGTAAAAAAAAGTATAAGTCTAATCTGTTGAAGTTGATTCTTAGGATTAATTCTATTATTTGTCAAGACCTACAAAAAACTTGTTTATTTTTGCCTGTTTTGTGTGGAGATTTGGAGTGTGATAAATATCTTTATGATTCCTCCACAGAGTGAGGATCTCAGAGGTCCCTAGAGGTCAAAATGCCCAACATCAAACATCCGTATTTATGGTCTGTATGTTTACATCTACAAATTGTGAATTAGTGGATTATCAGTCTGACTTATGACTCTTTTCTAACAGCCACAAGCAGGGCAATTTGAATTGGCTCAATTCTGCTCTACACAGTGCGGATGGTTTTCTATTACCACGGAGTCAGACCTCTAGTATGTGATGCCAGTGTCAGTACAATGTGAACTGTATGTGACCCAAACACAATGTCCTGCATTAGTAATGGAGGAGATGGAAGCCATGTTGAAATTTCTGATCATTCTTTGGCTTTTGGTCAGACTCAGTCACTGCTTTGAGTTTTTGTAAATGGTGGATTGGATTATTGTAAGGGAGTCACTCTTGTAATGTGACAAATTAATTTTCACACATTATAACAGAAACCTCCTCACGTTGAAACCCTGTGTCTGGCTGTGTGTCCACTCTTCCCATCATGGCTCTACAGGCAGGCAGTCATTAGAAAATTTAATTGTTTTCTTCTTTTCCCTCAGACATAATTACGCCTTTCGCTCTGAGCCGTGCACAAACGTGGAGATGAAACTTCGACCTCATAAGATTGGAATATTTGTGGACTATGAGAAAGGAGAGGTGAAAACAAAACCTTGTTTTACTTTCAGAAACTCATCAATCTAACGACTAATGGCTGGATGTGAAACATTATTAAGTTAGTAAACTGTCCTTTTTCTTCCCACAGGTATCTTTTTACAACGTTCATGCCAAAGTCCACATTTACTCTTTCCACGACATCTTCACTGAAAACCTCTTCCCCTTCTTCAGCCCCTGCACCAACAAATCAGGGAAAAACGAAAAGCCCCTGGTCATCAGTCCAGTACACATGGAGTAAAAGCTCCTCAGACACTTAAAATGAGTTGCTTCTCTTTTTTTCAGCTTTTTCCATCTTTATGAGTAGAAATATAATGTGATAATTTAATACTGGAGATCTGGAGCTGGAATCCCAGGATTGTTTTGTTTTCTTGTTGATGCTTCAAAAAACAACCTGAAATGTTCAGAATGTGGAAAACAGCAATAATTTCTGACTGGATTTGGTTTTCAGTTCTTGTACCACATTTTATCCCTTCTATTTACTTACCACCTAATTTACTTTATTCAGGTAATATACCTTTAAATAGGACAAACAATGTGGTTTCTGAATAAACTGTTGTATAATGAACATTTTTCATGACATCTAAAGCAGTTTTTGTTTAAATGACATTTTTTGTTACATTAAAAGGAGAATTTAAATGTTTTTGAAGTGGGGTTCTATTGAGAGGTTATTAGCAGCTAACAGCTTACCTTCAGTCTCATACAGAATGACAAGAGATTAGATGCTAAAGCTAACTGCTAGTCTGCCTTGAACCAGGAGTAAGAGGATATCAGCCATCTTGAAATTATCCAAGTCTGATAAGAAATTTATTAGTTTGCACACTTCCACTAAAATGCTAGTAGCAGAGCTAATTTTTTATTTAGAAGTTTTTGCTAACTTTGGAAAATGTTCAGTGCATTTAGCTTCCCTTAAGTAAATTTTTCCAGATGAATTTTAAAGCACTAATTTACTTTGCTGTTTTGTAAACGTTCAGTTAAATAAAATTTGACATCTGTGTCAAAGTTTTGGTTTTTCACTGTTAAGAATAATTAAATGCTTTTGTTCATGCTCTTATTTCGAAGTGGGTGAAGGTTATTTATGCAGCAGTTCTGTTAACTCTCCTCATTCTTTTTTTCCCCAAGAAATGTTATTGAGCAAGTGACAAAAATACAACAAATGAACAAATAAGGAACATGTAAAAATACAAAACTCACATGGGGAAACAACTAGAGGTGATAATCAAATATATGCAAAATATCCAAGTATGTGAATTATTTTAGAGTTTCCTCATGTTCTACTCATTATTATTATCAACATGGTGGAAATATATGTTTCAAATAGTCAATATTTTATTGCTGATATCTTGAATTGGGACTCAATACAAACGATACCTTCATAATTAACTAATCATGTTTAGTCATAAAGTGATTTCAGATGTCTGCAATGTAAGTGTGATGAAGCTGATTTTATGTTAACATGGCTTGCCATAAAATACACAGTGGTACCAAAGTCAGATCATGACCCACTTCAACATGTTGTTGTTAAACTAAATGTAAAAACTAAACTCATTATAACACACCGTGGGAAACACAGACACTGGAGATATTTTGAATTGCATTTTTTTACTAGTCAGAATATAAAAGCAGATATTTTAAATTACCCTTTAGAAAAGTCAAAATGTAGCTGTTTCTAGTTGAAACTCGTTTTAAATATTTATAAAGACTCAGATGAACAAGGGTGCAAGAAAAATGATGGATGGAGTCAGATGAAACCGATTGTATGCTAAACTGGCTTGCCATACTCTCACAGGGCTCAAGCTTCCAGCTTTGCATCAGAAATAGGGGAAGCTGAGTGGGGAGGTAGCCTCTGATAAGTTGGCTTACAGTAAACAAAACCTGCAAGTTGAGGAACAGGAACTAGAAAACACTGCACAGAACTAGAGGTGCATCAGGGAATAGAAACAGAGAATCGTTTTTCTCAACTGGAGGAAAAACCTAAAAAATTCTGACACTTATTTTCATTTATCTTTGCTGTGTTGCAGATCAGCTTCAAACCGAAGGTAAGACAACCCGTTCATTGTGGACAAAACGGGAAACACTAATTAACCTCTAGATTTGCTCTTTATGATGTATTTCTCATTATGAGGCCAAACAGCAGCTGGTCGGTCTGCTGATGAAAGATCAGCTTGTTTAGTTTCACTATTTCATTTATTTCTAACTAAACTCCGGTTATTACTGTGTTGGTTTGTTTAACGCTGAAACATTATTATTGTTGAACATCATTTACTTATGATTACATGGGAAACTAATTATATATCTGTCAATATTTGCTGATAACTTTTTGTCTGTCTGATGTCATTTTAAATATTAAAACAAATGCTGTGATCAGTTATTCAACACTTCAGTGGCCTTTTTATGAAACACTTTTTTACTTTTAGACAGCTACATTTTACTTGTTTTGAGTAAAAAGTCAAATTGTTTTCTAATTTGAGTACAATTTACCCACCAATGACTATTAATGTGACAAAAAATATGAAATCAAACATGCTTCATGATTTATTTCTCATAATTTGAAATAAATCATAAAGGGCAATCCTGTATAGACGGATTGATTTTTTAAAATTAATTTAATATATTCAGCCTTTTTGCACATACATGACCTTCAATGTATGAAAGTCTTCATATTTTGACATAGGGGAAGTAAATTATACAAAGAGCACGGCGTTTTTTTATGTTAACTAAGACCCTGGTAATAATATGTAAAATGTATTATAACAGTAAGAAAAATTGTATGCATGTGACATTTTAGTAGTGTATAGGTGCAATCTTAGTCTTTTTTGTTTATATGAATCTTTAGTTGTGTATGAGACAAAACATAGTTTTTGTCCTAAACGGTCCTTCATAATTATTTGTGAGAGCGGTCAATGTAAACATACAGTGTTTACACACCATCGTCCATGTTCAATGTCACTCCACCAATTGTCCCGTAACACAAGTTGGCATTTACAGAACAGCATCTGATATTTGCTAGTTTGACTAAAATAACGTTAAACTTTATTAACTATTGTACTAACATTAAATGACTAATCATATTTATTAACAGTTCAAAGAGCATACACACACAGAGATATGAAGATTGAAACCTCATTTTATGTTTTAATAACAAGGAAGTTTTGTTTAAATATTCAGTAGGAAGTACCAAATTAGTTCCTGTGTTTTTGTGTTTCTTTGTTGGCTCATATTACTGCATAATAATGTCAGCTGATAGTTTTATGCTGCGTTCACACCAACCACGTTTTGAGCATCAGGCATGTCTGGTTTACAAAGTCTATGTTGAGGTGCATTGAGGCTGTGAATTGCCTCGACGTGCATCTAGAATAAAATCGTCAAGCATTTGACTCAAAGGTCACAGGCATCAGACTTGAAGCATTGGACGCATTTTTTACTAATGAAACACGTTGGTGTGAATGCAGCATTATTGAACACATGATGTGAGAAAAAAACAATATGTAGAGCTTTAGTACGGGTGAGTGATCATCTCTGTAGATTAATATAAAAACTGTTTGCAGATTGTTGTGGCCCTGAACTCAGCATCATGGATCAGAGTGAGGAGCTGAAAGAAGAAACTCAGAGCAAAGCTAAGAGGTGAAGTGACCTTCTACTGTTTTTGTGTAGTCGCTCCATGAGAGCAAAGCATCACTTAAGCAACTTTATTTACAGCAAACACTCTGACGATGAAGTGGAACCAGAATCCTGGGAGAAAGAGTCCAGGCAGGGTCTCGTTGATTTTAAATCAAACCAGCCTTCATCTACAAAGAGGTGAGCTACGTCTAAATAATCTAACTATCTAAAATGTGATCCCTATATATACAGTAGTTTAGAAAAGTATTTTCCCATGGAAAAAAAATTTGTAAATTTTTTTATTGTATTATTGTCTTGTTTCAGTGATTTAATAATTTATCAGTAGGTAATCAGACCTGGTTGGGGCTGGTAAAACAGAATCTAACTATCTGTTTTAGATAGATATTATGTTGTGATTAACAACATGGATGATATTAATCACAGTTGAGTTATAATACAGTAATTATTCCTAAGTTTGGTTGCTTATATGGTGACTGACAGGAACAAACAGCAAATAATGAAATACGCTGCAAACACAAGAAAGATGCAAACTCCAAAACACACAAAGACAAAAACAAAAGCAATCACAAGAAAATAGAAGTTAAAACCTGAACAAACAAATGCAAAAAAAAAAAAAATCAATAAATAAATTTATTTATTTATTTATATTTGATATTATATCTGATATTTTTTCTTTGGGCTGTTTTAGTTATTTCCTCTTTTGATCATTTCTTCATTGTTTGTTTTTCTTTTACTTTTCTATTTAAGTTCATTCCTTGTGTCACTAAAGTTAGTCATATTTTTAGTTTTTCTGATTTGTTTATTTAATGTTTCTTTCTAATTATGGTTTCATTTGGTTCAAGTCTCTTTCTCCCATCCACCTTCTACTTCCTGTCATCTTCTTCGTGGTTTACACCAGTGGCAACATCTGGTTGTTGATCATATGTGGAAAATGTGCTTCCATTGCAGTTTTGCGAATTAAACCAATTTTGATACAGGCAAGAAAACCACCTCATCATAGTGCTAAAAGTTTTCATAGAAAAACCTGAGTTTTTTCACAATTGCTGCATTTCCATGAAGCAAATCAAACTGCACAATGAAAAGATCAATGGAAACACAAATACTGACTCCTTTTGTTACAACCAATACAAAGAGACTCTTTAGTCCTGCCTTTAACTCTGCTGCTCCCAGCCTGTTCATATTCTTTTGTAAGTTTTCTGTTTGCTTTAATAAACTTTCATCAGACACTCCACAACTCCAATCTGCATTTTACATATTGACATGGACAAAATGCTGCAGCAATAGGAAATAGAAGCAAAAGGAAAAATGCTGCCAAACAGCAACTATCAAACGCAGCAAACTTGCAACGCACAATGAAAACGCTACAGATGTTGGACAAATCCAAGGAGATTCAAACAACATCAGGGGTTTCAGGATTTTAATCAGATTTGCAGAAGAAAGTTGGAGGAAGAAAGAAAAGTTGATATATATTTAATGTCTTTTTCAAACAGCCAGTTTTTTTCAGTAGAACATCAGCATATTTGCATAATACTAGCAACACCAAACTCCTCTTATTGCTCTGGAGGATTTCCATTTTGTGGAGCAAAGTTGCAGATTTTCATACTTGGTTGTTTTTCTTATTTGTAATGTTTTACTGTTTATTTCTAAAAGACAGGTGTAAGGTATTTTCCTCAAACCTACAAAAATAAAAACCACAGACAACGTATATGAATTATATGGTCAAGCTTTTGCAAAAGGAGAAGTCTCCATGAACAACTTCTTTAAGTCGTTCACAGAGAGTTCTGATCTGCTTTCACGTGAGCTCCTTCTTTTATTGTCAAAGAAAGACAGTCAAAGGGGGCAGTCAGGAAAACAACAGAGGTCGTAAAATATTTAACAGCAATTCAGTTCCAGGTGTGATATCTAATTTACAATCCGAGCCTAGTTCAACTCTAGGTCAAATTATCATCTAAAGAATGGGTAAATAAACATCAGAAGAATTTACGGTCTAAGAACCACAAGGTTTGACTATCTCACATGAAGAAGATAACAGACAGTAGTAACCTCCAGGTCAGTTTATACACACATAAGGAAGAGAACACTTTAAACTAAAAATCACAATAATACTGATTAACATTAGACTGAATATGAACTAAAGTAATAACAAAATGATAATACATAAAAATATCTAACAACAGGCATGAAAGTTTGAAAAAGGGAAAAAGATTTCTTTTTCAAACTTCAAAATATATATTTTTTATTCACAGTCTGTTTTTTGTGTTTATGTATTTTGCTGTTTGTATTGTGTTTGCAGCACATTTCACTCTTTGTTGCGCGAAAGGGGGTTAGGGGTTAGGGTAGGGTTAGGATTAGCGTTAGGCAAATGCACCTGTCTGCCACTGTACTCTTACTGTACATGATAGTTTTACATGACAGAGCTCAGCACTCACTGGCCAGCTGTTCACCTGGACAACTGTCAGAAATAGACCAACTTCCTTTTCCAAAGAGGTGACTTGTTTTAAATGTTGTAACTTGGTATATTTGGGTATTTGTTTCTGTTTTATTACCATCTTAACCTTTTCACCTACCAGTTGAATACAGGAAGTACAGCTGACATTATGTGTTCAACAGCAATCAGCTCACCTTACTTTTCTTTTGTAATTGACATCCAGGTTAGTTTTTTAAAAGAATTTCCATTAGTTTCCATTATTTGCATCTGAAGATGACTGTTGCTATGGTGAGAGCACTATTTGTTTTTTACTTTGCATTTTGTTGCTTTGCGTGTCTGCAATCCAACCCACAGTTGGGGAAGTGCTCTGGTTACAGTAAGACAGTTTATGGGAGTAAATCCAACATTTCATCAATATAAATAAAAGTTAATCCATTTAAACTAATTCAAATATTCTATAAAAAGGAAGTGGAATAATCTGAAAGAAAATGATCAAAAGTAGAAATGAGAATGGAATAATTTACATTATTCTTTGTAATAAGATCAAAATGATCTCACACAGGGAAAATTTCTCTTCCTTTGTTGATCCGGTATTAGAATATGAGCCAAAAACTAACGCAAGGCAAAGAACATAAATCCATCCAACAAAACCCACAAATGTGTTGACAGTTTCTCCCTCATAAATACAATTTCACATCCTAATGACAGGAACTGTATCAGTCACATGGTTTTCCTTAAAGTGACACGGGGTTTCGTCTTGTTTACTTGGTGCATGTGCCGAGGTTTCTGTGTCATCTGGCCCATCACTAGTCCTACCTGCTGCTATTGGGTCCATCTTCTAAACTTCATCATGACATTAATTTTGTTACCTGTCTGGATCCACAAAAACGTCGTTTTTTGTGTGTTTCTGTGTGTGTGTGAGAGCTGTAATGTGAGCAAAGTCTTTATGATTCCTCCACAGAGTGAAGCAAATCTCAGAGGTTCCTAGTGATCCGTCTCCCCAACAGCATCAAACAAAACTGGACTCCATATTTAAGGTCAGTATATGTACATCCACTGCTTCCTGTCTATTGTGTTCATAGTCATCTTTATGGTGCAAATTATAATCCAGTGGATAAACCAGTGGATTTTCCACCAGCACCTATTTTGTTCTAGCAATCTCTCCTGATTAGCTATTTAGCTCCACTATTGGAGCACAATGAACAGAGAACTAACAAGAGTCTGTTGAGGGAAATTCCCTATTGAGAGAGAGTTCATGTAAATAATTCAGATTAGATTTACAATGAAACTTCACTTTGACAAAAATGTTAATAGGCTCACAAACATCTGAATTTAATGGTATTTCACAGCACTGGCTAAACCATTGAGGTAATAGTTGTCTACTATTCCATTTTAGGATCTGAAAAAGAAGATTTTCACCTTTGCAGAAAGTGAATTGAAAAAGATCCAAATGGCTCTGGGTTCAGATTACCCAGAAGGTTTATATGAGAATAAGGAGGAGGATGAAGTTTCAGAGGGTGAAGATAAACAGCAGATGAACAGCAGCAGAGAAGCATTTGAGAAGATCACACAGCACTTCCTGAGGATGATGAACCAGGAGGAGCTTGCTGACCGTGTTCAAAGCAGTAAGACAATTTCTGCAAAGAGTGTAAATTGATAAATGAATCTTTCTTTCAATGTTGGTAAGAGTTTGTCCCACAATCAATAGGTTGCCGATTTGATACCTGCTCAGTCCAGGCCGGTGCAGGGCAGCCATATCTCTCTTAGATTAATATTTAGAGGCTCCAAAAAGAGATTCAATTTGTTGCACAGTGGATTTTTTTTAGCTGCTCATAGAGATATTTGCAAAGACTAATAAATGCAAGATAAAAGGAGCTAATGTAAAGGAAAGGGGGTACAGATTTGCTGGAATCCAGATGCATTCCAGGTGAGGAGTGAGTAGAATCCCTGCTCTGGGCACAAAGTCCCAGGAGTTGGACAGGTGGCCCAGCACAGATGATCAGGGCAGAGAGGAACCTCAACCTGCACCCTTTGGGCTGGAGAGGTCATAGCATGCCTAAAGAGTAGCCTGAGGAATACACTGCAAAGAGATTGCTACATTTTGAAGCAACACAGCAAGTGGGGCTCAGTCAGTGGCTCCTGGTACCAAATGTGGCCTCTCACCTACTGACTCTTAAAGACAGCAGTTGGACAAAGGTGAGGGGGAAAATCCAGCGAACAAAAGTGATGTCACAACAATAAGGATGAAATGAATAGTGCTGAAAAACGACTTGCATAATGTGTTCAATAATCTGGCAGTGTGAGTTGACTGAGTGAGACTTCAGAAAGGAAACAATCAGATAGATACCAAGTCATGACTAAGTCGTAACACTATTGGATTTGTGGATCCATTTTCCTTGTTTGGCTGTTAGCAATTAGTAGCGCACTGCTAGTGGATATCTAGTGTAACACTGAGGATAAAGCTGAGGTTGTTGTTTTTCCATACATCCAGTGACTGGTGCAGGTTGCTATAATTGATAGTAGCCACAGAGGGACACCTGGTAGAAGAAAACAAACACACCCAGTACAAAACTTTTATTCTATTGGCTGAGAGGTTGCCAAGTGACGGTACTTTTTTTGTTCCAAAGACGAGCAAAAAATGACGATGAACATCAAGAAAGACGTTGCTTATGTGCTTATATTTTTTAACCTTCCATCTTACCTGCATCAAGCCTCTTTCACTGAGGTTGCTTGTAATTTAGAATCCCAGTAGTTCACTAATTTCTTGTCTGTGTGTTCAGTTTCAGTAGCAAAATTTGAAAATATTATACATTGATATTATGATTTAATAATAACTCAGTTAATAGCATATAAAAACTGAAAGGTCTTTGGTTCTTTAATGGTTTATCTAAAGAGTTCAGTTACGTTTTATATATAAATCTGGCTAGAAAATTTAAATGGTTGATTCGTAGATGCTTTGATTTAGAAGCTATAAAAATGTGACCAACAGAAAATAGTTGTAATAAATTTAAAGTTAAATATATAAGAAGTGAAGAAATTATTTTAATTAGTTATTTTTGCATTCTCTTAGGGTCATTCACCACTTGTCAACAAACACTAAAGTCAAACATGAAGAAAAAGTTCCAGTCTGTGTTTGAAGGAATCGTAAAATCAGGAAATCAAACCTTTCTAAATCAGATGTACACAGAGCTCTACATCACAGAGGGAGGATCTGAAGAGGTCAATGATGAAAATGAGGTCAGACAGATTGAATCAGTGTCTTGGAAACCAGAAAGGACAGAAACAGCAATAAGACATAGAGACATATTCAAACCCTCAACTGAGATAAAAGAACCAATAAAAACAGTGATGACAAAGGGAGTGGCTGGCATTGGGAAAACAGTCCTGACACAGAAATTCACTCTGGACTGGGCAGAAGACCAAACTAACCAAAACATCCAGTTCATATTTCCATTCACATTCAGAGAGCTGAATCTGTTAAAAAATGAACAGTTCAGCTTACTGGAGCTTGTTCACCACTTTTTTAGTGAAACCAAAAGGAATATTCAAAGTTTGAAGATTTAAAACTTGTGTTCATCTTTGATGGGTTGGATGAATGTCGATTTCCACTGGACTTCAAGAAAAATGAGATCCTGACAGATGTTACAAAGTCCACCTCAGTGGATGTTCTTCTAACAAACCTCATCAGAGGGAACTGCTTCCCTAAAGCTCAGCTCTGGATAACCACACGACCTGCAGCAGCCAATCGGATCCCTCCTGAGTTTATTGGTATGATGACAGAGATCAGAGGATTCACTGATCCACAGAAGGACGAATACTTCACAAAAAGATTTAAATCTAAGAAACAGGCAAGCTTGGTAATTTCCCATGTAAAGAAATCCAGAACACTCCACATCATGTGCCACATCCCAATCTTTTGCTGGATCACTGCTACAGTTGTGGAAGAGATGTTGAACAAAAATGATGGAGAAGAGCTGCCAAAGACCCTGTCTGAGATGTACATCCACTTCCTGGTGGTGCAAACCAAACTGAAGGCCATCAAGTATGATGGAGGAGCTGAGACAGATTCAATCTGGACTCCAGAGAGCCGGATGATGATCGAGTCTCTGGGAAAACTGGCTTATGAACAGCTGATGAAAAGAAACTTGATCTTCTATGAACCAGACCTGATAGAGTGTGGCATCGATATCACAGCAGCTTCAACATGCTCAGGAGTTTTCACACAGATCTTCAGAGAAGAGAGAGGGCTGTACCAGAAGAAGTTGTTCTGCTTCGTCCACCTGAGTGTTCAGGAGTTTCTGGCTGCTCTTCATGTTCACCTGACCTTCATCAACTCTGGAGTCAATCTGATGGCAAAGGAAGAAATGAAATCCAAGGATTTAGAAAAACAAAACCAGGAATCCTCAGAGACAGAAATGTACAAGAGTGCTGTGGACATGGCCCTAGAGAGTCCAGATGGACACCTGGACTTGTTCCTCCGCTTCCTACTGGGTCTTTCATTGAAGACCAATAAGCGTCGCTTAAGAGGCTTTGTGACACAGACAGAAGAAAGTTTAGCAATAAATAAAGAAACAGCCCAGTACATCAAGGAGAAGTTGAATCATCATGGTGTGGAGAAAAGCATCAATCTCTTCCACTGTCTAAGTGAACTAAATGATCAGTCCTTGGTGGAGGAAATCCAACAATCTCTACGAACAGGAAGTCTTTCAACACACCAGTTGTCTCCTGCTCAGTGGTCAGCTCTGCACTACATCCTACTGTCATCAGACAAAGTTCTGGAGACGTTTGATCTGAAGAAATACTCTGCTTCAGAGGAAGCTCTTCAGAGACTGCTACCAATTGTCAAAGCCTCCAGCAAAGCTATGTAAGTATAGATGTAGTCAGTTTTATAAAAGTGTCTAATAATAACAATACAATTACTTTCTATTGTCTTTGTCCTTTCAGACTGAGTGGGTGTAACCTCTCAGACAGAAGCTGTGAAGCTCTGTCCTCATTGCTCAGCTCAACATCCTCTAGTCTCAGAGATCTGGACCTGAGTAACAATGACCTGAAAGATTCAGGAGTGAAGCTGCTGTGTGAAGGACTGATGAGTCCTAACTGTGAACTGGAGATTCTCAGGTGAGAAACATTTTAATTCTATGTTTTACATTCTGTGCAACACATATGTTTTGCATTTTATGTAAAATATAGAATGTAAAATTCTTTGTTTTACATATTTAGAAACATTTCTGAAATATAAATATAAAAGTTTGCTACCAGTGTTTGAGTGAACATCAACTATAATGTAGCAAATCTGCCTATAAAATGTCTTGCAGGTGACTTATTAGAGCAGAAACTAAAGAATTACATCAAAGGAATTGTCTCTAAATCTTTGAGATTAAAGTGTGTAAAATCACAAATTTGCTGAATGTTATAAAAAAAAATTAAAGCATTTTTGGTGGTATTAAATGGACTGAAAAGCACTGAATTTCCTAGTGCTGATGTTTATTTGTCATGTAAGTTTAGAACCACCAGGCCCTTTGCAATATCAAACTGAGTATTTTGTACTGAGGGTTGAGATGAGGATAAGAGCAGTCAGGCCCTGGGTGAAGTGAGAAAAATGTTTTAATGAGGTCAAAATGCAAAGATACTCTGGAACACTGCCAAGCACAACAAATGAACACAGAGGATCCAGGGATAATCAGAAGACACAGGTGAACTTAAATACATGTGGGCAATGTTCCCTCTAATTTTTCATGTGTCTGAGCAAACACACAAGCTTCCTGAGCACACTGAGAACCACTGTGAGCATCATCAGTGCACACGGCGTGGCCACGCACAAGTATTATAAATCTGGGATCATAGAAAGGTGCATGGCTTATTAAAAGAATCAAATTACATCAGCAATTTTCATTTGTTTGCTTTTAATTTCAGTGATTTGTCCAATTAAAATGAAAAAAAAAGAAAACATTGCTGTTCATGAGATGCATACTATGTTATAAGAGCCCTGCTTTCGCCAGGGTGAGAAATGAGACATTACACCTTTCAGACATAACTTTTTGTTCATATTAAAATATTCACATTTTGCACAATGAAATGTTTTCTATAGCTTGTGATACAGTATAAATTCTTGTAAAATATTTAATTACACAGTTTTTTCACATCTGCTCTTCTCACTTCTTCCAGTGGTTGTACAATTTGCCCAGGTTGATGGGTCAGTCTGCTTCTTGCTTTATGTACTTTAATTCAGCATATTGACTGTTAATGGCCTCCATAATCTGTGGGTGGAGGAGAATGACCTCATGCACCAATGTCTGCTCACCCATAGTCAAAAGTCTGAACTCAACGCTTCAATATCAAATGCAGACCTTTCCTTTAATTCATGCTCTGAAAAACGAGCATCAATGTGATCACAGAGCTTCCTAATACAAAGAATGATGGCCCCGTTGCCTCCTTGACACGGTCACTCCACTGTACACTTATCTTGATCTTAGAAGAAGTGCATTTCTTGTTTTTACTTTGGCTTGGTGAGTGGATGTCCCACTTAGACATGATAAGGTGTTAGCGTTCACGTCTCTTAACTCCGGTGCACTATTCTTACCTGCATGGTGCCAGCGCACATGACCAAGACACGTACACAAAAAAGCATGCGATGATTGGCTGCGTAGCGAAAGTGAACCGTATCGTATCATTGGGTGGATTCCTCTCACAGAGTTCGATGCAAAGTAGTACAGAAAAAAATATCATTGGTCCATAGTCAAAACTGATGTCTGAGCTCAATGTCCAGTTTACGTTGAACTTTATTTTATGCGCTACATAGATTTTCTTGTGCGCTGAGAATAGGCGAGCAGTGCGCGATTGCGCAGGCGCGCAGTTTAGAGGGAACATTGCATGTGGGGAATATCAGGAAATGAAGGACAGCTGGAACCAATAGTGGGGAACGACATGACACACAGCAACACAATACAGTGCTCTGGTTGGTTTGGACTTTGCAAGTTGTTAGATCAAGTCAAGAGATGGAAAATAGTGTAGATTAATCTAGACTATTTTCTAGAGTGTTAGAGAAAGTAGTCTAGAGTGTGTGTTATAATGTGTTGTCAACAGGGGAGATTGGGTGAGAATGGGAGCTTTATTTTGTTCAAGTCGGTAGATTTTTTTGCTTCTGGGGATCAAATGAAGATTTTTTGTGGTAGATTTTAGACTGCTGAGGGTAACTGCAGTTTTACTGTATTATAATGAACCGACAGTAGAAGCTGGCAAGACATAGGAAGCATTGCAACTGTTTACAAGAAGATGAAGTTGGCCAGTAGAAGACGGTTTAAACCCTTTCCAGGTCTGCCTTCATCTGCCTGATCCCCAGAATAAATCCCAAGTTCCATTCAATTGGAGAAGATCTGTTGAGATTAATGGGGAATATATCAAGATGTAGTTTGAATTAGCAGAATTTTTGACCAATATAACCCCAGTTTGTCATTCTAATTTTTACGTAGTAACACTGGGAGACAGAAAATATAATATTTACTATTTGTCAGGCCAGCATGTAGGCTGCTGCTCAACAGACACGGTTCTCTGACCTTCTTAACATGCCAGCTAATTATTCTAGCAGTTCTAACCAGTGTGTCACTTTGAGAATATAGCTGATTTTTTCCAACATTATGTGTTTGTGTCTGCAGGCTTTCGGGCTGCCTCATCACAGAGGAAGGCTGTGCTGCTCTGACTTCAGCTCTGACTGTGAACTCTCACCTGAAGGAGCTGGACCTCAGATACAACCATCCAGGAGATGCAGGAATGAAGAGTCTAGCAGCTATATTGAACAATCCAAGCTTCAAACTGGACTCTCTGAGGTAAGGAAATATTTTCTGCAGCCACATAGCTATTGCTTAATGCTAGATTCAGAACAGACACAGTGGAAAATATGGCAGCAAACCAGAAGGTATTCAGGCTCTTTGACAAATAAAGAGTTCTGGAGATACTTTATTAGTCAAAGATAAATAAAGGAGGATTAATGATGGGATTGGTTCATCTTTCTAGACCAACCTTGAGTGTTGGATAAACCCAAAAGCCCCAAACAGCCTCAGACAGTGAATGCTAGTTTGTCAGAGACGACTTGTAGTGCAGCATGAAAATCGTGCCACGTTGGAGAGATAATTAGTTGTCCATACCAATGAAAAGGGATATTGAGGAGTTTGTACTGAGCTGTGCAAAACTATTTAAACAGCTTCAACTTTTAACACAAAGCAATGCATAATTGCAAAGTGGAGGCATGAGTGATGGTTGTATCAATCAAAATTAGTATCCATCCATTATCTAGCATCCATGTCCTTGCAGGATGAGGGATGCTGGTATTTATCTCCAGCAGTCATTGGGTGAGAGGTCAGGGACTCTCTGGACAGGCTGTCAGTCCATCACAGCTTAACTAAGTTTTTCTTTTTTAATCTTAATCTGAAAATCTTAATCTTAATCTGTGACTAAAAATTGGATCTAATTCATAAACATGAATTGATCTATACCTTTTCAATTTCTTTTATGTTTAGGATCATTAATGCTGGAATTTGAACCTTGTTAAATAATTTACAGCTTATGCAACAGGATGAGGAAAAGGCATCTGTTATAACTGAACTGATATTACCAGTAAAATATTAGACATTGGTAATAGAAAAATTGTAACGCCATCAAAATGCCTTCTTTCTTACAGCATGGAGCCTGCAGGAGAAAGATGGATGACATCAGGACTGAGGAAGTGTAAGGGCATTTTGATTCATAGCAGATTATCTCCATTTATGATTGTTCACCTTTGTGACAGTGAATTCAGAAACTTATGCATCAGTAACTGCATTGTGTTTCTTCTGTCCTTTAGATTCCTGTCCACTAACAGTCGACCTGAACACTGTAAACAGATTCCTCAAACTTTCTGAGGAAAACAGGAAGGTGACATGTTTGGCAGAGGAGCAGCCATATCCTGATGATCCAGACAGATTTGATCTCTATCAGCTGCTGTGTACTGATGGTCTGACTGAAGGTCGATTTTACTGGGAGGTTCAGTGGAGACGGAGGGTTTATGTATCATTGAATTACAGGGGAATCAAAAGAAAGGGAGACGGTGATGACTGCTGGTTTGGATTTAATAAAAACTCCTGGTGTCTTCTCTGCTCTGACGATGGTTACACTGTTTGGCATGATGGTGAAAAAAAAGCTTTCATCCCCCTTCCTTCCTTCTCCTCTTCCTCCTCCAAAGTGGCCGTGTATGTGGACTGTCCTGCTGGGACTCTGTCCTTCTACAGAGTCTCTTCAGATGAATTGATCCACATCTACACCTTCAACACCAAATTCACTGAACCTCTTTATCCTGGATTTGGGTTCAGGAGTCGATCAGGAGCGTGTTGTTGCTCGTTTTAGTCTTAAGTGCTTTTGTAACCCACAAGGAAAGTTACTTCAAATATACTTGATAATAATAAATGGCAGGTAAATTAATTTACTTCAATGACTAATCTCAATTATATACAAATATAAAGAAAGTTGGGCCAGATCAGAAGTCTCTAAATTCGAGGGAGCTTAGGTGTGAGTGACAAAAGAGAGCACACAGTGTTTATATATGAAAGAGTCGAATTTAATATAATAAACAGTTGTGGATCCACACTTATAAATAAATCAAAATTGCGTGCTTTTTAAACAGAAAATAAAATAAATAACAGTCTTTTTGATGTCTCTGTCAATTCAATGTTTCACAGATAGTGACCAGTCGGGTCGGGATTTTTCCAGCTTCAGCTGCTCACAAGGGAAGCTTTCAATTGTCCCGATTCTACATCAAATTTTGACAGGCTCTTTCAGGCTACTATCGGAAGCAACTGTAGATGTGAGCTCTCAAGCATGTCTGATGCGTTCTGAGCAAAATCTCAGCAGAGCAGTTAAAGGGGCGGGACAATCAGCCTTATTGGCTGACGTGAAATCAGACTGTGCCACCTAATGGTGGTTTAATCCGTCACTAAAAGCTTGATAATAATTTTTAGCACTTTTAATCTATATTTTTGAGTAGAACAAAACATGAAATCTATTTATACTTTTTAATCTTGTTGTAGAAGAAAACATTAAATCAACATAATTAAATTTTTACTTGTGTTTTTATCACTGGGCTGCACTTTTCAAAACTAGTACGTCTCAAGACTATCAATGCATTAAAAATAGGAAAAAAAATAATAAAAAGTCACATTAAATAAAACGGTTTATTAAAAGAAACAGCATGGTTCATCCATCTTAAGTCCAGACAAAGGAGAATTCTTGAGTCTAAGAACCACTGAACTAACGGTTCTGTCTCCCTTTGTTTTCAATTAATCATAAAGAATCATCAGCAGGTTCTGATCACAGGACATGTGGCTGCAGTGTCCTTTGATCAGGTATTCAATAGTGATATTGATCTGATATTCAATGGTGCCTCTCTGTGAAAACTCCTTAAGTCAATAAAATAATTTTAAATAACACTGTGGATAAAACTGAAGTCATTGTCACTGCATCAATATTGGAGTCACATATGGAAACCTGTAGGTTTTGTCAGAAGCCTGGCAGCAGCATTTAGTAAACCTTGCAGCCACTCTAGGGAAGATATGCTGAGATGCACAGAGTGACTGGGGGATCAGACAAAAGCATCGATAATTACGATAATTAGTTCTCAGAATGTGAGAATAAAGATTCTATGACCAGATCATAAGACTGGATGTAAGATTTTACCCAAAACCTCTCGGTTCTTTGTCAATAAGCTGTGTGATATGCATTTTTCTGATGTACATCTTTGTTCTCCAAGTTTGTGAAAACTGGTAAAGATGTAGATTGTCTGGTTGCTATTAGAGCCTGAAGTCAATGTAATGTAATCTATTTGCACTTTTGACACATTTGAACTGCAATATATTCTAATGTGGTAATGATTCTATGCATTGATTGTTTTCTTGTGATTAACAAATTACCTATAAGAAGAACAAATACTTATATATATCTTCACTAATATGTTATAAGTGGTACACATAAATGATATAAAAGTGAGTAACATTTATATTTACACAACATGATTCATGTTCATTATTTCATATCATGTCATCTCACCTTGTCTCCTCCTCCCTGGTTCCCTTGTGTTTCTGTTTTGGATTTATTTTTTGTTTCTTTGACTTTGTATTTTGTAAGTTTGCATTTTTATTTTATCATTAACTTTTGAATCTCACCTTCATCTCCTGCCTGCTGCATTTGGCTCAACTCATCCTAACAGTTGGAAATGTCTAGTTTTCATTTTGGCTTCAAGTCTGTACGGTATTTATTAGTTTGCCTTTTCTTACTTTACTTTATCCCTGAATAAATGAAATCATTTTAAAAACTGTTTCTTGGATTTAATGTAGTGATCTTTGTCTGCTGTAGTAACTGTTGATATGAGCACTTGACCAGGGCAGCATGAGAAGGGGGGAAATAACCCATAAAAGGCACCTTATTATTTCCTAAATAAAGGACAATGAGGAGTTGGAGCTCCATTAGGTTGACTAGGAACACAACTGAAAGATGCTTCAACAGGGCAATGCTTAGAGTCTTCAATGCAGGTTGTATCGCTGTTAAAACTCGTAACAACCAGATACTATATGTCCACCAGAGGGCAGCATTTCAATACCAGCAACTTGAACACATTTCAGATTCAAACTCACTAACAGACTGCTACACAAGATCTTTTCTGCCCACAATCATCAACATTTACAGCACCTTTTTGAATAATCTTGAATTAATGAATGCATTTAATTTCTCTTTGGAATCTGTTACAATATATTCTCATATTAACATGTCTTTGAGTTTTTGTGTTGTGTTTATGCTGTCTAATTTGTTTTGAAATCCACACCTGCTAGTTCTGCATCCTGTTACTTTCACTTTCTATCTACTATTATTGTGCATGTTGTTCTGCAGGGTTGGGTGGGAGGGAGTCAGAATGAGATGTTGGCAGCACTGAAGAAGTTGGACCTGTGAGTTAGCAATAAAGATAATACAGCTATCTGACAAATGAATCTGTGGTTCATTGTAAATATGAAGAACAAAACGTAACAGGACCAATCAGGTATTTCTGAATTGTATCAAATTGAATCAGGTTTACTATTAAGATCTTTGGAGGCTCCAATTCTAGATATATGTCATAAATTCCTGGCCATCTCAATATTTCAAATATAATTTAATTATGACTAGTCATCTTGCTCTTTTGCTATGTCTAGTAACAATTCCAATTAAATATATCTTAAATTACATAATTAGTCAAGATGTATTAAATGTATTTTTAGATATGAAGTAACTTATATAGGAATGAACTTCATAAAAGCAAATAATGGCAGGCAAAGCTAAATTAAGAGATATCTTTACCTGTATTCTGGCTAGATAAAATTCCTTCTAAGGTATAAACTGACAGCTTGAAGCAATGAGCAGTAGTTAAACTCCTCCCTCCCCCAAAGGTGAGGATCCACCTCTGATGAGGTTGATTCTGTCCCGCCCCAGAGACGAAGCATTTCCTCATATTTGTTTATCAAACTCTTTCATATTTCATTTCGCTGTGAAGCAGAAAGATTTAAGGTAAGATAACAGCCTCTTTGATGCTTAACTTGTTGTTTATAGGTTTATTTCTTGTAATTATCTGAACTTGTATTACAGACATTAAACCAAAGAGGGAACTAAAGTCAGTTCTGTTTTTATCTTGGCTGCTTTATGTGGAATAAAAATAGTCGCACAGACTGGTGAGAAAGAGAAACCAGTTGGTGTAAATAAAAGCCTCAACTTGGTTTACAGTTTCCTACGTTTCCAGGTCTCTTCAAATCTATTTCTTTATTCATGTTTGTAGTTTAATTACTTAATGTCCATTATGAAAGTGTTGGAATGATTTCATTTCAATCTTCTGTAGTTTGGTAACTCGGCCCAAGTAGTGAAAGCAAAGCGATGGAATATAGTTTCATGGAATATTTATTGTTCTTTCCACAAACTCATTAGATATTTTGAGGACTAAACAAAATTAAAAGCACAGGTGGAAATACCAGGAATGTGACCGCTCCTTTCACAAAGGTCTAAAGATCATTGTAAACAGAGACCAGCTGTAAGTTCAGGCTCCTCCCAGATGCTGAAGTCAGTCCATTTATTGTTTTGTAACTCTCTCAGGTGTTGAACTGGGAGGAGCCTGAACTTGTTTTGTAACTCTGCCTCAAGTTGACATTCAGAAAACATCACCTGACTGACTGGATGTTGTTTGGCCAGTAATTCCTGATTATCAGGTTGCGTCCAGACTTATTTTGAGTGAAACAACTTGCAACTTCTGTTAATTATAAGTCATTAATCATAATTATCAACAGTTTGAAGAGCGTGTTCACACGCAAGTGCATGACATTTCTTTAAAATATTTATTTGGAATATTCTTGCTTTTTTGCCAGTTCTCTTCCTGCTTCTTTGTTAGCTGATAGTTTTATTGAACAAACAATGTGAAGAAAACAATATTTGCTGAGCTGAAGAACTGGTGAGTGAATTGTATTGCTTCTCCAGTTTATTATAAACACTCTGCAGATTGATGAGGATCTGAACTCACCATCATGGATCAGAGGGAGAAGCTGAAAGGAGAAACTCTGACAAAAACTGAGAATCAGAGCAAAACCAGGAGGTGAGACAGAAGGTTATCAACTTTTACATTTTTGTTTTCATTCAGTCTAAAAAAGGCATTCACGTCATTCAACCAACTTTATTTACAGAAAACAGAATGAAGATGAACTGGATCTAGAGCTCTGTGAGAATGAATCCATGTACAATCTTGTTTATTTTAAATCAAACAGCCCTCCAAAGAGGTGAGTTATGTATTAACTAATCTGTCTAAAACTCTCAATATGTACATCATTTCACAAATGACAAATCTTTTGCTTTCAGAAGAAAAAACTTTAGTGATTTAATAATTCAACAGATCAGCCAGTTGTTCAGTAAAACAGAACCTGAAAATGTTGTTAATCACAGTTGATTCATGATTTCGTTATTAACTTTACAATATCCTGATTTGAAAAGTGCTTCATATATTTATGTTTGTCTGTTATTGAAACTTTTTTATTACATAGATTTAAGTTGTAGACAAACAGCAAAAAATTGCCATGTATTTTTTATAAGCTGTTGTGGGTTTTTTGCTTGAGCTGAAATGGGTCTAATCAAGTGTTTCCATATTGACAAGGACAAAAAGCTTTCAATAAAACAAACAGCAGAGCACTTTAAGGCCTCACTAAGCAATTTATTAAAGCAGTGTTTAAAGATCTCTATTATTCTCTATGATTGTTTTGCATGCAGCCCTCAGCACTCATATTCCAGCTCTTCACCTGGACAACTGTCAGAAACAGACCAACCTCCATCTCCAGATGAGTGAGTTGTTTGTAAATGTTTTGTTTTTTGTGTACAACTATTTTAAACACTTCAGCTACTTTTCAGGGAGGACAGGCATACCAGATGGTTTTATGTTTTCACCAGCATCCAACTAGTCTTATTTTTTTTTATTGTTAACATCCAGGTTACTTTAACTATATTTTCCATTACGCCTTTGTTTGTGTCTATCGGCAGTATTTCCTATTGTGACAGAACTCTATTTATTTTTATTTTGCACATTTTGTCTTTTTGCAGACACACCTAACAGTTAACATGTGTTTTGTATCCTGGTAAAAACTTATTCTACAAACCTGAATGTGCTTTAGGGTAGGAATGACAGATGCTGAGAGTGATGGGAAGATAGAAAGATAACTTGTAGAAGAAGGTGTTCTGGTCAGATGAGGCTCAAACCTTTTCTCTGTTATATGGTTTACGCTACAAAAATGTAGAAAAAAAGTATAAGTCTAATCTGTTGAAGTTGATTCTTAGGATTAATTCTATTATCTGTCAAGATCTACAAATAACTTGTTTATTTTTGCCTGTTTTGTGTGGAGAGTTGGAGTATGATAAATATCTTTCTGATTCCTCCACAGAGTGAGGATCTCAGAGGTCCCTAGAGGTCAAAATGCCCAACATCAAACATCACGGGGCTCCATATTTATGGTTTGTATATTTACATCTCCTGCTTTGTTACGTCTCCTGTTGTGTTCATAAGGTCGTCTCTGCACTACAAATTGTGAACTAGTGGACTGTCAGTCTAACTTACGGCCCTTTACCAAAAGCCACTAGCAGGGCAGTTTGAATTGGCTCAATTCAAATGGTGTGGGTGGTTTTCTATTACCACCGAGTCAGAGCTCTAGTAGACAATGTCAGTGTCAGTACAATGTGAACTGTATGTGACCCAAACACAACGTCCTGCATTAGTAATGGAGGAGATGGAAGCCATGTTGAAATTCTTTGGCTTTTGGTCAGACTCAGTCACTGCTGTGAGTTTTTGCAAATGGTGGATTGGATTATTGTAAGGGAGTCACTCTTGTAATGTGACCTCTGACTCCACTCTCTAACCAATCAGAGGCCATCAGACTTCTGTCACATTTTTCTGGTACCATAAAATGATTACTAGTGTGGATCATGGAGCATGGATCAGTAGACCAGCAGAAAAAAGCCGTAACCATAAAGTCTCTCCCATGTTTTATGGAAGACATCTTTCTCTTCCATAAAACTGTTTGAACCCAAACAATTGACACATGGTTATGTGGTCATGAGACATTCATATTCGGACACACCTTTCATACAGTGCAGATTACCTGTGGGAGCCCCCGTCCCATTTCACTCCCCAATCCGATGGGGCTCCCACTCTTTCCCCGCATCCTCTATTTTGCTTTTATAAAATGGACAAGGAATTAGTGCCACACTTTTCTTCTGTTTGACACTTTTTCAAGTTATCAAAAGGTTTTTACTGCATGTGGGTGTGGGCCTCAAAATCTGACCATTCGCCAGAGTGGAATAACTTCCTCACACGTCACAACTCCATCCATCCATTTTCCGTCACCCTTCTCCCTAACGGGGTCGGGAGTTGCTGGTGCCTATCTCCAGCTGCGTTCCGGGCGAGAGGCGGGGTCACCCTGGACAGGTCGCCAGTCTGTCGCAGGGCAACACAGAGACAAACAGGACAACCATACACACACACTCACACCTAGGGAGAATTTGGGAAGGCCAATCAACCTGACAGTCATGTTTTTGGACTGTGGGAGGAAGCCGGAGAACCCGGAGAGAACCCACGCATGCACAGGGAGAACATGCAAACTCCGTGCAGAAAGACCCCGGGCCGGGAATCGAACCCAGGACCTTCTTGCTGCAAGGCAACAGCGCTACCCACTGCGCCACTGTGCAGCCCCACGTCACAACTGCAGGAAATATTATGTGTGTCATAACAGACCACCACTGATCACAATTAGTGACATCACCTTTGCCCAACCCCCTTTGGACAGGTGGTTTGACTGTTTTTATGCTAGTTGTTTTCCTTTTACTCTATGATTCATATAGGTTTAAACCTGTTTCTGATAACATATATTTACCAAAAAATACCCTTTACCTGAATAAAGTTGCCCTCCACACCTTCTTTAAATTAGACAAAATTGGTGTCAAACGTTTGTGCTACGATTGTGCTGGCTTGTGCAGCAATTTTTTTTGACACTATCATTTTAAATATAAAGAGAAATGTTTCTAGAGGTCATGAAAGGTCAACCAATCTTCTTCAAATCAGACAAAATGGGTGTCTGATTTGATATCTTCAAAGCCAAAGCTGCACAAATGAATTTTTTTTGTTGCACAAGATTTAAATGTGACCACTAGAAATATTTATGTTTATCTTTAAAGATATCTTTAAAATGATAGCGTCACAAACCAGAATTTTTGCTGCACAAATGTAGCACAGATGTTTGACACCAATTTTGTCTAATTTGAAGAAGGTGGGAGGGAAACTTCTCTCAGGTCTACCACGTTAATGATTTCAGTCTAAGTTATCTTTTTTCTGTTTTAGGAGCTTAAAAAGAACATTTCCACTTTTGTGGAAAATGAGCTGAAGAAGATCCAAATGGTTCTGGATTCAGATTACCCAGATGTTCTAGAGGGGAATGAGGATGATGATGGTTTAGAGGTTGAAGATAAAGAGCAAATGAAGAAGAGCAGAAAAGCTTTTGAGAAAATCACACAACACTTCCTAAGAAGGATGAACCAGAAGCATCTGGCTAACCGTCTTCAAACCAGTAAGACAATTTCTCTACAGAGTTAATATGCTGGATGATTGATAAGTAAATTTATCTTTCAATTTATTCCTTATGTTAGAGTTATTTTGGTTTTTATGGAGGGCATTAAGAATAATTAGCCAGTAGGTATAGATCATGTCTGGGCCAAGTACAGTCCAATTCTTAAAACTTATATACATTTCAGTCTGTTTCGTCAATGTTATATATACTGGTTGCTTGCTGTGTCAACTTCCAGTTTTAATCTGCCTCTTTTCTTACCCTGATGTGTCTATCATTCTAGAAGAGAGTAAATTTGGACTCATCAGATCAATTGACCTTCTTATGTCACAATAGAGTCATAGCTTTATGCTCCCTTGCAAGTTAAAGCTGTTTTCTCCAGTTAACCTCATTGATTAAAGGTTTTCTAATGGCTTCTCTACTGTTCAGTACACATGAGTTCCCTTCACATTGTGGAAATCCTCGTTCTTAGACCTGACTTCTACTGATCTTTTCCTTTAATTTGATTTAACTGAACACTTAATTGATCACCAATTTCAGTCATTCAGGGTTTTGTTTCCTTCCATTTTTTAAATAATGTGTTAGACAGTTTTAACCCAACTTTAGTCTCTGGATCTCCTTAGATGTTTCCTCTGCTTGATGCCAATAATTTTAAGCTTCTAAAAAAAACTAACATCTTTTCCACAACAATAGAATGTGTCTTTCAACATGGCTGTTTAAAAATGAGAAGCTACTCATTGCATCAGTTGGGGTTAAGTAACTCGTTGCCAGGTGAAAAACAGTTGGCTACAGGGTAACCATTCAGTAGGAAGCTCATATTTTCTCTGTTATATTCAGGTGGCATTTTTCCTTATAGCCAGACATTAGGATTTAAATAATTGGTTCTTAAATGTTTTGTTTCATGGCTTATAAAAAATGAATTCAGCAGAAACATTTGTGTCATTTCCACATATACTGGAATGTTTTCCAAATGAAATGTGAAACAGGTGAAAAATACATTTTAATTATTTTACTTTGTTTGCATTCTTTAAGGATCACTCACCACATGCCAACAAACACTGAAGTCTAGCATGAAGGAGAGGTTCAAACATGTGTTTGAAGGGATTGGTAAATCAGAAAATGAGACTGCTCTGAATAGAATCTACACAGAGCTCTACATCACAGAAAAAGACGCTGGAAAGGTCAATGTTGAACATGAGGTCAGACAGATTGAATCAGTGTCTTGGAAACCAGATCAACCAGAAAAAGCAATTAGACACGAAGACATATTTGAATGCTCAGCTGGAAGAGACAAACTAGTCAGAACAGTGATGACAAAGGGAGTGGCTGGCATTGGGAAAACAGTCCTGACACAGAAGTTCACTCTGGATTGGGCAAAAGACCAAACCAACCAGGACATCCAGTTCACGTTTCCATTCATGTTCAGAGAGCTGAATCTGTTAAAAGACCAGCAGTTCAGCTTACTGGAGCTTGTTCACCACTTTTTTAGTGAATCCAAAAGAATCTCCAGGTTTGAAGATTTAAAAGTTGTGTTCATCTTTGATGGGTTGGATGAATGTCGACTTCCACTGGACTTCAAGAAAAATGAGATCCTGACAGATATAAGAAAGTCCACCTCAGTGGATGTTCTTCTAACAAACCTCATCAGAGGGAAACTGCTTCCTAAAGCTCAGCTCTGGATAACCACACGACCTGCAGCAGCCAATCGGATCCCTCCTGAGTTTATTGGCAAGATGACAGAGATTAGAGGATTCACTGACCTAAAGAAAGATGAATACTTCACAAAAAGATTCAAATTCAAAAAACAGGCAAGAATAGTAATCTCCCATGTAAAGAAATCCAGAAGCCTCCACATCATGTGCCACATCCCAATCTTCTGCTGGATCACTGCTACAGTTATGAAAGAGATATTGAACAAGAAAGATGGAGAAGAGCTGCCAAAGACCCTGACTGAGATGTACATCCACTTCCTGGTGGTGCAGACCAAACTGAAGGACATCAAAGTTGATGAAGGAGCTGAGACAGATTCAATCTGGAGTCCTGAGAACCAGAAGATGATCGAGTCTCTGGGAAAACTGGCTTATGATCAGCTGATGAAAAGAAACCTGATCTTCTATGAATCTGACCTGACAGAGTGTGGCATCGATATCACAGCAGCTTCAACATGCTCAGGAGTTTTCACAGAGATCTTCAGAGAAGAGAGAGGGCTGTACCAGAACAAGATGTTCTGCTTCATCCACTTGAGTGTTCAGGAGTTTCTGGCTGCTCTTCATGTTCAGCTGACCTTCGTCAAATCTGGAGTCAATCTGCTGGCAAAGGAAGAAATGAAATCCAAGGATTTAGAAAAACAAAACCATAAATCTCCAGAGACAGAAATGTACAAGAGTGCTGTGGACATGACCCTAGAGAGTCCAGATGGCCACCTGGACTTGTTCCTCCGCTTCCTACTGGGTCTTTCACTGGAGACCAATAAGCATCACTTAGGAGGTCTTGTAAAACAGACAGGAGAAAGCTTGACAGCTAATAAAGACACAGCCCAGTACATCAAAGAGAAGATAAATAATGAGCCATGTGTTGAGAAAAGCATCAATCTGTTCCACTGCCTTAATGAACTAAATGATCAGTCTCTGGTGGAGGAAATCCAACAATCACTACGAACAGGAAGACTTTCAACACACCAGCTGTCTCCTGTTCAATGGTCAGCTCTGCTCTTCATGCTACTTTCATCTGAGAAAGACCTTGAGATGTTTGACCTGAAGAAATACTCTGCTTCAGAAGATGCTCTAGTGAGGCTGCAGGCAGTAGCCAAAGCCTCCACTAAAGCTATGTAAGTACAGATCAATTAAATCAGTTTTTTCTATGTCATTGTATAAACTCGTGAACAGCAAAATAATGAAGAATTTCTCTGGGAACTATGGGAAAAACCATGTGAGAAAGCAGCATAAACAAAATATCGGGAGTTTTCTTTTACATGCTTCTATTGTTGTGTTTTATTACTTTGAGACACTTATGTAAATGAAATGTATTATTATACCTCAAACTCCATGCCTTCAGTTTTCTTTTATGACCACATCACGCCATAATACTCTCTATGATGACTGCCACTATGACATGCAAAATCCGCATTGAAAGAAGGTGATTTGCAGCACTTTTCAATGTGAAATCAGTGGCACACAGTTGTGCTATAAATAGTATTTCCTCTCTTGCATTACTTGCAACATGGCCAATCACTACAGATGTGATTCTTTTTGTGTGCACAACTTTGTGCTCCTTATTTGTAATCTTTCAAGATCCAGACCATAGAGCATCAGCCCAGATGTAACCTGTATGTATCCAGACCCTAAGTCCATCAGGTAGCACACAAAGACCCTGACACAGTGGCAGTAATAATAAATCCATATTGACATCTGATGTCAGTGTCGCACTATGTATTAATCTTTAGGCTGTTCTGTTGTAAAATGTTCATAGTTGACCAAGATAAGTAAAAAAATCTGTTGGTTATGTTTGATGTAGCCATTTTACATTTAGCTGCTGCCTTGAAACCGATTTTGGTGCAGCAGCTCACTTTAAACACATAATAAAACTACTCTGTATTTATTTTGTCTCTTTAGACTCAGTGGATGTAACCTTTCAGAGAGAAGCTGTGAAGCTCTGTCCTCAGTTCTCTCCTCTCAGGATTCTTGCCTGAAGGAGCTGGACCTGAGTAACAACAACCTGGGTGACTCAGGAGTGAAGCTGCTCTGTGACGGACTGAAGAGTCCAAACTGTAAACTCGAAGTTCTGAGGTTAGTTCAGATTTTAAAATCAGATAAAGCTGATAAAGGTATTCATAAAATGTCTGCAAATCCCCAAATTTTACTCCAAACTGGTTTCCAGCACTTCCATTATGTGGAGCAAATTTCAGTTGTTCATATTTGCAGTTGTTTGTGCTGTTTGTGATCATTTTCCTTTCACTTCTATTTTCCATGCTTGCCGCATTTTGTTTGTGTTTGCATTTATTTAGTTAAATTTTAGGTTTTTGTTTATAATTTTGTTTATGATTACAACATTTTTTGTTTGTGGCGCCTGGTGGCAACGGCAGCATTTGGTGTGAAACAGTAACATTCAAAAACTCATTTTCAATGAGAAACTATTCATACACAGAATATTTGTAATAAGCTTGAAGCTAAAAGTTTGTCTCACAAAAAGATTGATTAATGTCAAGGACGCTGAATACACAAATGTCTTGGTGTAAATGTGGTGTTATGACACCTGAGCTTTCCATAGTTCTACCATTTCTTCTCCACTGCTGCTGTAACATGAGAAACTTCAAGCCGCTCTGTAAATTACTGATTAAAACTAGAAGGCAGGTTATCAGTCTTTTATAGGGTATTATTAGTAAATGTTTTTGCATTGCGCTGCATGTTTGTTTTGTCTGCAGGCTTTCAGGATGTCTGATCACAGAGGAAGGCTTTGCTGCTCTGGCCTCTGCTCTGATGTTGAATCCCAAACACCTGAAGGAGCTGGACCTGAGTTACAATCATCCAGGAGATGCAGGAGCTCAGCCTCTGTTATCTGGACGGGATCATGCAGACTGGAAGCTGGAGACTCTTAAGTAGGGAAACCTCTTCAGTTTAGCAGTGTGTTGTTTTTAGATACTGGATAAATCTACATTACTGGCATCATCAGTTACATTCTATTACACTTCCTTAGTGAAGCATACAGTCCACAACCAATTGTTTTCTACAATGAAACTAAAGCATCTTGTTAAAGTATTTTTTCCTTCCACAGTTTGCCAGTTCCAACTAAATTTTAATTGATATTCCGTGACACAGCACGGTAATTTAACCAACAACTAAATGTCTAACTGTAACTCGGTGATAATGATGGTATGAAAGCCAAAAAAAAGTACAATTAAAAATACAAACCTTGATCACAATATTTTGACATCCCTTCTCTCACATGATTGCTGTATCCCATAGATGGATTGTAACAAACTAAGCTGCACAGTTTTTTCAGAACTTTTTTCCACTCCTGCATAAAAACCACATACATGACATAAAGACACTGATGTGACTGATGTGAATGTCTGACCTCTTCCAGGGTGGAACCTGCTGGAGTCCAGTGGTTAACAGCAGGTCTGAGGAAATGTAAGTGTTTTTCATGTGATTTATGATAAAGTGGTCTGAACATTGTGTATAGAACAGGTGTTCCATTTATTAGTCATGATCAAGGCATTAAGATGATCAGTTTATTGATCAGTTCTTCAAGCTGATTCATGTTTCTCTTGTCTTTCAGATTCCTGTCCTCTCACAGTCAACGTGAACACCACCAACAAACACCTGAAAATATCTGAAGGCAACAGGAAGGTGACATATGTGGAAGAGGAGCAGCCATACCCTGATCATCCAGACAGATTTGATCTGTTTCAGCTGCTGTGCACTGATGGTTTGACTGGTCGCTGTTACTGGGAGGTGGAGTGGACTGGGAGGGTCTATGTATCACTGAGTTACAGGGGAATCCAAAGAAAAGGACAGACTGATGACAGCTGGTTTGGATTTAATAATAACTCATGGAGTCTAATCTGCTCAGATGAGGGTTATGCTGTCTGGCACGATTGTAGAAAAGTTTTTAAGTGTTCGTCCTCTTCCTCCTCCAAAGTAGCCGTGTATGTGGATTGTCCTGCTGGGACTCTGTCCTTCTACAGAGTCTCTTCAGATGCACTGATCCACATCTACACTTTCTACACCAAATTCACTGAACCTCTTTATCCTGGATTTGGGTTCAGGAGTCGATCAGGAGAGTGTTGGTGCTCATTTTAGAGTCATTCTAAGTTAGAGGGAGGAAACTTACTTTACATGTGTTTCATCTAAGATATGTTTTTAGATTAACATAATATTTAAGTAAGCAAAAGCATTTTCATAGCACCTTATACGAATCACAAAGTGCTTTACATTAAAATAATACAAGATCCAACAATACATGAAGAACAGAAGAAATAAATAAGAGATTTATTGATTTAATAAACAGTCTGAAGGAAGAAAGCTCCAGAGACGAAAACTCTGTCTTCTTTTTGTCTTCATCTTATTATAGGGAATCAGGCTCTGATCACAGGACCTCAAGTATTTTTTGTTAGGTCATCTTGGGTGACTTGAAAAGTTCCTTCAAGTAAAATGTATTATTATTATGGACAATGGGAGCAGAAGCCCTCTGACATTATCTGGTGCTTGTCTATAAAGTTGGAAAAAGATTCTAAAGTTGCACTTTAAAGTAAATTGTAAGCCAATGTTGTTCCATAAAGATTGGAGTCACATTTGAAAAAGTGAAGGATTTTATCAAAAGCCAGGCAGCAGCATTTTAAATAATCGTTCTAATGAGGTTTTGCTAAGATCCACAGAGAGCATTAGAAGATTAAACAATATGAATATTTATTTCCATTTTGAGATGTGAGACAATAGAAATTAGTTCAACAGATGCATCCAAAGTAAAACCAGAATCAAAGTTTTGCCAATGTTCTTTCCAGACCTCTGGATTCTTCAAGTATTTTCTTAATCCTTGACATGATTTTTAATATGTAAATTTTTTTTTATCTGTGTGAAAACCGGTTAAGAAGTAGTTTTTCTCAGCTGCTGTCGCCTCCCTGAAGAGAATACAATGTTTACCTGCATCGTTTACGTTTGTTTGAATTGCACCATATTCTAATGTTACTGTAATAACACTTAGTCTTTCCTGTGATTAAACTAACAAGTTAGTGACATGAAGGGAGTAAAAGTACTTGACAATATTTTTCAGTACTGATATGTTATTATAAATGGAACATAAAGTATGTAATACTGTGTGAAATTTAGTTTTTTAGGGCATTTTATTAATATCTGCATTGCATTATTTATCTACACTATGTTACAGTTTATAAGGTGCAGGTTTGGGTCTCTCAGTTTTAAAATCACTTTTGTTATGCTTTAATCAAGAAAAAAAAAACATTTTACTTACTTTGGTAAGAGGTAAACAAAGAATCTCTTTCAAGTGTTCACAGTATGAACACCTGAAAATATTTCATGTTGAATAAGGTTGAATAAGGTGTTTAAATAAGATGTTGTTTAAATAAGATGTTTAAATAAGGGATTCTCTATATTTGACAATAAAATATGTTTAAATGACTGTGGAGTTGTTTTGATATTCCCATCACTGTGAGTCTGGGGTAATTACTAAAAACTGTGAAATATCTCCTGTGTACCAGTGCCAAAGACCAAACATCCAAAGAACCTCAGCAGCTACAGACTGGCAGTGCTGGCCTAACATTTGATGAAACTCCTGAAGAAACTGGTCCAAAGACAAAGGTGCAAAGAAGGATTTTACAAACCCTGAGCATCCTCTTCCTGAAACTGTCAATAAAAAAAAGCAGTGTCTTTAGTTGTGGGCTTCTTGAAATTGTTGTTATACTAGATATTTCCTGCCAACAGTCATCACCATCAACAACTTTTTGAGGAATCTTGAATTAATATAACTTACAAGATTTAATTTCCCTTTCAGATGAATCCAATATTTTTTATTTTATTCAAATTGAATCAGGTTTGACTTTAAAGTTTTTGAAGGCTCCAATTCTAGAATCAGTGACCATCTGAAACATACGTCTCAGGTATCAATAATTTTAATTATGATTAGTTTTAAACTAAATTTGAGACATCCTAATTTTTGTTCAGCTTAGTCATAATTCCAATTACATATATCTTAAATTACATCATAATTCAAGACGTTTTAAATGTATTTTTAGACACGGCAGCCTATAGGACTCGACATGTACAAATTAAATTATAGACATTAGGAAAGCAAATAATTTCAGGCAAAGCTAACAACAGATATCTGAAAGTGTGTTTTGGATAAGCTAAAATTCATCCTAAGGTTTGTCCATCTTCTCTTTTTAGATATCTTGAATAATTATTTTGTGAAATCATCTATTGTTTATATGTCATTTTGAAATTTTATTAAAAAATAAAAAATGTATAAAGTATTTTGAAAAGACTCAATTTTCCCCTTGAGAATATGTTGACAAGAGTACTTTGTGCTCTTATAAGCTGTTTTTAAGTGCATTGTGTGTTTCTAAAAACAATGTTTTTCAGCGAGCAAATTGGAATAATTTTGCAGATTTATGAAGCAGTCTTTAAGTATGCGAAATTTGCATTCTTCATGTGGCCCATATTACTGAGCTATTTCTATATTGTGAAATCTAAAGAATTTGACTAGTCCTAATTAAGGTTAAGATATCTTAAAATACAATAGTGTGAGCCTGCAAATGGTAAATCATGCCATTTAAGATTTAAGGCCTTGCTTAGATCCATCAAAATGTAACTGAAGATACAATGAATTGTTATTTTTACAAGTCAGAATGGAAATAGAAATATCCTAAGTTACTATTCAGAATAGTCTAAATGTTGTTCTTTTCAGATATCTGGGATGTGCAGTTAAGCGGACGAAACTGATTATATATCAAAACAGCCTGCCACAGAATTATTACCTTGAGAATACACCTGTCATGTTGTTGAAAAAAACAGACACGGAAGTTTCACTTTCACCTCTTTCTGTTGCGCAGATTATTTTCCATCAACCTCCAATGGAAGGTAAGATAATCGTTTCGCTGCGGACGCAGCTGTGTAAATAAGAATTAATGCATCAATAGGATTCCTACTTTATGGTTTATTTCCTGTCACTGACTCAGCAGCAGCTGTTCTGTCTCTAGGAATGATGAGAGCGGGGCAAGAATGGGTCGTTAATTTTCCCCATGTTGTTTTATCCAAACAGAAATGAGTCTCAGAACAATTTCTAGGTTTATTGGTTCTCTGCGTTGAAACGTGCAGTCGGTTTTATTGTAATCGTTTGTGTTGCTGTTTAACTCCCTTTACGTGTAAATATGTATTAATTATGAATTAAGGCAGATTTACGTGTTTGCGTAGGATGAAGATGAAACATTTTAACTTCTGGTCTCTGAGTAGAAACACGTCTGAAGATGAGAGCCGTTGAGAGCTGGTCGTATTTAACACATATTTATTCATTAATATGAATAAATTACCTTAATGGAGATAAAGATTTAAGTATGTATGCGACCTTATTAAAGGTAAAATATTAAAATAACTTGTATTCCATTGCTATGAAAGTTTCCATCACATATTTACTAAATAATAAACTATAAATACACCAAAAATATTAAAGATGTTCCTCAGGTCAGCTTTAACTCATACAGCCTCCAGAGGATGTAGGTGATAAATAATTGCAACCAAATATATTTTTTAAATACTGCTCCAAAGATAAAGGGTGCTAAATTAGTATATTTTTTTGTTTGTTTGTTTATTTGTTTATCAGGAGAACATACACACATTGACACCACATACATCTTGCAAAGCCCACATGACCCCTCCGACTTTGTTTTTTTTTTTAAACACACAACGAACATAAATCCCCGTACTGACATAACAAAAACGAGACCAAATAAGTAAAATTACATAAAAATTTTAAAATAAATAAATAAAAAAAAGGGGGGTTCGGGGGGGTTGGACGGCATTGAGAGCCTAAAAGGCAACAACACTTTACTCAATTGTTCTGTAAATTTTAGTCACATGACATGATGGGTCAGTCACATCAAGATATGCATTATAAAGGCAGAGATTTTAAGTATGTCACAAAAGGTGCCCACTTGCGAGTAAATTTTGCTGAACTACCTTTCACTGTTAATAAAATCTTCTCTATCCTTAAGCATGATCTTACAGTATTAAGCCATTGTGAAGTAGATGGAGGTATAGGAGATTTCCAACAGAGTAAAATGCAGCGTCTGGCAAGGAGAGAACAGAAAGCCAAGACCTCCCCCTGCAGGGGCGACAGATTAAGTGAGGTCCCTGGAACTCCAAAAATGGCAATTAGTGGATCGCTTCGGATATGGATTCCAAAAACCCCTGAGAGTATGGAAAAGACATCGTTCCAAAATTTTTGTAAGCTCGGACAAAAGAAAAACATATGACTTAAGTTGCAGGGAGAGGTCTGGCATCTGTCACACTGGTCCAAAATCGAAGGAAAAATTGTAGATAGACGGGATTTTGAGAAGTGGACTCTGTTCATCACTTTAAACTGTACAAGCTGTAACCTGGCACATGGTGTGCTTTGACGTATACTGAGAATAACTTTATCCCACCATGAATCAGACAGTTCAACACCCAATTCACGTTCCCAAAGAGTTCTGGTTTTACCCGATGAATCGGGCTCAATTCCCATAAGCTTTCCATATATATTGGAAAGGGGTGATTTCAGATTGGGTGTCAAAACTAGAAGGTCGACCCATGGTGGATCAACAGGAAGAGTTGGAAAATTTGGGAACAACGAAGAAACACAATGTCTAATTTGGAAATAGAGAAACAGGTGAGAAGTAGGAAGGTTAAATTTCGAGGACAACTCTGAAAAACTAAGAAATAGACCATCTTTGTTGAGATCTCTCATTGTACAAATGCCTCTCTCATGCCAAACTCTGTAGCCAACATTAGTGGTCGCAGGAGAAAATAAAGGATTTTTTAATAATGGCATTTTGATAGAGGGAGACATAAATTTAAAATGGGACCTAAATTGTGACCAGATCTTAAGTGTAGAAAGCACTATAGGATTTGTAATAACAGAGGATAGTTTAATTGGTAGTGGTGAATAAGTAATTGAGGCAGGTGAAAAAGATGTAGAAATTGATTGAATTTCAAGTTTACACCAGATCAGATTAGGTGAATTTAGCCAATAAATCAATTTATGAATATGTGAAGACCAGTAATACATTGCAAAATTGGGTAAGGAAAGACCACCACTCGTGGTGAACTGCTGCAATAGAGAAAGCCTCAATCTGGGGGCCTTATTGTTCCACAGAAATGAAGAAACCATCTGATCGAGGGACTTGAAGAACTGTTTAGGCAAGAATAGAGGGATACATTGAAATAAAAAGAGAAGTCTAGGTAGAACATTCATTTTAATAACATTAATCCTGCCAATTAGTGAAAGAGGGAGAGAGTTCCATCTCTGAAAATCTGATGCAATTTGAGAGACTAGGGGGGCGAAATTCTGAGAAAACATTGAGGGCAGAGTACGTGTAATATTAATTCCCAAGTACCTAAACCCTGAGGGGCTGAGTCTAAAAGGAATGTTGGCATGCCCAAGTTCCAATGCCAATGAGTTTACTGGGTAGCATTCACTTTTAAGCAAGTTAATTTTGTAGCCGGAGAAAGATCCAAATTTTTCAAGAATATCCAAAATTGGAGGAAGACGATGTAAAGGACTGAAACATACAAGAGAAGGTCGTCTGCATATAAGGACAGTTTAAGTTCAACACCAGAGCGGATAATTCCATGAAAAGAAGAGAGGGATCTTAGCAGAAAGAGGTTCAATGGCTAACGCAAACAAGAGAGGAGAAAGAGGATAACCCTGTCTCGTACCACGTCCCAACGGAAAATAATCAGATTGGACGGAGTTGGTGACAATACAAGCCTGAGGAGATGAATAAAGTAGCTTGATCCAGGCCAAAAACCTCCCCCCAAAACCAAACCTATTGAGAACGGCAAAGAGGTACTCCCAATCTACTCGATCAAAGGCTTTCTCGGCGTCAAGAGAAATGATCACCTCCGGAGACGTGGAGGAATGAGCTGAAAAAATTGCATTCAATAGTGTACGAATATTAAAGAACAAATGACGACCTTTGATGAATCCATTCTGTTCATGCGAAATAATCTGAGGAAGCACCATCTCAAGCCGAGTTGCGAGTATTTTAGCTAAAATTTTAAAATCCATATTCAAGAGCGACAGGAGCCTATAAGACTCGCAAGCAGTAGGATCTTCAACAGGAGAGAAATTGAAGCCTGAGCCAATGTGGGGGGCAACAGGCCACACCCCAGGGACTCATTATAGACCTCGAGAAGAAGAGGGGCCATCTTGTCTTTAAATTTCTTTAAAAAATTCGGCAGGAAATCCGTCCGAGCCGGGGGCCTTACCACTCTGCATATTATTGATTGATGTAAAAATTTCTTCCAATTTAATGGGAGCATCAAGTTAATCAGAAACTAATTTTTGATCATTCTTACAGGACACATTTGTGAGGTCACATACTGATGTTAGGCGAAAAGGCCTGACTCTCAGTCTTCGCTCTAATTCATCCCAAAGGTGTTTTATTGGATTGAGATCAGGACTCTGTGCAGGCCAGTCAAGTTTATCCACACCAGACTCTGCCATCTATGTCTTTATGAACCTTGTTTTGTGCTCTGGTGCATAATCATGTTGGAAAAGGAAGGGGTCAGCTCTAAACTGTTCCCACAAAGTTGGGAGCATGGAATTGTCCAAAACGTATTCTGAAGCATTCAGAGTTCCTTTCACTGAAACGAAGGGGCCAAGCCCAGATCCTGAAAGACAACCCCACATCATCACCCCACCTCCACCAAACTTTACACTAGGCACAATACAGTTAGACACGTACCATCAAACCCAGACTCTTCCATCAGATTGCCAGAGGAAGAAGCACGATTGGTCACTCCAGAGAACGCGCCTTCACTGCTCTAGAGTCCAGTGGCAGCTTGTTATACATGCTGCCACTGCAGCCACCGCTTTGCATTGAAGTTAGTGATTTTTATCTTGGATGCAGCTGCTCCACCATGGAAATCCACTCCATGAAGCTCTCTGTTCTAGAGTTAATCTGAAAGCCACATGAAGTTTGGAGGTCTTTATTGATTGACTGCAAAATGTTGGTGATTTCATGCTGTTTCCTTCAGCATCCTCTGACCCGGCTTCGTTAATTTACATAGCATATCACTTTGTGGCTGAGTTGCTATCATTCCTAAACACTTCCATTTTTTACAGTACATTGTACATTTTCTCACAGTTTTTTGACAGTTGAGTGCAGAATATTTAAGAGCGAGAAAATTTCATGACTGGATTGTTGCACAGGTGGCATCCTATCACAGTTCAATGGTGGAATTTCCTGAGATCCTGAGAGGGACCCATTCTTTCACAAATGTTTGTAAAGCAGTCTGCTTGTCTAAGGGCTTAATTTTATACACCTGTGAACATGGGAGTGATCAGAACACCTGATTCAAATAATTTGGATAAGTGAGCAAATATTTTTGGCAATATAGTTTATATAAATACCTCTGATGAAATGTAAGTTGCTTTTTACTTTCTTATTAAAACTTCAAAACTCATTTCCAGCAGCTCATTGTGTTTCAGTCCCCCACAGAAACATGACAAAATCACTCTTAAATTACATTATTTTCTATTTTTGTTTCATAGAGTCCCTCATCACATGCCAACAAACACTAAAGTCTAACATGAAGAAGAAATTCCATAGTGTATTTGAAGGAATTGCAAAATCAGGAAATTAAACCTTTCTAAATCAGATCTACACAGAGCTCTACATCACAGAAGGAGACTCTGGAGAAGTCAACAAGGAAAATGAGGTCAGACAGATTGAATCAGTGTCCTGGAAACCAGACAGGCCAGAAACAACAATTAGAGACATATTTAAACCCTCACCTGAGAGGGAAGAACCAATCAGAACAGTGATGACAAAGGGAGTGGCTGGCATTGGGAAAACAGTCCTGACACAGAAAATCACTCTGGATTGGGCAGAAGACCAAACTAACCAGGACATCCAGTTCATGTTTCCGTTCACATTCAGAGAGCTGAATCTGTTAAAAGACCAGCAGTTCAGCTTGGTGGAGCTTGTTCACCACTTTTTTAGTGAAACCAAAGGAATCTCCAAGTTTGAAGATTTAAAAGTTGTGTTCATCTTTGATGGGTTGGATGAATGTCGACTTCCACTGGACTTCAATAACAATGAGATCCTGACAGATGTAAGAAAGTCCACCTCAGTGGATGTTCTTCTAACAAACCTCATCAGAGGGAAACTGCTTCCCAAAGCTCAGCTCTGGATAACCACACGACCTGCAGCAGCCAATAAGATTCCTCCTGAGTTTATTGGCAAGATGACAGAGATTAGAGGATTCACTGACCTAAAGAAAGATGAGTACTTCATCAAAAAAAATTCAGATATAAGAAACAGGCAAGCTTGGTAATCTCCCATGTAAAGAAATCTAGAAGCCTCTATATCATGTGCCACATCCCAATCTTCTACTGGATCACTGCTAAAGTTGTGGAAAACATGTTGAAAACAAATGATGGAGAAGAGCTGCCAAAGACCCTGACTGAGCTGTTCATTTACTTCCTGGTGGTGCAGAACAAACTGATGATCATCAAGTATGATGGAGGAACTGAGACAGATTCAATCTGGACTCCAGAGAACCAGAAGATGATCGAGTCTCTGGAAAAACTGGCTTATGATCAGCTGATGAAAAGAAACTTGATCTTCTATGAATCAGACCTGACAGGGTGTGGCATCGATACCACAGCAGCTTCAACATGCTCAGGAGTTTTCACAGAGATCTTCAGAGAAGAGAGAGGGCTGTACCAGAACAAAGTGTTCAGCTTCGTCCACCTGAGTGTTCAGGAGTTTCTGGCTGCTCTTCATGTTCAGCTGACCTTCATCAACTCTGGAGTCAATCTGCTGGCAAAAGGTGAAATGAAATCCAAGGATTTAGAAAAAAGAAACCATGAATCCTCAGAGACAGACATTTACAAGAGTGCTGTGGATATGGCCCTAGAGAGTCCAGATGGTCACCTGGACTTGTTCCTCCGCTTCCTAGTTGGTCTTTCACTGGAGACCAATAAGCGTCACTTAGGAGGTCTTGTAAAAGAGACAGGAGAAAGCTTGACAGCTAATAAAAACACAGCCCAGTACATCAAGGAGAAGATTAATAATGATCCATGTGTTGAGAAAAGCATCAATCTGTTCCACTGCCTTAGTGAACTAAATGATCAGTCTCTGGTGGAGGAAATCCAACAATCTCTACGTACAGGAAGTCTTTCAACACACCAGCTGTCCTCTGTTCAATGGTCAGCTCTACTCTTCATGCTACTTTCATCTGAGAAAGTCCTTGAGATGTTTGACCTGAAGAAATACTCTGCTTCAGAAGATGCTCTAGTGAGGCTGCAGCCAGTAGCCAAAGCCTCCACTAAAGCTATGTAAGTACAGATCAATTAAATCAGTTTTTTCTATGTCATTGTATAAACTCGTGAACAGCAAAATAATAAACATTTCTCTGTGAACTATGTGAAAAACCATGTGAGAAAGCAGCAGAGATAAAATGACAGAAGGTTGCTTTTACATGTGTTTTATTACTTGGAGACATTTATGTAAATGAAATGTGTTATTATCATACCTCACACTCCATGCCTTCATTTTTCTTTTATGACCACTTTACTCTCCAATACTCTCTATAACGACTACCACTAAGACATGCAAAAACCTCACTGAAAGAAGGTGATCTGCAGCACATTTCAATGTGCAATCAGTGACACACAGTTGTTGTAGGTTGCTGCAACATGGCCACTCAGTACATATGTGATTCTTTTTGTGTGCACAACTTTGTGCTCCTTATTTGGAATCTTTCAAGATCAAGACCATAGTGCATCAGCCCAGATGTAACCTGTACATATCCAGACCCTAAGTCCATCAGGTAGCACACAGAGACTCCAACACAGTGGCAGTAATAATAAACCAATAATGACATATTATGTGAGTATCGCACTATGTATTAATCTATTCTGTTGTAAAATGTTCATATGACCATATCTTGGCCACAGATCTGGTCTGTTGTATTTTTTCTTTAGCTGCTACCTTGAAACCAATTCTTGTGCAGCAGCTCACTTTAAACACATAACAAGAAATACTCTGTATTTATTTTGTCTCTTTAGACTCAGTGGATGTAACCTTTCAGAGAGAAGCTGTGAAGCTCTGTCCTCAGTTCTCTCCTCTCAAGATTCTCGCCTGAAGGAGCTGGACCTGAGTAACAACAACCTGGGTGACTCAGGAGTGAAGCTGCTCTGTGACGGACTGAAGAGTCATAACTGTGAACTGGAGATTCTCAGGTGAGATCCATTTAAATTCTTCCATTGTTTACATATTTAGTATGAAGTATATTTAGTATGTTTAGGTATGAAGTGGGAAACCTGTAGAGCATTGTTTCACAATGCAGGTCCCCAATTGCAAAGCTAGCAAAAGTGCTAAACAAAAAACAAGCTTTGCTATTAGTGGATTTGTGGAAGTGTGCTGACTTGGACACAGTCTGTTCAAATGAGTGATGCAGCCACTTGGTGCATCACGTCTGACCTAGATTGCCATCCTGGGGGGCAAAAGGAGGTAGACAAGAAGAAGAAGTGAGTTGAGGGGGTGATATTTATAGCTACTGTATGTGTGTCTTTGTAAGTAAGTCAGTGAGCCAGATGGCTCCCCCATCCCCAACCATTGTTCTTGATAAATGATGGAGTGTTTATCAACGCTCTACCGAGGCCGCTAGAGTGATTATTCAGGTCCATGGGGAAGGGAGCAGCTAATGAAAACACAGAATCTTGTTTACATGATATACTGAAGAAATTGAGATAGCCAGCCTTCCCAGGATGACTTAGGGGTCAGTTCAGATAACAACAGTTTCCATCTGCCTTAAAGTCAATCCACCAAGCCAATCTTCCTACTTCTCCAAGGTGTCTTCCCTCCTCCCAGCGAGTTCATGAAATGTAAGTAGCCAGCATCTTAGTGTTTATAGCATGTTATATTCCCTTACACAGGCTGGGCAGCATCACAATGGCCAAAATCTGCCAAAGTTTTACAAATTTCTCAATATGCCAGTTAATCACAAACTCCAAAAACAGAAATTCTGTCATCAAAAATCCAATGATGTACATATCTTCCACATCCTTGACTGACAATATGGACAGATATACAGTCTTCCTCTCTCCCCAGGAGTCCATCATATACTCAGCTGCAAATGTCCCATCTCAGCAAGAGGGCTCTCATTGGCCTGTCTTCTCGAGAAAAATTTTATCAATTGCGTTGAGAGACTTGCTGATCAGATCCATGATTTACAACTGGGAAGATACCCAAAGAGAGATTCCAAAAAGACAGCACAAAACATAGAGCAAAAGTAGGGCGAATAGAGGAGGTAGAGGCAGAAGAAAAAGTCTCCACCTTCCCTGAGAGAGAAAAGAGAGAATTTTGACTTAATTGGTTTTCATTTCTAAATTTTAAATCTTCAAAAGTGTGTTCTGTTTTTGGTCTTGTTTAGAATATTGATGTCACAGCCTTAAATCTTTGTACACCAGACTTTCTTATTTCCAGATATCAGTTATCGGTTATTGGTCTTTGGAGTGTGAAAACTATGGTTTTTTTAAAAAAAAAAGTTATGTTTCTGTGAATATTATCCAATTTGATCATTGCAGAGTAATACTGGGTGATATTAAATATTACCTTTTCAGATGATCAGGCTATCTACTGTGGCAGTCAGCATGCAGACTGTTGCTTAACAGTGACATACTGCTCTACCTCTTTTAGCATGCCAATGAATGATTCCTGTTTAAAAGTTCTAACCTGTGCTTCACTTATAGAATATAGGTGAATTTTCCAACAGTGTTGTATGTTTGTGTCTGCAGGCTTTCAGGCTGCCTGATCACAGAGGAAGGATGCGCTGCTCTGGCCTCAGCTCTGACTATGAATCCGTCTCACCTGAAGGAGCTGGACCTCAGCTTCAATTGTCCAGGAGAGGCAGGAATGGAGACTCTAGCAGCTCTACTGAAGAATCCAAGCTTTAAACTGGACTCTCTCTGGTAAATAATTATTTTCTGCAGTCACACAGAACGACTCTTGTTCAATACCGAACTCAGAAATGACACAAGTATAAAACTGGGATTGAAGGTGTCACCCAGGCTCATCAGATAGTAAAGTGCTGGAGAAAGAAGGCAAAGAGGAATGATGATTATAGAAACGGAGCCAGAGTTTTAGTACTTTTAGAGAGTGTGGAGTGAGCTGGTAAGCAGGGCATGGAATATGGCTGGTCACAAATATCCAGAGACTGAGGGAAAATATCGAGGAAGAATAAACACCAGAACTGTTGCACATGGCAGAAATATGTGTACGTGTGTGTGAGGGGCAGATAATCTGGATCAGTCAATATTGGAGAAATAATTAGTTGCAAAAGGATGTTGAACAGTATTTTTCATTGCATATGCCTTGAACTATAACAAATGCAAAGTGGTGCATAATTGCAAAATGGAAAGATAACTTGATTTTTCAGACATAGTTATATGATTAAAAACAAGAAAATCTGAACACTGGGAATTGACTGTGACAGTTTGGGTTTTTGTGTGTATTTTTGTGTTAATTTAGCCTGTGTGTTGTCGCGTCTAGCCCTTGAATGTTCCCAGCTGTCCTTGTTTGTGTCTCTTGTTCCCTGTCGGGTCCTCGTCTACTGTCAGAAGTCTTTTGTAGGTTGTCAAATGTTTGTTCCAGTGGCTATGAGAGTCCGAGCTGTTGCTGCTGCTCACCTGTGCTGCCTAGATTTTTGTGTATTGATTCATCATTAAAAACCATCATTGTCCACCTGCTGCGTCCATCCTCACTACCACAAACAGTACCTCATGACAGTTACTCCCAATAAGGAGTAGATGTAGTCTATTCTAATAGATTAATATGCTTCGATCTAAATTATTTTTCATCTTTAGCTCAGGCTGTACATGTAGTCATTGTACTACTGGCATTTGAACTTTGTTCCCAGTCTGTATTACTATGTCTGTATTGAAGAGAGGAAAAAATAAACATCTACTCTGTACTAAACTGATATTACCAGGATAATGTTCTGTATGGGTTACAGAAACTCAGTGATGGGTAAATGGGGAAAAACCCTAAAGAAAAGAACTCACAAAACTCTGACCATCAAAACATCTCTTTTCTTATAGCAGGGAGCCTGCAGGAGACACTTGGTTGGTACCAGGTCTCAGGAAGTGTGAGTGTGTTTAATTCACTAATTTAGTATATTCTTTTATGATTCATCATTGTGTCAGTGAATTCAGAAAATTATACATCACTAATTGTGTTGTTTGTTCTGTCCTTAAGATTCCTGTCCACTAACAGTCGACCTGAACACTGTAAGCAGATTTCTCAAACTCTCTGAAGAAAACGGGAAGGTGACACGTGTGGAAGAGGAGCAGCCGTATCCTGATCATCCAGACAGATTTGACATCTTTCAGTTCCTGTGTGCTGATGGTCTGACTGGTCGCTGTTACTGGGAGGTGGAGTGGACTGGGAGGGTCTACATATCAGTGAGTTACAGGGGAATCAAAAGAAAGGGAGACAATGATGACTCCTGGTATGGCTATAACGATAATTCCTCCAGTATAGTCTGCTCAGATAATGGTTACACCATTTGGCTCAATAGTGAAAAGAAAGTTTTCATCCCTGATCCCTCCTTCTCCTCTCCCTCCTTTGTCTCTGGCAGAGTAGCTGTGTATATGGACTGTCCTGCTGGGACTCTGTCCTTCTACAGAGTCTCTTCAGACACACTGATCCACATCTACACCATCAACACCAAATTCACTGAACCTCTTTATCCTGGATTTGGATTTGAGTACAGGATAGGTTCTTGGATGTCTTTGTGTTCACCTGAAGCCCCCAAGCTTTAGTGATTGTCATTATTAATCTTGACTAAACTTTCACAATAAATATAACGTATTTTTCCAGACTTTTAGTTGTTCCAGAGGATCAGCCACACCAATCAAAAAAGCTTATCACACAGAAGTAAAAATCAAACCTGACCCGGCCTGAGCCTATATACATTGTGTCCGAGCCCGACCCGACTAACTTTGTTGGCCCAAATTAAACCTAATATATTTTTTTAATTAAGATTTTGCTGTTTCATTTTTAGATTGTAAATTGAGTATAGCAGTGTACATTCTGCTGTTTTCAGCTTTTGCTAATCATCTTTCAGCTCCATCTTGTTGCTTGTTGTAACCACAGGATGAGTCAAGTGCAAATCATCTGGAATGTGTGACTGACAGAAATAGAGCAGAAAGGGGTTACATGTGCATTAGTGTGCTGCACTTTTACACTCCAATTAACTTCTGCATTTTTTTTTTCCTCAATAAAATAAACTACCTCTTCCCCTATTAAGACTGTAACAAGCTGATCAGCACAACTTTATATCCTGCTTTCTTGTGCTGTATGAATTGTGGACTCATTAAATGCACCACAGAGGCCAGAGCCAACCATTGAGCAAATCATTTTGGCCTGCCCTGTTCCACATTTTGGGTCAGGTTTCAGTTGAGCTTGTCCTATAAATCTAAACTCAACACTGGACTAAAAGACACATCTACTTAGAAAGTGTCAAACGTGAGTGACACTTTCTGTGTAGGATCAAATCGTCCAAGTTGATTTGATCCTACATGTTGAGTTCAGTTGCTTGTTTTTCAACAAACTCATGGAAACTGTTGAATTTGGCTTGAAAGTCAGAGCACCGATGTCTGTGCTCTGAGAGGCGCTTGCATTGCATGAAGCGGTAACAGTAAGAAGGCCCATCTGTAAAGTAATTCATATTCATTTCTTTGGCATCTACCAGGGTGTGGAGATGTAGCTCCACCACTGACAAGCCTCTTCCATCAACACGTTTTTCAAAAACCCATTTGTGGACTCATTTCTCAGACTCTGGCCATCTTGCTTTCACTCCGGATTAGCTTTCTTCACAAATGGAAATATTAACTCCTCAGTTCATGTCCGTCAGTATAACATTTAACACATTAATTAAAAATGGATCATGAAGAGGGAAAAAGTGGCACCTGATTATCGGTCGCAGGACCACCAAACTATGAAAAAAGTGTGATAGTCTGAAATATATGGTAAAAAGGAAGCCAAACTTTAATCTTTAAACAACAAAAACTGATCAATCATTCAATAAATTGGGAGTTGTTAAAAACAAGAGTCTTTTCTTCCTATTAATCCATCCATAACACCCTTGTCCCCTAGGGGGGTTGGGAGGGGTTCTGGTGTCTATCTCCAGCCAATGTTTCTCCAGCATGGTGCATTGTACATATCATTCCCATTTGGTGAATCTATATTGTCACTATTGGCTGCATAGTGAGTACACACTATGCAGCCCTCCTTTACCCTGAGGGACAACACACTGTTAGCACCAGGGCCGACTTAAAACTTTGACATCTGTTGGATTGTGACAAATCTGGAAAAAATAATTCCGACATGATAGTTGGATAGTTGATTTGTCCAATTAATAAGTGAAAAATTAGTTCTACTAATATTTTGTTCTTCCTTCTTTGCCATCCTTTCACAATGACACTATTACTACTGGTAGTATGTCTGCAAATAAAACCTCTTTATTTTTATACTGGTGATAATGATATATTCTGATGAGTATTGAGCAACCAAGTTATGGTTTTAGGTTTACTTGTTTATTTATTTTATTTTTTTGCATTGTTTCCATGACAAGTCTAATCTATTCTTAATTGTGTGCCATTCAGTGGTACAATTAATGTAACTTTTACGATATACTGTTTATAACTGGCAGTCCTGAGATGTTGATTATAAACTGTGGTTAACAAACAGGCAGCCATACAATCCCATTGCTTAAAATTAAATTATTTTTTAAAAACATTTTATCATGTCTTTTACTTTAATTTTACTAAATTACACAATATTGTAATCGAAAGTTGAAAATGTGTCACATATTCCTACTTCTGTGTATTTGATGTTATTTTTTTATTTGGCCACTTGTTCACATTTTGGTACACTATGAACAATAAAGATAAACATTCTTGTCAGTAGGCTTTTTTTTTTTGTTGTTGTTTTTTTTTCTTGTTACATTTATATCAGTAATAAATTAAGTTGTGGATATTTCATATACCGTAAGTAAAGAAATTTATATTCACACCATGGTAAATTTTTTGCTAACCAGAGAAAAACTCAGGTGAGGTGACCCCCTTTAACTGTCCTTATCCCTTCATTATGTCCTTGAAAACAGAAAGATGCACCCACAGCACATAATTTTATTTACAGCAACAAACCTGGAGATGACTGTAAACACAAAAGAACTGCAAATCCAGAAACGAGTCCAGTACAGGTGACTTGTAAAGGTTTCTGCCTATTGATTTTAGATAATCTACAAAGTTGTGTGCTATGTCTAATGGTCTAAAATCTAAATAAATCAGCTTTAATGTTCTGACCTCAGTATGCACAGTGCCACAAAATGATAACATGGCTTAAACTGTCACCATGTTGTGACAGTGCAATATATAACAAAGATATTATGGAGAAACAAGGAACCTTCTCCCTGTGGTTGTACTGCTATCTGCAAAAATACATAACTAGGTAAAAAAGCAAAAAACAAATGTTTTTTCTGTAACGTTGTTTCTCTGCTGTTAGCACAGCTACTGCAAACTTAGTACAGCTGAGTTTCTTTGCAATTAATACTTTAAAGTTAAAATGTAGTGGAACAGTGCAAATTAATTATTTATTTATCTCCAAACTGGTAAGATCAATTAATTTATGTTAGATACGTGCTTTACAAAACAGCGTAAATTAAGACAATATAAACAGAGTACCAAAATAAACAATAGACAAAGCAGAAAAGCAAGTTATCTCTGGTTCTGGTCCACTTAGAAACAGTAAACAGTACTACATCCGGGAGGAGGGATGAGATGTCGCCACCTCAGCACTGCTCCCTACTTCCTATTTAGATTTCACTTTTTCACATTTCATTTTCTTGTGGCACAGAAACATCTAAGGTAAGACAAAAGTCTTTTACGGGTTTATTTTTTTAAATTAACTTTATCCAAGTGATTTACACTCAGTATAAACCAAGCAGGGAATTAAAGTCAGTTTGGATTTTGTATTGGCTACTTTATGCAGAACAAAAACAATTGTTTTGTTCATTGACACTAAAGTAAATTAATATTTTTGAAGAAGAGTAGCTTGATATTGGATTATTCATGGAGGCATTTCCTCTAAGATTCTCAAACTTACTTTGAGCTTCAATTTCTTGTGAAGCTTCTTTGATGGACATTTCTAGTGGAAACGAGATTATGTTGCCAGTAAATTATTTTAGATGTGATAGCTATAATGTTTATTTAATTTCCCTTTGGGGTCAATGAAGAATTTTTGAAATTACTGGAAAAAAATCTACAATTACAAAACTTCTATGAATCTTTTGTCTCTGACTTCAGCTTCAGTTACAAAGCAAAGATATTTTTGCACCAAAAATACCTCCATACAAAACTCTCTGTCATTAATGACCTTCAACAAACATAATATTTGCCATCTTCTATATTCCATTGCTATTGTTTGAATGTTTACATCACACGTCATTGTTGAATGAAGGTACAAACTGAGGCGACCTTGAAACAATGACAGCAAATGGTTAAGAGAATGGTTAAAGACTTTATTCATTATTTCCTTGCAAAAATTTTCAATGGCATTTTTCTAACTTATTTGTTGTTGGCTGTGTTGTACAACTACCAATATAGAAACACTGTTTTTAAAATTGTACATTAGTACCAGAAGTGGTAACTAGTTACATAACTTTTTGGAAAAATACAGTTTTTACACCACTTTTAATTTTCACCTGAGTAATATTATAAAGTAGTTTTGCTACTTGAGGAAATTTTATTACTGCTTAATTTCATTGAATGAAGGCTGAATTGTGTTAAATGCACTGGAGAAATAAAAAGAACATGATCCTCAGTGCTGCCTGCTTTGTCCAGCTGACTCATCTGTTTTTTTGTGTTTGAGGTGGAATGTATGCCTAAGTTGATGTTGACCTGAATTTGAAAACATGGAGGCATCTGATGACAAAGAGGAAGTTCTTTGCTCTGAAACGACTTTATGCAAGGAACAAGAGGGCAAGAGGTGAGACATCACATCTCTTCCTGTCTGTGAGAAGTCACAGACATTACTGTTACTAACATTACTAACTTTGTCTATGTGAAAAATGGTGTGCATGGTCACTATTATTTTTACCTCAGGAAGATTAAAATTAAAATTCTAGATATAAGTATGAATAATATTAATTAACTCAAGAAGTTTGTTTCTGACAGGAAATGTGACAAGTGTCTGACTGGCATTTACATTCTCATCCACAGGAAACAACAGAAACAAGAACCTGGACCGAGCTGTCTGTCCTTCAAGAGCAGCCGCTCAAAAGATCCCATTCTTTATTTTAATATTGACCAACCTTCAGATGCAAACAGGTGAACTTCATGTAAAGTGTCTCATGTTCTTTCAAAATGCATGTTCTTAGAAGTAGAAAATTATATAATTGTATTTTATTATCAAACCAATGTATTGCAAATCCATCACCACAAAACTATCACAGAGTTAAAGGGATATGGAAGATAAAATAAATGAAAAAGAAATGTTCTGTGCTCAAGGGTTCCCCCTACAAAAACACCTTCATAAAACCTTCATAGGGTTTTATGAAAACATATATGTTGTACTAAATTAATACAAGCGTCGTTAGGGCTCAAAGTGAGCATCTGCTGCAATGGGACTCTTTCCAGATTAAATATTAATTTAGAATTGAAAATGCAAGTTCCTAACAATTGGAATATATTAACTAACAATTACTGCTCTCAAAGTTGTCTTTTGATAAATTAATATTGCATATGTTGTGCAGCTCAATTTATAAATTCATACGTGTTTAGAAACTTTCCAGAAGACCATCCACCATTTTAAATATTTCTGTGTCAGAAACACGTCAGCTGAAAGTGTCTTGTTTAGCCACATGGTATCAGGCTCATTAGCCACTTATTACAGTTGGGAGTTTCCATGTTTCAAAGTACAGTTTTGGTTCTCTTATGTAACATCTTAAGACATTAAATGTAAATACATCTGTTGACTAAAATGCTAGATACTGCTAGCCACATGAGCAGTATCATCTTATGGAGTCTTATGGAGCACTCATGAGCATATGTAGGTGTTGGCGACTCAGTTTGTCCTGGGATTTTTGGAAGCTAATGCTCAGTGATTTCGCCTTAGATTTGACCAGATCTCTGAAGTTGATCAACCTCCCCATGAGCATCAAATGCAGCTGGGCTCCATATTTATGGTCTGTATACCATAGATATAACATTTTTCATTTCTTTTCTTAGTTCTGTGATGCACTTTGTAAATCACTTGATTGTCAGATTTTATCAGATGTGTTATATATATCTTATTTTGTTCCAGGAACTGGAGAAAAGGATTGTGATGTTTGTGAAGGACGAGCTAAAGGACATCCAAAAGGTCTTGTGTTCAGATAACCCTGAATGTTCTGAGGGTCTAGAAGAGGATGAGAGGGTGTCTGGAAATAAGGATGAAAAGCAGAGCAGGAGCAGCAGGGGCAGCAAAGAGGCATTTTTAAAGATCACTGTTGACTTCTTGAGAATGATGAATCTGGATGACCTAGCTGACCTTCTGCAGAGCAGTAAGTTATTTTTCTACAAAAATAATAACTCTACCAACATTTTTAAAATGTTTCAAGAAAAGATAGTTAAACACTGACTCTTTGAGAATACCTATGGTTGTTAACACCAGTTATAATTTGCTTCAAAGATTAATTAGCCTGAGAAGTATTTATTTTAACATATTGGACCTTGTACAAGTTTGTAATATTTTCTATTCTCTTCCATCAGGCAGTCTTTATATATATAGATATAATATATCTATATATGTATATAGATATATATATATATGATAATACTGCCTGATCATATTAATGTCAGGACCACTCACAATAGTTATCAGTAATAATTTACCATGGCTATGGTTAATTGCTATTATGTGATCAGAAGTTTTTAGCTCACAGAGTTTTAACTTTGATTCCCTTTTGGAGTTTTTCTCTGTGATTCTAAACTGGCCACAAGTGACTGAAATAAACAAAAGCAAACTGATGGATTGTTGCAGTAAATTTTCCTTTAAATAAAAAAGAAAAGAAGAGTTATAGTTTTATTATCTAACCATCTGTTCTATTAGCAGAATTGTGAAAAATAAAATATCTTTTGTGTCAAAAGACATTATACACACACAGCGGTGTCAGTCTGATGCGGGGAACCCCAAAGCCCAAGTCTTATTGGTCAGTTTGCTTTTGTTCATTTCAGGCTTTGCGTTTTTCTGCAAGCTAAAAATGAACGAGTTGGGTTTGAACCTCCCGTTGTTCTACAATCAGCCTGAGCTTCTGACAGTCTGCGCGGTTCTGGCGGGTCGCCGGTTTATTCGCTTTTTTCGTGGTTTCGCGAACCGAACAGCTGACGGGTCACCCGCTGGCTGACCCCAGCAGATGTGGAAAAATAAAGGTCTGACACCTGACCTGCAAGAGCACAAGCACCTCTCCAATGCGCAAAAATCAGCACAAGCCTAAACAAGAGCAGCTGACTTTTTTCCAGACGATGCTAAATAATAAAGACATGAAGCGAAGCCTCTCCATGTGGTTCACGGAAAGAGACGGTGCTGGTTCCCAGGTTCAGGTGTTGCGATGCGCGCTACAAATAAGATGTTTGGCACAATTTATTTCTTTTTTCTTCACAGTTTTGTGAATAGAGTTAAATAATATAAACTCCAGAAGTTATTCTTTTCTTTGTTTACCTAAAGGAAAATGTGACGGTACGCAGAGTGCAGCTGCAGGCGCTGCTGCGCTCCGACAGTTTCCTGCATGCGCCTGCGCGCAGTTCTGAACTTTAACAGCAGGAAAGAATTTTATGCATAAAGCAATTTATTTTAAACGTTTTTGTCATTTCCCTCGTTTGTACTCTAAATATAAACGTCAAACGTTATTACTTCAATGAAAAAACATTTAATTAAATTATTTTTTGGTAGTGCTCTCTAATAATAATGGCTATTTTTAGGAGTAGCTCCGCGGGCGACTGAAAAGGTCCCTGCGGGCGACCGGGTTGGTGACCCCTGAGCTAGAGGTTGATCAATCCTAGGTGAGGCTCAGCTCGCTGCTGCCTCACCAGCGTCACTTCTGAGCACCTGAATGGGTTGGTGACCCAGGCTTTTATTTGTCTGAAACAATGCACGGCAGGGACATTAATTACATGTTATGAATAATACTTTTTGTATTTGCAGATTATTTTTCTGAAACTCTGTGTCAAGGACAAATGCTTTTTAAGTGTGGTGCATTAAAGCAAAGCACTAAATCACTTTTAAATTATAATTGTTTCTTTGTTATCTTTTAGAATCATTCATCACATGTCAAAAAACCCTAAAGTCTAACATGAAGAAGAAATTCCAGTCTGTATTTGAAGGAATTGCTAAATCAGGAAATCAAACCTTTCTAAATCAGATCTACACAGAGCTCTGCATCACAGAAGGAGACTCTGGAGAAGTCAACAAGGAACATGAGGTCAGACAGATTGAATCAGTGTCCTGGAAACCAGACAGACCAGAAATAACAATTAGACCTGAAGACATATTTAAACCCTCACCTGAAAGAGATGAACCAATCAGAACAGTGATGACAAAGGGAGTGGCTGGCATTGGAAAAACAGTCCTAACACAGAAATTCACTCTGGACTGGGCAGAAGACCAAACTAACCAGGACATCCAGTTCATGTTTCCATTCACATTCAGAGAGCTGAATCTGTTAAAAGACCAGCAGTTCAGCTTGGTGGAGCTTGTTCACCACTTTTTTTGTGAAACCAAAGGAATATTCAAATTTGAAGATTTAAAAGTTGTGTTCATCTTTGATGGGTTGGATGAGAGTCGACTTCCACTGGACTTCTACAACAATGAGATCCTGACAGATGTAAGAAAGTCCACCTCAGTGGATGTTCTTCTAACAAACCTCATCAGAGGGAATCTGCTTCCCAAAGCTCACCTCTGGATAACCACACGACCTGCAGCAGCCAATAAGATTCCTCCTGAGTGTGTTGGTATGATGACAGAGATCAGAGGATTCACTGATCCACAGAAGGACGAGTACTTCACAAAAAGATTTAAATCTAAGAAGCAGGCCAGAATGGTAATTTCTCACATAAAGAAATCCAGAAGCCTCCACATCATGTGCCACATCCCAATCTTCTGCTGGATCACTGCTAAAGTTGTTGAAGACATCTTGAACAAGAAAGATGTAGAAGAGCTGCCAAAAACTCTGTCTGAGATGTACATCCACTTCCTGGTGGTGCAGAACAAACTGAAGGTCATCAAGTATGATGGAGGAGCTCAGACAGATTCAATCTGGAGTCCAGAGAGCCGGAAGATGATCGAGTCTCTGGGAAAAATGGCTTTTGAGCAACTGATGAAAAGAAACTTGATCTTCTATGAATCAGACCTGACAGAGTGTGGCATCGATATCACAGCAGCTTCAACATACTCAGGAGTTTTCACAGAGATCTTCAGAGAAGAGAGAGGGCTGTACCAGAACAAGTTGTTCTGCTTTGTCCATCTGAGTGTTCAGGAGTTTCTGGCTGCTCTTCATGTTCAGCTGATATTCATCAACTCTGGAGTCAATCTGATGGCAAAAGGTGAAATGAAATCCAAGGAAATAGAAAAAAGAAACCATGAATCCTCAGAGACAGAAATGTACAAGAGTGCTGTGGACATGGCCCTAGAGAGTCCAGATGGACACCTGGACTTGTTCCTCCGCTTCCTACTTGGTCTTTCACTGGAGACCAATAAGCGTCGCTTAAGAGGCTTTGTGACACAGACAGAAGAAAGTTTAGAAGTTAATAAAGACACAGCCCAGTACATCAAGGAGAAGTTGAATCATCAAGGTGTTGAGAAAAGCATCAATCTGTTCCACTGCTTGAATGAACTAAATGATCAGTCTCTGATGGAGGAAATCCAACAGTCTCTACGAACAGGAAGTCTTTCAACACACCAGCTGTCTCCTGCTCAGTGGTCAGCTCTGCACTATATCCTACTTTCATCACAGAAAGATCTGGAGACATTTGACCTGAAGAAATACTGTGCTTCAGAGAATGCTTTACTGAAGCTACTGCCAACGGTCAAAATCATTAGCAAAGCTATGTAAGTAAAGACAGAAGATTTCATAAAAATATGCAGCAAATAAAATAATGAGATAATTACTTGATATTACTTCTGTCCTTTCAGACTGAGTGGGTGTAACCTCTCAGAGAGAAGCTGTGAAGCTCTGTCCTCATTGCTCAGCTCAACATCCTCTAGTCTCAGAGATCTGGACCTGAGTAACAATGACCTGACAGATTCAGGAGTGAAGCTGCTGTGTGAAGGACTGATTAGTCCTAACTGTGAACTGGAGATTCTCAGGTGAGAAACATTTAAATTCTTCTATTGTTATTATATTTACCAAATTTATGAACATGCATAAAATGTGTTTTCAGTTTTCTGGAAAGAATTGCTAAATCTCTTGAGCAAATGTCCCCAAACCACTTCATCAGGAACCACCACCCTGCATTTTTTAGATGTACTTCTGCTACAGAACACCTGATTCAAAACCAGCCAAATACAGAGATTATTTAGGAAAACCTGCTTCTAGCTGTGGACATCGCTGACTAACTGTTGCACTAAGTCTAATCCTAATTTAATAAATGAAATCATGCTGATACCCACCAAACAATGACACAACATATGCTAAAACAACAGGTCACTCAATAGAGTCAAAATTTTCAAAACTCACCAATCTCTTTTGGTTGCACTTCAAGATGTGATTCTTTGGAACAGACCTTCCACTCATGGTTACACTTTTATAGTTGTGGATCATTGCGAACTCTGTTGCTGATTTTGCCCAACTTACCACAGCAAAACATGCAGGACATCAGTAGATTTTAGCGTTTAATGTAGAACTATATAGATTCATTTGGAGGACAGAAGAAATATGTGGTGCACCAACCACATCATAAGTGGAGAACATGAAGAGAAAAAATGGACCATCTCCTTAAACAGTCTTCACCCTTTTCAAAATAAGAGCACGAATATAATATCTAATCACCTGAAAACTCTTCACAGTCAGTTACCAAAACTTAAATACAGATGTTGAATTTTATTTATCTGAAAGTTTACAAAGTCAGCCAAATAATCTAGTCCTTTAGAAACACAACAAAATTAATTTCAGTACAGCTGATCGAAACAACAACAAAAAACGAACACACAACATACGTTATGGTGCCAGAGGTTGCAGCCATCAAGGGAGATGGCCTTTTGTTAGGTGTGAAAAAATAATAACATGAGGGGGAAAACACAGAGAGGGGTTACATAAAGTACATCTGCTTGTGAATATCAACATATTGACACCATGAAAACATGAAGCATGTGGAATGAGACACAATAAATTGGTGAGTCCCAGATCAGGCCACTCAGTTGAGTGATGGAGCCACCTGGTGCAGTTCAGACAACCACAATTGTTTTAATTTCAGGCCAACTCTGTTATTTTTTTCTGCCTTAAAGTCTCACTGGTTTACACATTGTCTATGTCTACATTTCAATGGTGACTCCAAACAGGTAAGTTGTGATAAATATCTTCAACTAACAATATAGACACACAGTTTTCTGCAGACTGCTGCTTAACAGACAAGCTCTACCTTTCTTAGCATGTCATCTAATTATTCCTGCTGAAAACAAGCTATAAAATGTACTTCATGTTGAGAAAATGGGTGAGTTTTCCAACTATGTTGTGTGTTTGTGTCGTCAGGCTTTCAGGCTGCCTGATCACAGATGAAGGATGCGCTGCTCTGGCCTCAGCTCTGACTATGAACCCGTCTCACCTGAAGGAGCTGGACCTCAGCTTCAATTATCCTAGAGAGGCAGGAATGGAGAGTCTAGCAGCTCTACTGAAGAATCCAAGCTTCAGCCTGGAGTCTCTCAAGTAAGGACATATTTTCTGCAGCCACACAATGATACTCAAGATTATTGAGGAACAATAATCCTCGGGGAGGAAGGAGGAGATCTGGATAAATTAATGTGAATATGAGTGTAGGTAGGTAAACCCGGATACCTCAACTAGCTTGAGACCAAGAAATGCTGGTTTATATCAGTAAGGATTTATGCTGCATCAAGGAAAATCAAGCTAAAATAGAGGAATAATTAATAGCTCATGCCAGTGCAAACAATATTGAACAGTGGTAAATTTAAGTTCATGTCCCTTCAGCTTCAACAAACATAACATGGTGCAGAATCACAAAGTGGAAAGATATATTTTTATTTATCAATCATAACTGATATCACTTAAAAGTACAAATCTAAACACTCCCAATTAGGTCTAGTCTAGTCTAATACATGAATATGTTTGATCTTAAAGATGTTTAAAAATGTTTTCGACAAATGTTACTTTGTTGGGACTTTGTTCCCAGTCTATTTTATGGATGTGTTGTATGGGGCAGAATGAGAACAATAACACAAAAACTGAGGAGGGGCAAAAATATTTGCATCTTGATAAATACCATCAAAACGCCTTCTTTCTTACAGCATGGAGCCAGCAGGAGAAAGATGGATGACACCAGGTCTGAGGAAGTGTAAGTGCATTTTTGATTCATTGATGTTCACCTTTGTGACACTTAATTCAGAAAATTATACTTCAGTAACTGCATTGTGTTTCTTCTGTCCTTCAGATTCCTGTCCACTAACAGTCGACCTGAACACTGTAAATAGATTTCTCAAACTGTCTGACAAAAACAGGAAGGCGACACGTGAGGAAGAGGAGCAGCCGTATCCTGATCATCCAGACAGATTTGATTCTGCTCAGTTGCTGTGTACTGATGGTCTGACTGGTCGCTGTTACTGGGAGGTTGAGTGGAGTGGGAAAGTCTATGTATCAGTGAATTACAGGGGGATCAACAGAAAAGGAGGCAATGACGATTCATGGTTTGGATTTAATGATAACTCCTGGAATCTAGTCTGCTCTGACGATGGTTACACTGTTTGGCATGATAGTGAAAAAAAAGCTTTCATCCCCGTCTCTTCCTTCTCCTCCTCTCTCTCTGACAGAGTAGCCGTGTATGTGGACTGTCCTGCTGGGACTCTGTCCTTCTACAGAGTCTCTTCAGATACACTGATCCACCTTTACACCTTCAACACCAAATTCACTGAACCTCTTTATCCTGGATTTGCATGCAGGAAATGTCATTGGGGGTCTTGGTTCTTGTTTTAGAGTAATCTTTTCTAAGTTAGAGGAAATCTAACTTTACATGCGTTTCATCCAATATATGGTTGTAGATTAAACTTTTATGTAAAAATTAGTTCAAACAGCATAAATAATCACAAAGTGCTTCACAGTAAATACTGTAGTCTGCAGGAACTCCAGCACCACCCTGTTGCATTGTTGATGTGCTCAAGTCTTTCCTGAACCTCCACCAGACGATACATTTGGCGAATCTTCCAAATCACCTTCATTTCAGTTCAGCACAAGCCCAGCAGCAAATCTTAAAGGTTTTGCTGAAATCTGACTTTCCAGACGGGGTCATTGTCACTTCCTATTTTGTGGCGCAGGATTGCCGAGGACTTCCTGTGGGGTTTAGAACAGGTCTTGTGTGTTTATCAAGATTTAGAGGATCCAGTTTCAATCTTATGTTGGAGGAACCACCCAATAATATTCAGTTTTTTTGGTGAGTGGGCGGAGCTTATGTGACATCATGAAACTACCACACCAATATATGAAGCAGTTCTCCATGATGATGCACAAAAAATCTGGTGCAGATCAGATTATGTATCATGGAGATAAAACTGTTGGAATAATTTAGGGGGCACTCTGAGTTAAATTTCAATATAACCCTATTAGCCTCTTAAGAGGTCAACAAAGGTCATTTATTTGGTGCAAATTGCATGATGGATGTGTGATTAATGCTGCAGCCACCAGCCATTGCTGAGGGAAGGATTCAGCATCATGTTCTGTCATTGGACTCACCTCTACATTGGTATGAATCAAACAGTAAAATTATGACCACCAGCAGGAAAACAGGTGATTTTCTGTTCAAAGGGGGTGGGGATAAGATGATGTCACATATTGATCTTGTGACTGTGATCAATGCTGGTCTGTTATGACATATAAAGTCTGAAGTAACTGTGAGCCTGTGTGTGGAAGTGATTCCATGTTGATGTTTAAGTTTCTTAAGAGTTGCACTGTTGCATAATGGGAGCACCTAATGTAACTTGTATTATATACTGAAGTCTTTTTATAACTGGGTAGTACTAAGAGTGACAGACATATGTATACAATCCTATTGCCATAAAACCAAAATGAATATTTAAAACTTTTATGTCTTTTACTGTAACTTTTACTACATAACACAAAATATTGCAATCAAAAATTGAATATGTGTCACCTATCCCTCCTATGTACTGGATGTAGTTTTTGTATTTTGCTCACTTGATTACATTTTGGCATATTATCAATAATAAAGACAAAGACATTGATGTCACTTAGTTTGTTTTTTTCTTTTCTTAGGCTTAGTCCCACTTATGGCAATGAAAACAGTAATTTCACATACTGCAGAAATTACATACTCTACCTCTCAACACCATAAGTTGTCACATGTTAGGATAACTAAACTAATCAAAGAAAAGATTGCCACAGTGGTTGTTTTGATCATGCCCCAATATATATATATATATGTGGTGTGTGCTGTGTGTGTGTGTGTGTGTGTGTGTGTGAAGAGCTAAGGTTCATAGTTTGTGAGGCACTGACTTGTCAGATGTACAAATATAGACACCCTACATGTTATTGTTTCCATCAGGAAATTTCGAGCATGCGGACATAAAGACTATTCTACAAGTCATCCATGTAAATAATATTATTTACATTATTTAGATAATTTCGTGCACAACCATTTTTTTTCTTTTCATCAATGTATGACAAGTGCCGCCTCTCATTAGGAAGATAACACAGCGGTTACCGCTGAGCGGTATGTAATCTAAAGCCACCTGTGTGTTTTGGCTCAAGCAGGAACCACATGTCAGCTTAACCAATGAACAGCGTCAGTGAGCAGCACGTAGGCTGCTACTGCATCGGGCTGCCTTCAGGGACAGTCGGAAATTACAGTTTTCCTGGCAAATCTTTGCCGATCTCATAAGTATTATATTTTAAAATTACCATTTCCAGTGGGGTGGCAGTAGGGGTGGCAAGGGCTCTGTTGGGGGGTGGCAAATGCCACCCCTGCCGCCCCCTCTGGCTCCGCCACTGTTTCAGATATCTGGGATGTGCAGTTAAGCGGACAGAAACTGATTATATATTAAAACGGCCTGCCAGAGGTTTCTTACCTTGAGAATGCACCTGTCATGTCGCCTTGTTGGAAAAAAAGAAAAAAAAGAGACACGGAAGTTTCACTTTTACCTGTTTCTGTTGCGCAGATTATTTTCCATCAACCTCCAACGGAAGGTAAGATAATCGTTTCTGCTGCGGACGCAGCTGTGTAAATAAGAATTAATGTATCAATAGGATTCCTCTTTATGGTTTATTTCCTGTCACTGACTCAGCAGCAGCTGTTCTGTCTCTAGGAATGATGAGAGCGGGGCAAGAATGGGTCGTTAATTTTCCCCATGTTGTTTTATCCAAACAGAAATGAGTCTCAGAACAATTTCTAGGTTTATTGGTTCTCTGCGTTGAAACGTCCAGTCGGTTTTATTGTAATCGCTTTGTGTTGCTGTTAAACTCTCTTTACGTGTAAATATGTATTAATTATGAATTAAGGCAGATTTACGTGTTTGCGTAGGATGAAGATGAAACATTTTAACTTCTGGTCTCTGAGTAGAAACACGTCTGAAGATGAGAGCCGTTGAGAGCTGGTCGTATTTAACACATATTTATTCATTAATATGAATAAATTACCTTAATGGAGATAAAGATTTAAGTATGTATGCGACCTTATTAAAGGTAAAATATTAAAATAACTAATATTCCATTGCTATGAAAGTTTCCATCACATATTTTCTGAATAATAAACTATAAATACACCAAAAATATTAAAGATGTTCCTCAGGTCAGCTTTAACTCATACAGCCTCCAGAGGATGTAGGTGATAAATAATTGCAACCAAATATATATTTTTTAAATACTGCTCCAAAGATAAAGGATGTTAAATTAGTCTTTTGACCCTCCAACACCTACAGTGTTAAAAGGTTTTTAATAATCTTGAACTATTGCTCTATTGCTTTGCTTTACAACTGCTGCTCCTGTGGTAAAACAAAATGGTGGATTGAGAAAAAATAATGACTTTTACAAAAAAGTGATACATTTTTCCTTCGAAAAGTTTTTAAATACTAACTTGACTGCTGCTGGCTGTGTTACAAATTATGTTACATTCACTTTTAGGAGTTGTTTTTCTACCCCATATGTTTTATATTTATTTCAGTTATGTTATCAAGAAGTATCGCTACTCTTACCTGAGTTAAATTCCTGACTAGTTAAATTCACCGAATGAAGAACAAATTGACAAGATTCACATGTTGTTTATGTTAAAGTGAGGCCTCTGTTTTTTACTGAAGTTATTTTGTTCTCATGTTATCTTATATCTACTGAGGCTTTTGTATCATCTATAGGTCAAGAAGATACAAGAAAAAGTAAAAAGTAGAAAAAAATATCACAGAGACAGGAGACATCGATTCTAACGAAACAAGTTTTAAAAGTACAAATGTTAGCAAGACGTAAAACAGCAAACTGCCTTTAACCGGTTTTCCACTAGCCGGCCCAACCGGTCTGTCTAGATTTTTTCAGTTGTGTTGAGCTGAGCTTCATAAAATGTTCAACGCTTCGGCTGTTGTTTCATTTTCTAATCCTGCCTTAAACTCTTCTACCTGATCTTTAAACTCTTTAAACCTGATCTGTCTGCTGTGTTCGTTGATCTTCATCAAACGATTTGTTCTCTAATATTCTCTAAAAAGAAACCCAAAGGCCTCTGATTGCACTAGATTTTATTTAGAGGTATCATGCTAAATAGGGGTTAATATGTAAGCACATTGCAATTTTCAGAGTTTTGTTTGTAAACCATTTGAAATATTAATATTGTCTTGATATATGGCTAAAATACATTAGTTTTTTAATGTGGAGATTTTCCTGGACTGTGAATAATGAGCTTATAATCTGTTTTTCTGCAGATCAAGGTAGAATGTGTGTCTAAGCTGGTTTTGATCTAAATTTCATCATGGAAGCATCTGAGGACAAAGAAGAGGAAGTTCCTTTTTCTGAAACAACTCAATGCAAGAAACCAGAGGACAAGAGGTGAGATGTCTGTCTCTTCATCACTTTGTCCAGGATAAGCACTTCCATCATTAAACCAACTTTACTTGCAGAAATCAGGCTGAAGGAGAATCTGATTCTTATATGGAGTCTGACCAGTCTGACCCTAAACAGCTTTCTGCTACAAAGAGGGAAGCTGTAGCTAAATCACATCGGTGTAAAATGTAACTGAATCAAAAAATATTAAAATGTTTCATTGTGAGCAGACTTTGTTCCAAATTACATGTTTCATAACAACGAAAAACGTAATTTTGAAATTAAGGTGCATGTAAAAAGTTACATTTTTTCCCTTTATTTTGTAGAAATCAGGATTCACTTTGTCGTTAATGTAACGCAGCATGTAACTTTCATAAAAAAATATATCTTTTACATATTTGTTGAAACTGTGACTATGTTGTGACAGTATGATGTGAGACATCCATCCATTATCTGTTCTGGAGGTAGACGCAGCTGTCTATCTCCAGATGCGTCCTGGGGGAGAGGCAGTGGACACCCTGGACACCCTGGACAAGTCACCAGTCTGTCGCAGGGCAACTCAGAAACAAACAGGACAAACAACCATGGGAGAATTTGGAGAACATGCAAACTCTGTGCAGGAATTGAATCCAGGACCTTCTTGCTGCAAGGCGACAGTGCTACCAACTGTGCAGCTCTGGTGTGAGACAAATAATCTATAAAAAGGTCAAGCTGCTCTTAATACTGTCAATTAAGCCTGTGTATGTGCCGCTCATCCATTCTGTCCCCAGCAAACTGTAACAATGCTAATTTGTTTCTCTGCCATTAGCACATTTAGCAGCACATACACAAGGTTAGCTGACAAGATCTCCTTCCAGGCTCTTATTGGCTGATTCTGACTGGGAGTGATGCATTTCTTTAGATGACAAAGATAGTTAGAGGAGTTTGATCTCTTCATCTCTCATAACATACTGTCACAACATGGTGACAGCTTTAACAAATATGTAAAAAAACAGTTTTTATTAAAATAACAATGTATAGCTTTAAGGAGACTTTTTGGTATTTAAAAAAAAAGCATGCTATTGTTGGATCATGTTTGCTTTCCAAATGCAATAAAAAGGCTAAAATGTGCACAGCAGTGAATGCTTTTCATTCACACTGTAGATTCATGAATCCAAGAAATTTGTTTCTGACAGGAGATAAAAGAGGCGTCTGACTGACTGGCACTGATATTCTCATCCACAGGAAACGACAGGAACCAGAACCTGGACCAAGCTGTCTGTCCTTCAAGAGCAGCCACTCAAAAGATGCCATTCTTTATTTCAATCTTGACCAGCCTTCAGATGCAAACAGGTGAACTTTATGTAAATTATCTGATGTTATTTCAAAATTCGTATTCTTCGAAGTGGAAACTTATATAATTGTATTTTATTATCAAACCATTGTGTTGCAAATGCATCACCACAAAACTATCACAGAGTTACAGGGATATGGAAGATAAAGTAAATGAAAAAGAAATGTTCTGTGCTCAAGGGTTCCCCCTTTAACCCTTGATTTTCATAAAATCCTCCATAGGATTTTATGAAAAACATATATGTTGTACTAAATTAATACAAGCGTCATTAGTGCTCAATGTGATCATCTGCTGCAATGGGACTCTTTCCAGATTAAATATTAATTTAGAATTGAAAATGCAAGTTCCTAACAATTGGAATATATTAACTAACAATTACTGCTCTCAAAGTTGTCTTTTGATAAATTAATATTCCACACACCCTGATATTGTAATGACAATATATTTGAGATATATGTTGTGCAGCTCAATTTATAAATTTATATGTGTTTAGAAACTCTTTCCAGAAGACCATCCACCATTTTCAATATTTCTATGTGCCAACTGGACAACTAGCACACAGAAATATTTAAAAAACAACTGAAGTCCTGTCAGAAACATGTCAGCTGAAAGTGCTTTGTTTAGCCACATGGTATCAGGCTCATTAGCCTCCTTGGGAGTTTCCTTGTTAGAAAATACAGTTTTGTTTCTGTTATCTAACTTAAATGTAAATGTACATTTAAGAAATTAAATGTAAATACATCTGTTGACTAAACTGCTAAATCCTGTTAGCTACATGACAGTTGTCTTATGGAGCACTCATAATATGCTCATATGTAGGAGCACTAACACCTACATATGAGCATATGTAGGTGTTGGCGACTCAGTTTGTCCTGGGATTTTTGGAAGCTAATGCTCAGTGATTTCGCCTTAGATTTGACCAGATCTCTGAAGTTGATCAACCTCCCCATGAGCATCAAATGCAGCTGGGCTCCATATTTATGGTCTGTATACCATAGATATAACATTTTTCATTTCTTTTCTTAGTTCTGTGATGCACTTTGTAAATCACTTGATTGTCAGATTTTATCAGATGTGTTATATATATCTTATTTTGTTCCAGGAACTGGAGAAAAGGATTGTGATGTTTGTGAAGGACGAGCTAAAGGACATCCAAAAGGTCTTGTGTTCAGATAACCCTGAATGTTCTGAGGGTCTAGAAGAGGATGAGAGGGTGTCTGGAAATAAGGATGAAAAGCAGAGCAGGAGCAGCAGGGGCAGCAAAGAGGCATTTTTTAAAGATCACTGTTGACTTCTTGAGAATGATGAATCTGGATGACCTAGCTGACCTTCTGCAGAGCAGTAAGTTAATTTTCTACAGAAAATAATAACTCTACCAACATTTTTTAAAAACGTTTCGAAGAAAAGATACTTAAACACTGACTCTTTGAGAGTACCTATCAATCAATCAATCAAATTTTATTTGTATAGCACATTTCAGCTACAAGGCATTTCAAAGTGCTTTACATCATAAACATAAAACACAAAGTCATGTAACATAGAATAAAATGAAATAAAATAAAATGAAATAAAAACACGGAATTTAAGCGCCTGTTACCGCCGGACTCTGCCGTCCGTTTAACCACGGGTATTCGCCGGGCCCCGTTGCCCACAACAGGAAAAGGTCTCAACCTACAACTACATGCATATCCACAAATACAAATACAAATACACATACATATTACATTTCAAATAAAACTCTAAACAGGTGTGTTTTTAGTTGAGATTTAAAGGAAGTCAGGGTTTCCGCTGTTTTACAGTTTTCTGGTAGTTTGTTCCAAATTTTTGGTCCATAGATGCTGAAAGCTGCTTCTCCTCTTTTGGTTCTGGTTCTGGGGATGCAGAGCAGAACCAGAACCAGAAGACCTGAGAGGTCTGGCAGGTTGATATAACAACAGCAGATCTTTAATGTATTGTGGTGCTAAACCGTTCAGTGATTTGTAAACTAACAACAGTATTTTAAAATCTATTCTTTGAGCTACAGGGAGCCAGTGGAGGGACTTTAAAACTGGTGTTATGTCTCTATCTTCCTGGTTCTAGTGAGAACACGAGCAGCAGCTTCTGGATCAGCTGCAGCTGTTTGATTGATTTGTTGGACAGGCCTGTGAAGACGCTGTTACAATAATCAATGCGACTAAAGATAAACGCATGGATGAGTTTCTCTAGATCTGGCTGAGACATTAGTCCTCTAATCCTGGAGATGTTCTTCAGGTGATAGAAGACCGATTTTGTTACCGTCTTTATGTGGCTCTGGAGGTTCAAGTCCGAATCCATCACTACTCCCAGATTTCGGGCCTGATCGCTAGTTTTTTAGTTGTAATAACTGAAGCTGTGCATTGACTCTAGATCTATAACTCTAGAACTATAGCTCTAGATCTATAGATCTATACCTCTAGATCGTTCCTCCTTAGGTCCAAAAATAATGACTTCAGTTTTGTTTCTGTTCAACTGGAGAAAGTTTTTGGCACATCCACACATTTATCCGTTCTAAGCATTTATTCAGTGATTGGATGGGTTCAGAGTCACCTGGTGACATCGTAATGTAGAGCTGTGTGTCATCTGCATAGTTATGGTAGCTAATATTATTTCCTGTTATAACCTGAGCTAGTGGGAGCATATAAATATTGAATAAGAGGGGTCCTAGGATTGAACCTTGGGGTACCCCACATGTGACCTTTGACCTCTTTGACGAGAAGTTTCCAATTGAAACAAAGAAATCCCTGTTCTTTATGTAAGATTCAAACCAGTCGAGCACCGAACCGGAGAGTCCAACCCAACTCTCCAGTCGATTCAGTAATATGTCATGGTGGACAGTGTCAAAAGCTGCACTGAGGTCCAACAGAACCAACATCGTGGTTCTCCCACAGTCCGTATTTATATGGATGTCATTGAATACTTTGACTAGGCCAGTCTCCGTGCTGTGGTGAGCACAAAAACCAGACTGGAAAGAGTCAAAGCAGTTGGTCATCATGAGGAAACTATATAATTGTTTACACACAGTTTTTTCAATAATTTTGCTGATGAATAGGGAGGTCAGAGGTCGGCCTGTAGTTCTGCAGTAGTGATTTGTCCAGATTGGTCGATTTTAGCAGTGGTTTGATAACTGCTGTTTTCAAAGCCTGGGGGAAAACGCCTGATGTGAGCGATGAGTTACTATTTGAATCAGATCTTTAGCAATAACAGGCAGAACTTTCTTAAAGAAATATGTGGGTAGGACATCCAGACAGCAGGATCTTGAACTTAATTGACTTATAATTTCTTCTAGGGTTTTATAATTAAGTGGTTGAAAATGGGTCATTTTTTCCTGTATTAGTTTTGTTTGGGTTCAGCAGTGGTTCTGGCTGTAGAGTTGATGTGCAGATTAATCCTCTGATTTTTTGGGATTTTCTCTGAAAAGAAGTCAGAAAACTTATTACAGGCAGCATTAGATTGGAGTTCAGGTGGTTACGTCATAGGAGGGTTTGTGAGCCTGTCAACTGTTGCAAATAAAGCTCGAGCATTGTTAATGTTTTTGTTTATGACATCTGCAAAGAAAGCCTCCCTTGCATGTTTTAGTGTTAAGTGATAGTTACTGTCGTCTTTCTTTATAGATGTCACAATGAACGTGAAGTTGAGTTTTACGCCATTTTCGTTCTGCCCTGCGGAAGAGTTGTCTTGCAGATCGAACTGTTTGTGCATTTCTCCATGGAGATTTATTCCTGTCAGTCACAACCTTTACTTTAATTGGGGCAATGGAATCAATGATATATGAAACTTTAGACTGAAACTTTAGACCTATGGTGGTTGACACCAGTTTTAATTTGCTTCAAAGATTAATTAGCCTTAGAAGTATTTATTTTAACATGGTGGACCTTGTACAAGTTTTTAATATTTTCTAATCTCTTCCATCAGGCAGTCTTCAAAATATGAGGTGCTTGTCACATCTTTTGAGCTTTTTGTCAAAGAATAAACAGTTGGATATGAACACTGTTTCTGTTGAGCACTGTACTGTGTGACTCATGCAGTTGTAAAGATTTATCTAAGGTCTGGGTTAGCTGTTGATTACTATAAACTACAGGTTAGGACAATTAACACTACCAATTTAGACCAAAAATAAACATGTCAGTGCAGAATTTCATCATCAGAAAAATAATAGCCAAAAACTATTATTAAAAAAAGTTTTTGCTTATAGATACCTGCCTGGAAGAGTTTTAAATGTCAACAATGGAAAAACACCAAAAAAATACACAATAGAACAAAATAAAAAATAGTGTGTCTTAAGTTAACTTATCTCTGCCAAGACACAACCTCTTACTTGAGTCAAAATCAGGGATGATGTATGATCTGAGCATACATGATGAATAATACTTTTGGTGTTTGCAGATTATTTTTCTTGAACAGCGTGTCAAGGACAAAAAGCTTTTTAAGTGTGGTGATTTAAAGAAAAGCACTAAATTACTCTTAAATTATTATTATTATTTATCTTTTAGAGTCATTCATCACATGTCAACAAATACTAAAGTCTAACCTGGAGAAGAAGTTCCAGTTTGTGTTTGAAGGAATCGCTAAATCAGGAAATCAAACCCTTTCTAAATCAGATCTACACACAGCTCTACATCACAGAGGGAAACTCTGGAGAAGTCAACAAGGAACATGAGGTCAGACAGATTGAATCAGTGTCCTGGAAACCAGACAGACCAGAAACAACAATTAGACCTGAAGACATATTTAAACCCTCACCTGAAAGAGATGAACCAATCAGAACAGTGATGACAAAGGGAGTGGCTGGCATTGGGAAAACAGTCCTAACACAGAAGTTCACTCTGGACTGGGCAGAAGACCAAACTAACCAAGACATCCAGTTCATGTTTCCATTCACATTCAGAGAGCTGAATCTGTTAAAAGACCAGCAGTTCAGCTTGGTGGAGCTTGTTCACCACTTTTTTAGTGAAACCAAAGGAATCTCCAGGTTTGAAGATTTAAAGGTTGTGTTCATCTTTGATGGGTTGGATGAATGTCGACTTCCACTGGACTTCAAGAAAAATGAGATCCTGACAGATGTAAGAAAGTCCACCTCAGTGGATGTTCTTCTGACAAACCTCATCAGAGGGAACCTGCTTCCCAAAGCTCACCTCTGGATAACCACAAGACCTGCAGCAGCCAATCGGATCCCCACTGAGTGTGTTGGCATGACGACAGAGATCAGAGGATTCACTGACCCAAAGAAAGATGAGTACTTCACAAAAAGATTTAAATATAAGAAGCAGGCCAGAATGGTAATTTGTCACATAAAGAAATCCAGAACACTCCACATCATGTGCCACATCCCAATCTTCTGCTGGATCACTGCTACAGTTGTGGAAGACATGTTGAAAACAAATGATGGAGAAGAGCTGCCAAAGACCCTGACTGAGATGTACATCCACTTCCTGGTGGTGCAGAACAAACTGAAGGCCATCAAGTATGATGGAGGAGCTGAGACAGATTCAATCTGGAGTCCAGAGAACCAGATGATGATCGAGTCTCTGGGAAAACTGGCTTTTGATCAACTGATGAAAAGAAACTTGATCTTCTATGAATCAGACCTGACAGGGTGTGGCATTGATATCACAGCAGCTTCAACATACTCAGGAGTTTTCACACAGATCTTCAGAGAAGAGAGAGGTCTGTACCAGAACAAGTTGTTCTGCTTCATTCACTTGAGTGTTCAGGAGTTTCTGGCTGCTCTTCATGTTCACCTGACCTTCATCACATCTGGAGTCAATCTGCTGGCAAAAGGTGAAATGAAATCCAAGGAATTTAGAAAAAACAAAACCAGGAATCCTCAGAGACAGAAATGTACAAGAGTGCTGTGGACATGGCCCTTAGAGAGCCCAGATGGACACCTGGACTTGTTCCTACGCTTCCTACTGGGTCTTTCACTGGAGACCAATAAGCGTCACTTAAGAGGCTTTGTGACACAGACAGAAGAAAGTTTAGCAATTAATAAAGACACAGCCCAGTACATCAAGGAGAAGTTGAATCATCATGGTGTTGAGAGAAGCATCAATCTGTTCCACTGCCTGAATGAACTAAATGATCAGTCTCTGATGGAGGAAATCCAACAATCACTACGAACAGGAAGTCTTTCAGCACATCAGTTGTCTCCTGCTCAGTGGTCAGCTCTGCACTACATCCTACTTTCATCAGAGAAAGATCTGGAGACGTTTGATCTGAAGAAATACTCTGCTTCAGAGGAAGCTCTACAGAGACTGCTGCCAATAGTCAAAATCATTAGCATAGCTATGTAAGTAAAGACATAGAAGATTTCATAAAAAAAAATATGCAGCAAATAAAATAATGAGATAATTACTTGATATTACTTCTGTCCTTTCAGACTGAGTGGGTGTAACCTCTCAGAGAGAAGCTGTGAAGCTCTGTCCTCATTGCTCAGCTCAACATCCTCTAGTCTCAGAGATCTGGACCTGAGTAACAATGACCTGACAGATTCAGGAGTGAAGCTGCTGTGTGAAGGACTGATTAGTCCTAACTGTGAACTGGAGATTCTCAGGTGAGAAACATTTAAATTCTTCGATTCTTAGCATATTTACCAAATTTATGAACATGTCTAAAATGTGTTTTCAGTTTTCTGGAAAGAATTGCTAAATCTCTTGAGCAAATGTCCCCAAACCACTTCATCAGGAACCACCACCCTGCATTTTTTAGATGTACTTCTGCTACAGAACACCTGATTCAAAACCAGCCAAATACAGAGATTATTTAGGAAAACCTGCTTCTAGCAGTGGACATCGCTGACTAACAGTTGTCCTAGCTCTAAATCCTAATTTGATATATTGAATCATGCTGATACCCACCAAACAATGACACAACATATGCTAAAACAACAGGTCACTCAATAGAGTCAAAATTTTCAAAACTCACCAATCTCTTTTGGTTGCACTTCAAGATGTGATTCTTTGGAACAGACCTTCCACTCATGGTTACACTTTTATAGTTGTGGATTATTGCGAACTCTGTTGCTGATTTTGCCCAACTTACCACAGCAAAACATGCAGGACATCAGTAGATTTTAGTGTTTGCGATGCACTTTGAGTACAAAAGAAATATGTGGTGCACCAACCACATCATAAGTGGAGAACGTGAAGCGAGAAAATGGAACTGATCCTTAAACAGTCTTCACCCTTTTCAAAAATAAGAGCACAAATATAATGTCTAATTACCTGAAAAACTCTTCACAGTCAGTTACCAAAACTTCAATACAGATGTTATCTGAAAGTTTAAAAAGGTTTTTTAAACTTTAAACTTTATCTGAAAGTTTTAAAAAGTCATCCAAATAATCTAGCCCTTTTGAAGCACAACAAAAATTAATTTCAGTACAGCTGATCGAAAGAACAGCAAAAGACAAACACATAACATACGTAGACTGCAGGCATCAAGGGAGATGGCCTTTTGTTAGTTGTGAAAAATAATAACATGAGGGGGGAAACACAGAGAGGGGTTACATAAAGTGCATCTGCATGTGGAAAGCAACATATTGACACCATGAAAACATGAAGCATGTGGAATGAGACACAATAAATTGGTGAGTCCCAGATCAGGCCACTCAGTTGAGTGATGGAGCCACCTGGTGCAGTTCAGACAACCACAATTGTTTTAATTTCAGGCCAACTCTGTTATTTTTTTCTGCCTTAAAGTCTCACTGGTTTAGACATTGTCTATTTCAATCTATTTCAATGGTGACTCCAAACAGGCAAAGTTGTGGTAAACATCTTCAGCTGACAATATAGACAGACACACAGTTTTCTGCAGACTGCTGCTTAACAGACAAGCTCTACCTTTCTTAGCATGTCATCTAATTATTCCTGCTGAAAACAAGTTATAAAATGTACTTCATGTTGAGAAAATGGGAGAGTTTTCCAACTATGTTGTGTGTTTGTGTCGTCAGGCTTTCAGGCTGCCTGATCACAGATGAAGGATGCGCTGCTCTGGCCTCAGCTCTGACTATGAACCCGTCTCACCTGAAGGAGCTGGACCTCAGCTTCAATTATCCTAGAGAGGCAGGAATGGAGAGTCTAGCAGCTCTACTGAAGAATCCAAGCTTCAGCCTGGAGTCTCTCAAGTAAGGACATATTTTCTGCAGCCACACAGTGATACTCAAGATTATTGAGGAACAATAATCCTCGGGGAGGAAGGAGGAGATCTGGATAAATCAATGTGAATATGAGTGCAGGTAGGTAAACCCAGATACCTCAACTAGCGTCAGACCAAGAAATGCAGTAAGGACTTATGCTGCATTCAGGGAAATCAAGCTAAGAGAGAGGAATAATTAATTGCTCATACCAGTGCAAACAATGTTGAACAGTGCAAGTCCCTTCAGCTTCGACAAAAACACAACATGGTGCATAATCGCAAAGTGGAAAGGTATGTTTTTATTTATCAATAAAAAAACTCCCTAATTGGGAGTGTTTACAAATCTAAACACTCCCAATTAGGTCTAGTCTAATACATGAATATGTTTGATCTAAAAAATGTTAAAAAATGTTTTTAACAAATGTTACTTTGCTGTGACTTTGTTCGCAGTCTATGTTACGTATGTATTGTATAGGGCAGAATGAGAGCAATAACACAAAATCTGAGGAGGGGAAAATAAACTGTCAACTATGTACAAAACTAGTAGCACCAGGAAAATATAATACATAGCCACAGATGGACTGAAGAACTCTTAGAAAACTCAATGAGGCCTAAATATGGGTGTCCATATTTGCATCTTGATAAATACCATCAAAACACCTCCTTTCTTACAGCATGGAGCCTGCAGGAGAAAGATGGATGACACCAGGACTGAGGAAGTGTAAGTGTGTTTTTGATTCATAGCAGATTGTCCCATTTATGGATGTTCACCTTTGTGACAGTGAATTCAGAAAAGTATACATCAGTAATTGCATTGTGTTTGTTCTGTCCTTCAGATTCCTGTCCACCTACAGTCGACCTGAACACTGTAAACAGATTCCTCAGACTTTCTGACAAAAACAGGAAGGTGACACTTGTGGAGGAGGAGCAGCCATATCCTGATCATCCAGACAGATTCGATCTCCATCAGTTGCTGTGCACTGATGGTCTGACTGGTCGCTGTTACTGGGAGGTTGAGTGGGGTGGGAAAGTCTATGTATCAGTGAGTTACAGGGGAATCAACAGAAAAGGACTCAATGACGATTCCTGGTTTGGATTTAATGATAAGTCCTGGAGTCTAGTCTGCTCTGACGATGGTTACACTGTTTGGCATGATAGTGAAAAAAAAGCTTTCATCCCCGTCTCTTCCTTCTCCTCCTCTCTCTCTGATAGAGTAGCCGTGTATGTGGACTGTCCTGCTGGGACTCTGTCCTTCTACAGAGTCTCTTCAGATGCACTGATCCACCTTTACACCTTCAACACCAAATTCACTGAACCTCTTTATCCTGGATTTGTATGCAGGAAATGTGATTGGGAGTCTTGGTTCTTGTTTTAGAGTAATCTTTTCTAAGTTAGAGGAAATCTAACTTTACATGTGTTTCATGCAATATATGGTTGTAGATTAACATTCTATGTTAAAATTTGTTCGAACAGCATAAATAATCACAAAGTGCTTCACAGTAAATACTGTAGTCTGCAGGAACTCCAGCACCACCCTGTTGCATTGTTGATGTGCTCAAGTCTCTCCTGAACCTCCACCGTATGGTGGAGGTTCAGGAACTTCATTTCAGTTCAGCACAAGCCCAGCGGCAAATCTTAAAGGTTTTGCTGAAATCTGACTTTCCAGACGGGGTCATTATCACTTCCTATTTTGTGGCGCAAGATTGCCGAGGACTTCCTGTGGGGTTTAGAACATGTCTTGTGTGTTTATCAAGATTTAGAGGATCCAGTTTCAATCTTATGTTGGAGGAACCACCCAATAATATTCAGTTTTTTTGGTGAGTGGGCGGAGCTTATGTGACATCATGAAACTACCACACCAATATATGAAGCAGTTCTCCATGATGATGCACAAAAAATCTGGTGCAGATCAGATGATTTATCATAGAGATAAAACTGTTGGAATAATTTAGGGGGCACTCTGGAGTCAAATTTCAACATAACCCTATTAGCCTCTTAAGAGGTCAACAAAGGTCATTTATTTGGTGCAAATTGCATGATGGATGTGTGATTAATGCTGCAGCCACCAGCCATTGCTGAGGGAAGGATTCAGCATCATGTTCTGTCATTGGACTCACCTCTACATTGGTATGAATCAAACAGTAAAATTATGACCACCAGCAGGAAAACAGTTTGATTTCCTGTTCAAAGGGGGGCGGGGCTAAGGTGATGTCACATATTGACCATGTAAATGTGATCAATGCTGGGCTGTAATGACACATAGAAAGTCTGAAGCAGCTGTTAGCTTGTGTGTGGAAGTGATTCCATCTTGACATTTAAGTTTCTTAAGAGTTGCACAGAGACTGTTGCATAATGGCAGCACCGAATGTAACTTGTACTATATACTGAAGTCTTTTTATAACTGGGTAGTACTAAGAGTGACAGACATATGTATACAATCCTATTGCCATAAAACCAAAATGAATATTTAAAACTTTTATGTCTTTTACTGTAACTTTTACTACATAACACAAAATATTGCAATCAAAAATTGAATATGTGTCACCTATCCCTCCTATGTACTGGATGTAGTTTTTGTATTTTGCTCACTTGATTACATTTTGGCATATTATCAATAATAAAGACAAAGACATTGATGTCACTTAGTTTGTTTTTTTCTTTTCTTAGGCTTAGTCCCACTTATGCCAATGAAAACAGTAATTTCACATACTGCAAATTACATGCTTACCTCTCAACACCATAAGTTGTCACATATTAGGATAACTAAACTAATCAAAGAAAAGATTGCCACAGTGGTTGTTTTGATCATGCCC